>MJGA01000023.1:0-466776 GCA_001910725.1 Phanerodontia chrysosporium
GGCACGTGCAGTCCGCTAGAGGCCATGAAGGCGGTTTACGACCTCGTGCGGGACGATTACAGGTTCCGGCGGATGCTCGTGCTCACGCCGGCCGAGCTGCTCGTCCTGCACGGGCTCGTCCTGGCCGCCGCGCCGCGCGCACCGGGGCTGTACGTGCGCGCGCGCGTCCCGCCGGACGCCGGCGCCGGCGGGGCCACCGGCAGCGCGCCGCGGTGCGCGGGAGCGCGCCTCTCGGCGAGACGTTCGCGCCGTACAGGAACACGGCGCCGGCAGCGCCGTTCCAGATCGGGTACCGCAAGCACCTGCGGCCGGGCGCGCGGGGCACGGGCAGCACGGTGCTGTACACGGGCTTCGCGCGCGCGCGGGGGCGCCGCCCGCGGACGTCCTCGATGCGGTGAACTATGTCGAGGACTGGACGCAGAGCGCGGGCTTCCGCGCGGGCTGCGGAGGCGCGCTCGACCCGTTTCGAGTGGGAGACGGTGCTGCTCGTGAAGTGCGCCGTGCAGTACTACTTTTTTGGGCTGGAGGGTTTCAAGAGGAATTAGTTCGGTGAGGTTGTCCGGGGAAACGTGTATTGTGTAGCGTTGGCTCAGTATGGAACAGACTCGGAGCGGCAGTGATGCTTTCCCGAGAGGACGTGACTGCAAGCATTGTAAAAAACTGGTATGTAAGCGAACAGGCGTATATCACAGCTATGATTTATTCGCACATTGTCCTCGAGCTTCCCAACGTGTTGAGTCGGCGACGATAAGCCTGGTGGCAGTCGAAGCGCCGGAGGAAAAGGACGCGCGAACTGTCCGGGGTCTGTGATCGAAAGCTGGGACCCCGTGAACCGTCTACCGCATCACGGCGACGTTTCACCCCTTGCAACGGCAGCACTGCAAGACGCAGCACCAGGAGGATATTTGTTGGGAATGTATGACATTTTACACAGATTAAAATGCAGGACATCTCAGGTGCCACAGGCGCAACTTGGCGGAGAGTTGCATTTGGCCACAGCCCAAGACAAAACTCTGAATCGATAGCGTGTCCAGCAGCGGGAAGGTCTGCACGCCAGAGGATAAGCGGCCCCATCGCAGAACTGCGCAATTTGCAACAGCGGTTCCGGTCGAGAGGTCTCAGGTTCGAGTAGCCTGGGGCCTGAGCGGCCGTCGGACTGTACGCTTTCGGCTGGGACCTCGAGCGTGCGCAAGCTCACTTTACATAGACGTGGCGCCCCGCGGGTTTCAAGTCTGCAAAGCCGCGATGGATGCTGTGGTGCCCTCGGACACAGCCACGAACAACCCTGCAACCACCGGGCGCGTGCAAGTTGTTTAGCATTTGTTTGGCTAAAAGGCGTCACCTGATTCCGTAGTTGCAGACCTCTGTGGATTATTGGTGCACGCTGCAGTAAATAGCTCTCTTTGTAGGTCGCTTATGTCGTCCATGGCGGGCACCGTATGCTCATTAATCCAAGTTGTAGTTGATTAATTAGAAACGGATGCGGTAATGCAAGTACAGTGTGCAAGTACGATAGTATTAGCGTGTATAACTGGCGTAGGAACTATAGAGGCCATGGAGTATGTAATGCGGCTAGCTCACAATAGCAACAAGCAGTGTGCAGGGGCACTTCCGGAACTAGTGGTACATGTCCATCGAGAGCGTGTAGTACCGCACAGGCACAGGGTGAGAAACAGGAGGCTTCCTAGAGTGCGATGGTCAGTATCTGCATATAATCACCGCGCATACAACCAACCTTGTCTTCCGCATATATCCGTAAACCGACACGTTTTCGCGGGGCGCTGGAACCCGCCAGCCATGCGAAAGCAGTGCATTATTTCGGACTTGAGGAGGCGGAGGAGGGCCTCTTCGCGCATGTCCAGCGCACCGCACGCCGCGCAGAACTCGGCGGTGCCACAGAGCTGCTGGACGGCGCAGACGGCGTCGACCTCGTCGCGGGGCCTGGCGAGGGCCGGAAGAGCGGGACGTACAGCACGGCGGCGCCGCCCGCGCATGTAGGACGAGCTGCTTCGCGTACGCGTGCGCGAGTGGACGGCCGGCGGGAGCGCACGGGCGCGGCGGGAGCCAGATCTCGTTCCAGAAGGCGTCGTGCCAGTGTGCCGTGGCGGCACAGGGCGGGGCGGGCGCGCGGGTGTGGCGGACGCCGTGCACCCAGGCACGCAGCGCGCGCATGAGCTCGGCGAGCGTGCGCCGCGCGGGGCAGAGGGGACGCTCCCAGCCCGGGAGCAGCGCGGCGACGCGCTCGAGCATGGCGGTCGCCTCGGCGACGTCGAGGGCACCCCAGCGCTCGAGCCACGCGGCGTAGGTTGCGGGTGGACGTCGACGGGCCGGGGCGGCGTTCCCAGGGGGTGTGTTCAGGGTCGGACATGCGTGTTGTGGGCGGGCAAAGAGTGGAGAGAATGCTGGACGGCCTGCGTCCGGGGCGGGATGGAGAAGGCAGCGGTCCAGGGCTTCTGGGTGCTTTGGCTCAGTCGCAGGGCGTGCATTGACAAGCCTCGTGGCCAAATACAGGGCCACAGCTGGCCTGAGCACGTGCGACGGCCCTAGCACCGGCTGTTGGCTGTTCTTCGAGAGCGCCTGCGGTGCGCTGATATAAGCGGACGCCACGAAGGGGGCCCTAAACGCCCGTGTTGACCCTAACCCTCGCTCTTGGCTTCAGAAAAGCAGCTTGTAATCGAAAACCTCGCTGTCTCGGCAACCACCTGCCCCGAGGGCCACGACAGGGATGGCTGGCCGCCAGATCGGGCCATCGGCCCTGTCCTTTGGTCAAAGTATCGTCAAAGCGAATGTGCCACCCTGTCGACAATTGCCTGGGTGGCCCCACGCAAGGTATAAAATATCTCTTGCAGTTCCGCCAGTCCCCAACACATCCATATCATGCTCTCCAACGTCGCTATCGATCTGGTCGCAATCTCCGTCTCAGCCTGGAGCCACCCGAGCGACGGCTTTTTTCGACGGCGCAGCGTCTGCACACCTCGCAGACTCTGCCGACGTCAAGTTCTTTGGGCCTGATTACAAGTTTTCCCCGGACCGCTTCGCCGCCCGCTGGGGCAGGAGCATCACAGCCGCCGACGTTGCCGCGGTCATGCAGCGGATGCTCGTATGCATCCAGCACAAGCCCGCCCCGTTGGCACTCGCACAGCCGCAAGTGCAAGCCCTAGTTGCGCTCTGCGCTCACCTCGAAAACCGCACGTCCGCTGCCGCGCCCAGTGCGCCTATCCTCGCGGCGCTGGACACCGAGCCGCTGGTCGAGCTGTGGCCCGCGCCGCCAAAACCTCAAGAAGAATCCAGCCAGTCTGGTGCCGAGGCGGAAGCCGACGCGGCCCCGGAGTGGCGCGTGTACGGCAAAGACCGCCTGGCGAAGGCGTTCACGGCGCGCTTCTGCGACGCGTTGACCGGCGCGGAGAAGCCCGTGGTCGTGCCCTGCGTGCTGCGCTACGTCCCGTTCTCCAAGCCCCGGCGCAAGGGCGAGCGGTTCCCCGGCGACGTGCTCGATGCGGTGAACCTCATGCTCGACTACGTGCGCGCACATTGCCCGGGGGCGTGCTCTGACTTTGCGTGGCGCGCGCTGCTGAGCATCAAGCGTGATGTTGTGCGCACGGTCTTTGAGACCCTGCCCCTCTGTCCGGAAAGCGTGAGGGTACGTCGTATGCTTGCTGTTTGCGTATATTGGGTGATAATGTTGCTGTAGCTGGAAGAGCCCTCGATCGACTGGGAAACGATGAAAAAGGTGCACCTATTCACCGCAAAATGGAACTAAGGCCCGAGTAACATCTTGGGGTGTGTGTGTGTGTGCCCATCCCACCGTTGCTCCACCCAACTTTGCATCTATTCCAATATATGTCTCACAGAACGAGCCACAACGACGACAGAGTGCATGTATGCGGGTCATTGAGCTGCCCAAGCTTGTAGCAATGGGCTTCCCAATATACAGACAAAAAATGCGTGCCGCTTGTAGCGCCATTACCGGTGTGGTAAACACAGGCTCACCCAGAAGCAAAGACTTGCCTCGGACAAACATTTCCTCGATACATTCGTCCCGCTTGCTTGGCCACGACCTTTGATCAACGACAGGAACTGGCCACGAGCATACCTCTGACAGTGACGCCAACGGGGCCACTATCTGGTAGAGAAGGCATCGCCTCCCAGTGCTGGGGTCCCGACCCTTCCGTACGCCGCCATCATTCCGCGGACACGCCCACGGCGCACATCCCTCCGTCCAAAAACGCAGACACGCACAATGGAACCTGATCGACTTCGCGCGCCAGGCGCGACAGAGGGCGAGCCCGAGGAACGCGGGGTGCACGGCGCACCCGCGCGCCGAGTGCCGCAGCGCCACGGCGCCGGGCGCGGGCGTCGGTGCAGAGAAGTATATTTCTGCCCAGCGGACGTACACCTTCACGGTGTGCTCGGCGCCGCGCTGCGACGCGGGAGAGACGACGGCCGCGCGGGCCACGGTCCCATCCTGGAAGAGACGCGTGAGCGATCAGACGGAGGGCCTGTGCAGGGCACGCACCAGCATCGGCACGCTGTGTTCCCAGCGGACAAAGGTAGCCTCGGCCCACGCGGTGTACCTGCCCGGAAAGAGCGCGCCACGGACTACGCACGGCTCGCCGTGTTGCTGGGAGCGCGAGCGCGTGGCGGAGTGCGTCGAGCGTGCGCGCGAGGAGCACGGGGTTGTCGAGCATCTCGGAGCTGATGGGCGCTGCCGGGCCACCCTGCGGAGGGCCAGCGGTCCACATGGGCCGTTCTCCACGCGTTTTTGGTGTGTCGCCCGGCGAAGCGAAGGTCGTGTTCATGGCCGGGCAGTACGGGTAGGCTCAGGACGTCGGGTGCTGCAGGTCGGTGCTTTGTTGTCGGGGTCCGACAAAGCATTGGCTGCGAGCCACTCGCCACAGAGGCACGCCACCCGTCCACGCACGGCGACGGCGCTCATTGGTGGGTACTCGTGCTCTTTGTTTGCTGCGAGTGTCGTCCGCCGGCTGCGCTATCACGTACCCACACCCGACGAAGCTCGGTGGCTGAGCAAATGGTACACAGCACCTTTCGGGCCGAGACGGCCGCACGAAAACCTATCAGGCACATTCGTGTGCGATTGCAAGGGGCTGTACATCTGGCGCAGCGTGAGGTTGGTTCTGAGTTGGCTGACATGAGTGTCCAACGCGAGAGTGATGATGGGCGCTCCCCGTCCACCTGCGCCAACTTCGGTCTTGCCACGGTTGGAGTTGTCGAAAACGCAGGACGCACTTTATCAGCGGGAGTATCTTCTCTTGCAGCTTGGAGAAACTTTGCCAAGACTGCATGCCCGCCCAGCCGTTGACTCACAGCCCACCAGCGCCCAGACCAATAAGAATATTCGTATTAGGAAGTGACAATACATAGTATAATGAAGTCATCGAGGGGGTCGTCACCATGAATGTGTATCTATATTACTAGTGTCCAAGGAGGTCCTTTACAACCAAGGGAAAGGAGGGGTATATGCGGCGTCCAGGCAAGCCCGGCGCTGTTCCAGCATCTTCGAGCGCGAATATAGGGTGAGGAGAAGAAGGGACTGTGCATCATCAGCAGGACTAGTACGTATTCTCGGGCCTGTGCTGGGCAACGGGCTCCGTCGAGCCGGTGTCGCCGCCGTACTTGCCCTCGCGCGCTTCGCGCTCCTGGCGGTACTGCCGCGGGAGGAGGAGCGTGCCCGCAAAGTAGGCGGTGCAGACGAGCTGGGAGGACAGAGATGAGCGTTCTTCAGAAGAGAGGACGCAAAGCGGAGGAGACGCACCACAAGCCAGATGATCCAGACGATGTTCGCGCCATTGTGCACCTTCCCACGCCCGGTGTAGAGCGGCCACTCGACGCGGAAGCCCGTGCGCACCTGCGGCAGCCCTCGTCAGCATTGCAGCCCAGACAAGACGCGCACACACGGACGCGCACCTGGTAGAACGAGATGCCGATGAGGAAGATGCCGAACGTCGCGTGGAAGTAGTTCTGCACGTTGCGGCCGAGCACGGGGAGGAAGCGGATCTTGAAGAAGTGGATGAAGCCGCCGAGCGAGAGCTGGAAGAAGTAGAGCACGAAGATCGCGACGCCCCACTTCTTGTGCGTGTCGTCGAGGTGTCCGCCCGCGCCCATCTTGTTCACGGACTCGACGCCGACGGCGAAGCCCGCGACGATCACCGGCAGCGCTGTAGATCATGGGTCAGCAAAACACTATATGATTTTACACGGGAGAGCGGCGCACCGAGCACCCACTGGATGATCCAGTGCAGGCGGAACCAGAACGGGCTGAACGTCCGCAGGTAGCGGGCAATGAGCGCGCCAAGCGGGAGCAGGAAGAGGAAGCCGATGACCATGAGGATGCCGTGCGCGATGATGTACTTCTCGTACTCGAGCAGCGGCGGGTGGAATACGACGGGCGCAGGCGCGGGCGAGGCGGGGCCGCCTGGTGACGCGGCGTCCGTGAGCGTCGAGATCGGGTTCGTGGGGTCGCGCGAGCCCATGGCGAGCGTCTTTGAAAAGTCGAGTTTGGTGGGGCCGGAGTCGAGGTGCTGGATGAGCGTCGCGTCGACGGCAGAGTCGTCGGGGTTCTGGTTGGAGAAGGCCCAGATGATGCTGCCGTCGCTATTTGAGTCTGTCGGGACGGTGAAGCTGATCTTCGGGTTGTTCCCGGAGAGCACTGCGAGTGGCTCCTCGAGCGAGGCGGTGCGTGGGGGATTCGAGTCCACCGTGGGCATGACTTCGCCCGGCGCTTTTCGCTGGGACAGTGTGATTGAGCCGTCGGAATTCGGCCAGAGGATGACCATGGGAGAGTTTGCCATTTGCTGGCCAAAGCCACTGCGCATCGCGAAGCCGCAGTGAGAAAAAGGAAGGCTGCGGGAGAATTGGGGTACGCACATAGCCATCCAGCCCAGGCTTGCGGCTCCTATGCTCTGAAGCGTATCTGGGAGAAACCATGGACGTCAGCGGGTCACCAGGCAGGCTGATGGCAGGAAAACGCACACATCGTGTTGGAACCGTTGTGAATGCCTCCTATACACATGAGACTTGTACATGTGACGTCGCCATTCATGCCAACAAGTGCCGAGGACGACGAGTTCGCGCCCGCAGAGCTCGAGGGGGTCGGGGTAGCCGCAGCAGACGTCGCCGCGGACGACGAGGAGGCATCATCCTAGTCACGAGCTTGAGTTTGAGACCAATTGAGAACAAGAGAAGTGCACTCACGCCACCTCTTGCAAGAGTGACTCCGAGAAGGGTCGACGCGAGGACTCCGAGTACGGGAATGTTTCTCATGGTAGAATGACGAAGCAGAGAGAGGCCTGGGAGGGATCACTCGCGTTCGGGCTGGCATGTCTTATACGTGAGAACGCGCGGTGGTTGCTGCGGGTTTCATGAGCCTGTGCAGGCAACGCACGCCACGCCCTGCGAAGCCTTCCCGTGGGTGCTCCCGTCCAAATCGGGACTCCCGTCTGTTCTCGATCCGATCAGATCATGTCCGTATCCGGCAACTGTCGTTGTTCGACGGGTGCCCGTGGGTGAAACACTTCCCCGACCGAGCCTGCTCTTGTCTGTTCCGCGGGGAGAAAGGAGATACCACTCGCAGTCGCCGCGCACAGCCGCAGATGTATTGTACACATCGCCAGCGGCTGCGGAACTTGCACCGCTTGAAACGCAGGACGTTGCCCATTCGCACCACCGCTTGCTGAACACCTCGGGCGGCCTCCCCAAGCGCAGTGAGCACTCGGCAGTGCATTTGTGCAGAGGAAAGTTTGAGCTAGCGCGATAGCCTCTCAGTATTCCGAATTGACTGGAGCTTGGCTAACGTACAGATAACGCGTGCTTGTCGCAGGTCGAGGCGAAAGGTCAAGTGCCTGATCGTGGGGACGAGGCAGTGAATCTCTCCAACGCGCCGCCGATCAGGGGGTTCGCTTCGCAGATACAGATGGTTCCGGCCATGAAACATACATCGACCCCGCAGCAGCCAATCGAGGCTGACGAATTGGGTGCAAAGGGAGATCAGTGCAGTGATTACCTGCGTGGGCGCGGTCCTGTATGGCGTCAAGTGGAGATGACGTGAGCCTCAGGTGAGGCCACGCTGGGCTACCCGACGTCTCTCTTCCCGCTGCGCAGCACTGCGAAGGCGCCATCATTGACGTCTGTCTCGCTCAAGCGTCCGGCTCAAACGGTGTCGTCGGGTACAAATCGACCCACCTTTGCACCACACATTGCGAAATAGTCGTGGGCGAGACTATGTCGCAACGGCTCGCTTGTCGCTGCGGAGGGTGAGAAGAGGAGGCAAGGATTGGGGAAACTGTGACGTACCATATTGCGCTGGATGTATTCAATCCAAGAGATAGAGTCGAGGCAGGTCTTCCGACGACAGTTGATGCAGCACGCCAAGATGGTCAAGCTGCCAGGGAGATTGATCAGAACCTATGCAGAAAGTGCACTAAAGCTCCGTCAGTCGTTACCCACATGCGGAGAGCTTCCAAATGCACCCCGAGATTACTCAGGAAAGACGATACTGAGATCGTCATGAATTGGCACCGCCTCCCATCTACGACAGAGTGCAGTTCTAACGTGGTCTCTGCTTGATCAGCGTAAATACTGTGAGACACGGACTGGAAGTACCTGTGCCAGAAGCTCGGTCTGCGGTCTACCCAACACAGCGGTAAACATCGTCCGGACCGGATGGCATGCACTGCAAGGCGCAGCTCAGAAATCATGCAGGCATGCCATTGCTGCCGCCTTGAGGCTGCGCTGTGTGCACCATACTTCGGCGTGTAAGCTATAGAGCGAAATTGAATCTGCGCTGACGCTGAGCTGGACGGAAAGACGTACGTCCATGAAACGGCGATTGCGCTCATCGCAGCGAACACAGCGCGCAGATCGGTGCAGACGGCGAGACACTACCGAATGTTGACTTTGACCATAATGAGCAAACGACGAAGTGTGCATTGAAGAACCGTTGTCATGCACCGAGGAATGTTACCGTGATTGACTCAAACATGGTGACCATCCGATGAGCGACCTCTTTCCAGACGTTCTCTAGGGGCATCTTGCACGGATCGTCGGTGAGCTGGCCAAACACGCGACGACACCTGAAGTTGGTGCAAGCAAGTTCACACAGCATCATAACGCGCAAGAGAAAAGACAGGATGTGCCGACGCTGAGAACAGCGAACGAGAGCAGATGACGAAAACGCGAAAGCGCCGAAAGGCAGGGCGTCGGGCATGCCACGTTGGGAAAGGGGCGGGATTGATGGTGGCCCCTCGGAGGCGCCGCCCCGAATCCCAGCTTCACTCTGCACCGTCTCACGCGAACACACGTTTTGGAACCCCTCGGTTTGAAATCTCGCTCGAGTCGTCACGCGGAATCATGCATATGCAAGGTTGTTACGCCATGTTGAGGAGGGCACGTCTTCCGCGGGGCGCAGGTGCGTTGCACGGTCCATTCGTTTGCTCGTGCAGGCTCTGATCTCGCTGTGCCGAGGCTAGACACCAGCGTGTAGTAGGCCCCTCTCCGAAGTTTGCAATTGTCCTCGGCCAAAGCACGCCAGATGATGCACAAGTGGGCGGCAGAGCCCTTGTGACCACTCGTTTTCCGCCTTCGCCCGGTCCGTCTCCGACGGGTGACTCTGGGCGTCGGGCTGGACGGCACCTGGTTGCGAACGACGTCGCACGATGCCGGCTTCAACGACGGAAGAGGTTGCACTGCAAGATCTCCCTCGGGCTTTGCAGCATGTGCGTCATGAGCATGCCAACGGGCCAGAGGCAGCGTCCGCCCCACAGGATGCAGCCCAACAGTCCAACGAGCACCTACGCGACGCACAGGAAGAGTGGAGACCATCAAGGCGGTACCAGACCGTCTTGTTAGCAGCAGGGTTCGCCATGATCTTTCATGTCATCGGGATCAACTCCATCTACGGTATCTTCCAGGTGCGTCGTTCGCGGACTGCTCGTAGCCACGCGTGCCCTCATGCATGGTTGCGTCCGCTCTAGGAGTTTTACACCTCGCCTGCGAGCAACATCAAGGGTGCACAAGGCGAGGACGCTCTGGTGTCCCTGGTGGGCACGATCGGCACCGGCCTCACCTGGAGCGGCAGCATCTTCGTCAACCCGCTCATCGCGCGGACGCAACGCGTCCACTTCATCATGCTCTCTGGCGTGTTCGTCATGAGCCTCGGGATCTTCCTCGCGAGCTTCAGCACAGAGGTGTGTCCAACTCTGACTTGTGGACAACATGTGCTCAGTGCGTCGCAGCTCTGGCATCTCTATCTGACGCAGGCGCTCCTGTACGGCATCGGAGCGTCCCTCTACTACTTCCCCATCCTCGCGCTCACGCCAGCGTACTTTGATCGCCATCGTGGCTTTGCGTTGGGCTTCATCCTCTCTGGAGCCGGTGTCGGCGGGCTCATACTGTCGCCGGTCATGAGCACGCTCATCTCGCGCCTTGGTGTTGGTTGGGCGCTGCGCATCCTCGGCATATGGAACCTCGTCGTCGGCATCCCGGTGTCGTTCGTGGTGAAGAAGCGCGGGAACGTCTACAACTCTGGGCGTGGCCGCACCAGGGTCGACCTGAGCGTCGCAAAGCGCGGGGCGTTCATGTGGCAGGTGAGCGCGGCGCGGCCCCATACGTGGTCTCCGCGGGGATTGACGGACTGCGTGGCAGGCGTTCGGCGCGTTCCTGCAGGCAGGCGGCAACGTGGTGCCCACGTACTTCCTCACGACGTACTCGGTCTCGGTGCTCGCGTACTCCCCGAGCAAGGCCTCGCTGCTGCTCGCGATCAACAACGCGGTGAACAGCGTCGCGCGGATCGGCATGGGCATCCTCGCGGACCGGGTCGGGCGGCAGAACACGCTCATCGTCAGCGTACGTGGTGCGCCCGCACGCGCTGCCCGCACGCACACCGTACTGACGCGCGCGCGCACAGGTGCTGCTCTCCGCGGTGTCGGTGCTCGCGCTGTGGCCCGGTGCGCCGCGCGCGCGCTTCGTCGCGTTCGCCGTCGCGTACGGCGTGCTCGCGGGCGGGTACAACGCGCTGCTGCCGACGACGCTCGCGGAGGTGTACGGCGTGCAGCACTACGCGTCCGTGAACGGCGCGGTGTACTTCATCCGCGGGCTCGGCGCGCTCTTCGGCGCGCCCCTCGCGGGCGTCATCCTCGGCAGCCACCGCCGCGGGCTCGGCCTGCACGCGGCGGGCGCCGCCGCGGACCTGCACACGCTCCGCGCGAAGTACACGCAGGTGGCGGTGTACGATGGGGTCTTGCTCCTTGCGGCGACGCTGTGCGTCGCGTATGTCAGGTGGTCCGACGCGCGGTACAGGGGACGGTGGCAGTGGAAGGCATGACGGTGCATTGATTTACATGTATTCTTTCTCGGCCCTGGATCATGCTAAGAGGATTTGCTCAGCAAGCCGCCCTGGACAATTCAACCATGCTAACTGCGCAGTCGTAAATGATTTCTACTACACCGACACGTGACTAGGTGGCAAAACCTTGACAGAGCCTGCACCGGTATGCTGTGCAATATGAAAGCAGCTAGGCCCCTTCTTGTTCGTATGGCTTCGCAGGTGTCACTTGCATTCTCCAGTCCGCACCAACGACAGCTGAATCGAAGACAATGTCAGCAGAGGGAGCCGCGACGGCAGATGCATCGGTCAACGCGGTTGAGCACGGAAGGCAGGTGTATCCTGAGGCCTGCGCTAGCTGTGTGCGCTGACGGGGTATGGCCAGCAGTGAGAACGGCCCCGTCGAGGACATGAGCGACATCGCGGAGGGACCGATTTCCCTCGCCCGACTGGCCCAACAATCCAACGAAATAAGGCTCAGAACACCGACTATAGTCGTCCGAGGGCGTCGGTTCCGCAGTAAGCGGTACTATCCCAGCCCTGAAAGAGGAGAGCACACGCATGTTGCCCCCGCGCCGTCGCGAGCCGCTCGAGCTAAAGTTTCAGTTCGCTGGATCAGCTACGACGTTGATTCTACAACGCCGGATTAATCCAGGCGGCGGGCGCTTCAGCATCACTGCTCCATCAGGCATAAATAAAAAAGGCACCAGCGGGAGTGGAACTCGCGCAAGGCTCCATTAAAACGGTGTTCCCCCACGCTGCTACCACTGCTCGACTCGGACATATTTTACAAGCTGTATTGTATGTACATGTACGCAAGCCATTCCATTTATGAGCATGTCAGTTAATCCACCCTGGCTTAGTTGCGGATTCAAGCCTGCTAAGCCGTGTTTGTACCTTTTGTCCTTGTGGTACATCACAAAGCGCAGATGCTGAGCATTAGTTGATAAATATCACAATCGCATGCTGGGAATTCTTAGACCATATAGATCAGGTGAGAGAGGCGTGCACTGGCCGCTGTCATGTTACCCTGCCCAGGGCGTGCTCGGCGTCGGGCGTACAGCCGCGGCGGCCCAAAAAAATGAAGAAGGCGCCCTGCAGATTAATCCACCTGAGAACGCGCACAGTGGATTAGTCCCTATAAAGACGCCCATCGGATTGATTCGCTAGAAGACGCCAGGATGCACGTAAAGACGCCCATCGGATTGATTCGCTAGAAGACGCCAGGATGCACGGGTCAGTGAAGGAGTCTAAATGAGCGATGTATATTGTACTGATTATTTTTTAAACATGTCATGGTGGTGGAATGGCTAATGCATTGCTGTTGTTGCATGTCCTTGTTTACAAGGTTCGGAGTTCGACTCCCGCATGTGGTTTTAGTTTTGTGTGAATATTCCCCATTATGCTGGCTTAAGCCGGCACCTCCCCTTTGTGGTCGGAGACTGCCTGGATTAATCCGGTGTTGTAGAATCAACGTCGTTGCTAATCCAGCGAACTGAATCTCCTCGCTCGAGTTGCGGGTCCCAACCGCGCCCCAGCTGAGGCCGGGCTCGACGAGGACTCGGGGACAGGGGACGAGCCAGCCTTGAACTGGTATGGCGCGTTGGTAACGGTGACTACGACCGGCCTTGGGACGTGGAAGCTGTTGGCCACTCTCTTGGGCGAGAGCGACATGGGGGTGACCGTCAGTGACTGGACGCTCTCTGTGGTCCTGGCGCTGGCGTACGTCCGCTGTGCAATTGGCCCCCCGAGCAAGTGCTGACGACGGGTCAGGTTCTTCTGGCTGGAAAGACTAGGCCGGACCGTCCCTCGCTTCGATGGATGCGGCAGCGGAACGCGGCCGTCGACGTCGTCACCGGTTTTTGTGCCGTGTGCTGTGCGTACCTCGGTGCTGCATCCGCACATATGGTTTACTGACCGCTGACAAATGACAGACGGCACACGTCTGACCTTCAGGTTGCTTCGGGGCTTTGACGTTCAAGCCGTACACCGTGGTCAAGTCCGAGAACATGACTCTGAGAGGACACTTGGAACGATGGAAACGTGACCAAGTGGGCGTGGACCGGGGATAGCCTGCGAGGCTTACTCGTACAGCAGGCTATCTCTTGTATATGCCTCTAGCGGGGGACGTCATGGTTCAGGTTTGGGTTGCAAGCTATGTTTGAAAGTTCACCGCGTGACCTTGTGGTAGCAAGGCTTTATTATCACTGGCCAGTCTCGTATATGCTGGAGAGAAAGATGATTTCCGGCCTTCGCTGGCCTTGTGAGTGCAGATGGCAGCGACCCCTGTCCAGCGCTGTTCGCGACGCACTTTTGCTCAGACATGCCGACATTCCATGCAAAGACGTTTTGCATTGACGAGAGGTAATTGCACCCGAACCAACGTGGGGTAAACCGGTCTGATTGCCGATTTG
This sequence comes from Phanerodontia chrysosporium, assembly GCA_001910725.1. Lineage (NCBI taxonomy): Eukaryota > Fungi > Basidiomycota > Agaricomycetes > Polyporales > Phanerochaetaceae > Phanerodontia > Phanerodontia chrysosporium. The sequence goes on from MJGA01000023.1 coordinate 13,753, forward strand.
AAGAGGAGCTGCCCCTGTATAAGCGGCGGGTTCTAGCCCCACCCTGTAGGCACAACTATCGGGTCAATCGTCTTTTCTTCTCATTTTCTGCCAGCGCGCTGCCCTCGAGGCGCACGCACCGCCTCTCCGCCACGTCTTGCTGCCCGACCACCACCACCATGTCTGTCGTCGCTCGTCATCCCCGCTATTGCATACTCCTTGCGTGCGTCCTCGTCGGCGCATTCTTCATGCTCTCGACGCCGTCGCTGCCCACCGACTCGCTGCGCTCGGCGCCCTCGATACGCAAGGTCCTCGACGACGAAGACAGGAGGTACGAGGAGGCGCTGCGAGGCAGGCAGGCTCTGGTGGAGAAGTGGGGACCCACGGACGACGACGTTGTTTCGTGCGTGTTTCATGTCTCGTTCAGGCCCGTTGCTATGCTGACCACGCGGCGTGCACAGCTTCCCCGATCCCTCCAGCGGCAACTTCTACACCCTCTGTGAGTCTCCCGTGCCGTGCTGCGCACACCGGCTGCGTTCTGACCGTCCTGGAAGGGGACTTTTTCATCCCGACCTACCGCTGCCCGCACCGCGTCCAGCGTGTCGGCACGCTCGGCGACGGCGGCAAGTGGGTGTGCGGTCTCGAGCGCGTCGCGCGCCAGCGCAAGCCGTGCACGATCTACTCCTTCGGCGTGAACGGCGAGTCCTCGTTTGAGGCCGCGCTGCTCGAGGCGGCGCCGCACTGCCAGGTGTGGGGCTACGACTTCAGCGTGAGCAGCTTCGGGCCCGAGGTCGCGAACGTGTCGCGGCTCGCACGGCGCGCGCACTTCTTCCCGTACGCGCTCGCGGGCGACGACGCGCCGCACGCGAGCCCGCCGCGCTTCACGCTGCAGAGCCTCATGCAGCGCAACGGCCACGACTTCATCGACGTGCTCAAGATCGACATCGAGAGCGCCGAGTTCGACGCGCTCGCCGCCTTCGTCGACGCCTTCGTGCCCGCGCCCGAGTACGAGGCGCGCCACCCGCACGGCCCGCCCGCCGACGCGCCCGCGCTGCCCATCGGCCAGCTCCAGCTCGAGATCCACGCGTGGGGCGACAACGGCGCGTTCAAGCGCTTCCGCAAGTGGTGGGAGCGCCTCGAGGGCGCGGGCCTCCGCCCCTTCTGGACCGAGCCCAACCTCGTCTACATCAACCTCGTCCGCGGCTCCAAGCCCGATCTCGCAGAGGTGAGCATGAATGATGCACTTGTACGGGGCCTTGCTGATGGCCGTGCCCCAGTATTCGTTCATTAACATCCGTGGAACCCACGCTCTCACTTCAGACAAGTACTAAGCTCTCTCGTTTGCTAACTCATGCCGCGGCACCGGCTGTCGTTGCTAGTTCCCCGCTCTCGTCTCCGGAAAAGCTTGGACAGTAATCTCTCTTTGCTTGTAGAACACACATCTGCTCCATCTCTAGGATATCATTGGTTTAAATGTAATTTTTCTCCTGCTTTTAGCGTCCAGTATGCTGCTCAAAGTCCCGTACCACGGCGTCTGTGACCGAGGCCGTTGTGGCACTCGCGGATCGCCAGAGGCACCGATGAGAAGGCTATGAAGGCTGCCAATCTGGCAATAGGAGCGCGATATAGGCAGAAAAGCTTACATGCCGTCCAGAATGAAAGTAGCGACGATATATCAGACAGCTGACTCCGACGTTGCTACGTTAATTCTCACGTATCAAACTGTCGCGGCCGTCTCGAAGGCACGTAGTCCTCGAAGCATAAGGTCCAGTTTTACCGAGCTGTCGTCTTCCTTGAACAGTGTAAAGAGCGAGCCAGGGTCGTACGTCACATTTGTCCACACCGGCCGCACTTCCTGGGTTCCAGTGCTGTCAACGCCATTGCTCGGTAACTCTGGGGAGACCTGGCAGGAGCATCGATGGCCTGAGGGTGGTTCGGTACCAGTGGAAGGTAGACGCGGGGGACCACACACCCCTTGCAGGCGCTCATCCAGAACCGCGTCGTTGGGGGGTGACCAAGGTTTCCACAATGCGGGTTTTGCAGCTCGAGGCGTCTCAATGGGTTGCCGCGTGACGGCGGAGACATTGGTTATGGTATCGTTAACACGCACGTTGCAGGCCAACACTTGAAGACCAGTCATGACGACGGACTCTACACATTGCTTTAGCTTGTTAACCGCCGGTCGAGAGAGACAGAGCCTCACCGGCCTGATCGGCGACGCCGACCTCCATAATTTGCGGTGCGATCGGTATGGAGGGCGACACAATCGCAGTAGGCAGCCGTTCGAAGGTCCGAGTCGACAATCGGGATCGTTGAGGCAACAATGATAGGGAAGTATGGAACGTCGCAGGTCCCGTTGGTCGAAGCGTTCGTAGGGACGGGCGCAGCTGTACCCGTATAGACGGCGGGGAAATCTAGGTCATCGGATGAGCCGTCATCAGCTTTGGACAGAGCGCTGAGGCACGAACAGGGGAGAGGGATAGCCATCCGCAGATCGCCACAACCTTCGAAGCTCGCTTGGAGCACGTAGTTGGGCGCCGTCGTGGTGTTGTCCATAGCGCATGCAGGATCTCCGGACGTTGCTACAGGGACGACCTGCAGATCCTGGAGAACGCCGCAATCTACGTCGTAGGTCGAAGCGTTCACGACAACGTTCCCGGTGGCGGAGGCGACCGTAGGGATCATATCGTACACCATATTCTCTGAGAGACCCAAGGTAGGGAACTGATCGTACACTAGCAAAATATCGTACGGAATAACCAGGCTAGGTTTGTCAGCGTTATCGTTCGAGGTAAGCGACTTGGAGAAACGAAGACGTACTCTTGTAGGTAACTTGAATTCGCGAGGATAGTATCATAGATATTAGATCTTGTCGAGGTGTATGATACGACTTGGAGCATGCTGCCCATGGTAATGAGCAGGACAGTGACCGAGAGATTATAGGTGAATATCAGTAGTACGATTGGAAGCGTCACACAAGGATCTCTCTGCCGCCATAGGGCTACCACAGATGGCCATAGACCGCGCCAGGCGTGGTCCTTATCATGAATCGACGTCAGAGATTGCTTGCGGTACATATCGCTCCTGAGCGGGAGCTGTTGCGTGAAGCTTGCGCAGTATAGGACATATGACTAGGTGAGTATGCATGAGCGTGGGTAGTATTTAGCATCGACGTTGATGATACGCACCATGGAGACGATACGCGTGGAGCTAGTCACGAGCAAGGGCAGCCAGATCGCTGTGTACTCGTTTAGGGCCCATGATATGCGGTGTTCCGGATGATCCATAAGATAGATGACAATGGCAGCACAGTGAAAAGCAGCGAGAAACCCGTGCAGAGCAAGGCACAGGTAGTCCCTGAGACGCGACGGACGACCTGAGCTCATAAGAGCAGCACAAACACGCTGAAGCGAGTCTTGGGGATGCACGCACCTCGGTCAGCCGTTACGTAGTCTCATAGCGTGAGCACGCAAGTGCTCGGGACCCATTGCACCACACGCCACTCGTAGCGTCGACATCTGTGCCAGCATGCGCAAAGTCCGCCACGAGGCTCGCCGTCGGGCCACGAGGCATCCATATAGGGCAATTGTTGTTCAGGGTGGATCTTCAAAGCGACATCGTGCCTGTGTACGCGACCCATTCTGACATACAGAACAAGGTAAGAGATGGCAAACCATGCTCGTGACGTAGCACAGACCTTTTCAAGCCCGACACCACATCACGCTTCGGCCCGCATTGATATTGATTTCACTGAAGGCCTCCAACCCCTGCCCTGTAGTTTGAGGTTCAGCGTGTTTTAGACATTGCTCAAGGAGATAGAGAGAAGCTCTAGGAATTACGGCCCGCCTAGTGGGATGAGCACGCGCGTCAACGCAAACATTGGCAGATACAGATGAGTTTGAGACTGGCTCAGGGAGTGACAAGTATGGCTATCTTATACCGCGTGCAAGCCATGGACAAACCGCGCGTTCCGCCAAAGCTTCAAAAGTAAAAATGAGCTCTTCTCAGAATATGGAGTGGGTCAGAGCCTACGTATATGAATTTAGACATCAACAGTTTGCCCCAGGCAGTACACACGCACCATTCTGCTCGTCCGCACCATCCCGTACTCCCTCCTCCGGATCATATCCCACATACACGAGAGGGCGTGTCCTGATAACCCTGCGGCAAAAGCGAAGCTTCCCGGCTGCGCGCGCGAGGGGCATGTTATCGCTGATATCGCGCCACAGTGCACGCGCAGCGCTCGCGGAGACGCTATCCTCGAACTGCACAACGCACGCACGCACGTCCGCGCCACACGCGGCGACAGGGGCGTCGAGGGCGGCGCAGAGCGGCGCAGCACCTGCCATGCGCTCGCCGACTACCAGCCGCACCTCGCGCACGGCGCCCGCGGGCGTCGCGGTGAGCTCGGCGGCGCGCAGGGACGCGCGGAGGCACCCCGAGCGGAGCATGATGCGGAAGCCGCCGGTGGGCGGGCCGCGCGCGTAGCCTGGTCGCGACGTTAGCACGGGTGCTGGGGTAAATGTGCGAGACCTGCGTACCGCTGCCGGGCTGTAGCTCCAGGTGGAACACGGCATGCCCGCCAGCCGGCAGGCAGTCGGGATGGAGAGTGCACCCGCAGCTGTGCTCCACGAGGGCCTCGAGGACGCGCTCGGCGTGCTCGAGCTGCTCCTGGCGCAGATGCGGGATCCACGCGTGTCGTGGGGGGCGCGAGAGCGCCGCAGGGTCGCGCGTGCAAACGAAGGGGTGCAGAAACGCCCACGGGGCGGTGCACTCGTCCATATAGAGGTCGAGCACGCCGTGTGCGTCGATCCACAGGCGTGCCGGCGGCGGACTGCGGACGGTGTCTACAAAGGAGACACGGCGGAGCTTGTAGTATCCCGCGGGGAGGCGTCCCAAGAAGGAGCGCGGGACGGTGTCCGCGGGCGGGCTGTGCACGGAGCGCAGGAGTGCGACGAGGTCTGCCGCATGAGCGAAACGCACGCCTTCGATTAGCAGTCCGTACGAGACGGAGAGCAACGCGGGGAGTGTCCTAGGCACAGCATGGTGGATTGAGGTGAAGCGGACCGCAGGGAGCATGTTCGTTGGACCGACGGAGCTAGGGGCGCGGACGGAGAGCTGGATTGCACCGTCCTCGAGGTCGGGAAAGAGATAGCTTGCGGTGTAGATAATGTACGCCCAGGGTTCATCCGCCAAGTCAATGCTGAGCTTGAAGCCCTGCACGTACTGAGCGATGCCAAAGCGTGACGAGACCGGCGCCCGCACGAATGCGAGGAGCGTCCTCGCATCGTCGCGGGAGCGGAGAGTTAGCTCATAGAAGATTTTATGTCGAGTATGAGCTGCCCAGTGACGGCAAGTCAGCGAGACCCTACCCAGCTGCTGCTTTGTGAGCCGCAGGGGTGTTTCCGGTGGGAGATTCTCACTTTCTCCTGGGAAGTATGAAAGGTATTGGCCGGAGAGGAAGTCGACGATGGAGTGTATGAGCTCTTCCGGAAGATCGGCAGGTGTGACTGGCATCTTGTAAGCCTTGCTCATCTGAGGCCGAAATGGTGCTCCTAATGTGTTGGAGAGTAAGGGATTTCAGGCAAAGTTCAGGATCAATACCGCGGGAGGCGATGGAACTCAGATAGCGACCGTGACGTACCGTGAACCGGGACTTGGAACGCTTCTGAACATCTTGAAAGTGTGCGGAGTAGGAGTCGGTGAAAGCAGCTGGGGACCAGGAGCCTCTTGTTTGCGCCAGACAGCGGAGTTGATGAGTGTACAGACAGCGGATGGGTCGACGAACTACGATGACCGAATGCGGCACTACGGAGCTTGCCGTGAGGTCTCGCATCGGGCGCCTGCACATTTTGGCGATTATTCTCACCTAGTGCGTCTGGAGGTGGTGCTGACCAGGATGTTCTCCCACTCGGGGCGTGCGCGTGAATGTCCAGAGCTCCGTATAAAGGCTCTTCAACCCAACCTCAAGTTTACATCCCTGGCTTCGAGGGCCAATTGCCAGACACCTTCGAATGTCTTACTTCGCCATTGATCCTCGAGCCAATACACTCTCGCGGTTTCCAGGCCTGCTCCTGCATATTCCCCAAACGTCTCGTGTGGTCACTGCTCTCCTGTCTGCCCCAATCGCCCCCTCCTCGACTCCTGTCACCATGCATTGCCGACGTGCGAAGGTTCACCTTTGGAGCCAGGCGTGTCTCGATCGGACACCCCTTTCTCGCGGCGCTATAAGACCTCCACCAGCCCTGCGCCCCTGCCCGCACCTCTCCACGCCCTCTGCCAACGATGATAGACGGCGTCCAGCACGACTGTGCGCTGCACCCGCGCCTCACGGAGCGCCTCGCGCGGCCGCTGCGCCTCCTGAACCGGCTGTACGCCATCCTCGCCTCGCTCGCGACGACCGCGCTCTACTGCGTGCTCTGGCTCTTCTTCCGCGGCGCGCCGCCGCACATGCACACGCGCCCGCACGTCGTGCGCAACGCCACCGGCGCGCAGGTGCACATCAGCCCCGCGGTGCTCGTCACGCGCGCACACGAGCCCGTCGGCCGCGCGACCGCGCTCGCGCTCGCGCGTGCGGGGTGGACCGCCTTCGCGGGCGTGCCCCCCGGCGCGCACGCCGCCGCGCTCGAGCACGCGTTCCTCGCGGGCACGGACACGCACGCGCGCGCGCGCCCCGCGGCCGTCGGCGGCGCACTGCACGTGCTCGTGTGCGACGCGGACGACGTTGCGAGCGTCGCGGAGGCCGCGCGGCGCGTGCAGGCGTTTGACGAGGCGAACGGCGAGGTGCGCCCGTTTGTCGGCGTCGTGAACGTCGCGCCGCCGAGCGTGCTCGGGCCTGCGGAGACGATGGCGCGGCCGGAGATCGAGGTGCGTCTTCTGCCCGCCTGCGGCTCCCAGGTGCACATACTGACGGGTGCACCCTCCAGCGGATGATCCAGAGCGGGCTCGTGTCCTGCATCGACGTCACGCGCGCTTTTCTGCCGCTGCTGCGGCAGCACCACGGGCGCGTCGTGAACGTCCTCCCACAGGGGGTCCGTCGTCTCCCCACCGTCCATGCGCGCCGTCGCGACTGACGCCTCCCGCACAGGTGTACCGCCCGCTCCCGGGCTGGACGATGGACAGCGCGGTGAAGGCCGCGCTCGAGGCGCTCACGCGCGCGTGGAACTACGAGGCGCGCACGTCGCGCAACGTGCACATGGCGGCGGTACGCCCGGGCTGGCTGCGCGCGGGCGGCGGCGGAGACGCGCTGCGGCAGCTGCCCGCAGAGGGCGCCCCGCGCGCCGCGAACGGCGGCACCGGCAGCGACACAGACGGCGAGAAGAGCGGCGCGCGTACGCCGCTGCGCGCGGCGGCGGCGGCGCACCGGCGGATGATGGCGGTGTGGGCGCGCGTCATCGCGGCGGAGACGACGCTGGGCGCGACGCCCGAGGACGTTGCGCGGACGGTGTGCGCGGCGTTCCGCGACCCGTGGCTGCACGCGGTGTATTCCGTGACGGCGGACGCGCTGCTCGGAGACGTGGTGCGGAGCATGGTGCCGGAGCCGATCGCTGAGTATGTGATCGTCAAGACCATGCTGTGAATGCCCTGACGACCTCCGCTCTTCCCTATGTGGGCTCCTGTTGTTACGTCCTCCTGGGCTAGTCAATGCATATCGTGTATTTGATGCTCGCTGCAGGCGCGCAGTCGACGGTCTGGCCATGTAATTGCCGATGAAAATATCTCGCAGCACCTCGACCAGATTAGCAGTCACTGGAAATATTTTCTACATGACCATTGACTGTGAGATACGTGTTGCATCGCCATCATGCATAATAGGTATGCGGACTCAGCCCCGCGCGGTGTGCAGGACGGACTCTCTGGCCTGTCGAAGCTGTCATGGTTACCATGCTTTGAGGATATCGCCATGCGTGCAGCGCAACGAGATCCCGCGCCCTTCAGGCTACATTCTTTGCCTAGCCTCAGGTACGTACTCACGAAGGGGTATATCCATAAAACGATCGCTGAAATGCTCACTCGACGCGAGAAGTCCATTGATCATGCTCTCCGCCTGCTTCAGCCAGTCGTCGGGTCAGCGACGAAGTCACGATGGGAAGCAGTACCCAGAGTTCCCCCTGCCAAACAGGCAGAGAAGGTACAAAACGATTACTTATATTGTGCGAGAGCCGAGAGCCGATTGCTAATAGTCTATGGGGTGTACTTGAGAGAACAGGCTGTGCAAAGCGAGATACAACGAGAAATGCAAGAGAAAGTCCACAGGGAAAGCGTCCGTGTACAAAGCCTCAGTCTTTCTTCGCAGCAGTCGACGTGAAGACGATCCGGCCGCGGTCGTCCCAGATCCAGGTCCCGAGATCCTTGTTCACGTACAGCACCTCGTTCTCCGCGAGGGGGTGCTCGGGCAGGCCGGGGGACTTCCACCACTCTGCCACACACACATGAGAAACACCGTCAGCATGCGCGGGGAGGTCAGGCGCGAGAGGGGGCAGACACGCACCCGAGTACTTTTCGCCCTGGAAGTGGTTGTAGAGCGAGTCGTACACGAGCATCGGCGAGCCGATGTACGCCGGGTTCTCGTGCGTGTATGTCTCGGGCGGGAGCACGAACCAGTCCTCGCTGTACATGGGCTCGACGCGGTACGTCACCGGGCCGCCGCGCTCGCGCCGGATGAGGAACCTGCGAACAAAACGCTGTTAGCCCAGACTGCACCACAGGCCGTGCGCGGCAACGCACTTCTTGGTCTGCCACCAGTCCTGCGTGATGAGCTCGTGCGGGATGAGGAAGTCGACGGCGTAGTGGCGCGGGAACCACGTGAAGCCCTCGTACATGCCCTCGCGGAACGCGACCTGGCGCTCCTCGCCCTGGCTCGAGAAGAGCGCCTTGCGCGGCTTCTTCGCCTGCTCCTTCATCGCGTACACGAGCGCGGCGCGCATGAGCGTGTTCTCGGGCTCGAGCAGGCGGTTCATGTGCACCCAGTAGCCGGCGTTGTCGATCGAGAACGTGCCCGAGCCGGGCTGCGAGAAGTGGTACTGGCCGGTGACGAGCCCTGGGAAGCGCAGGAAGGTGAGGTCGGTGTGCGCGAAGGCCCAGTTCGACCACTCGGCCTCGTCTGGGACCTGCGTCAGTGCCCGGATGGCAGGAAGCGCGAGTGCACGCACCAGGGGCGCCAGAGTCCATCCACTGCTGCTGGAGGAAGCCGTCGAGTGTGCGCACCTGCGGGAGCTTCATGAACTCTGCCGTGAGGTGCTCCGAGTTCTTGTAGAAGCCGAGGTGCCCGGGATGTAGATCAGCACGTTGTCGTTGTCCGTCGGCGGGCCGGGGAAGACGAGGTCGTACTTCTCGGCCTCGTCCCACGGGAAGTTGCGCTCAAAGTTGCCGAGGAAGGTGTCCATGTCGCACACACCCCACATCGGAGTTGCGGGATTGAGCCACTTGCGGAAGACGTGGTGCCGGAACGGGCGGAAGTACGCGTGCACCTGTGCGCCGGTCGTTAGCGTGGATGACCGGAGGCGAAGACGGAGAGGTGTACCCGGTCGCCCCATCGACGCTCGTACATCTTGCTGACTACGGTCTCGCGCTCGAGCTCCGTGCAGCCGCCCCACCGCTCGCAGAGAAAATCGGCATGCAAGCCCCAGTAGTCCTCGCTCGAGAGGCAGACCTCCCGGATGTTGTCGATCCCAGGCGCTAGGCGCTCGTCACACCCGACCTCGTGTCGGTCGTCCTTGATGAAGAGGACATCAAGCATGGGGTTCGCGGCGACCGATGCGAAAAAGTTTGGGAGGTACAGGGGCTTGCTGGGGCCTGGGTTCCATATGGCGATGATGGTGATTTTGGGAGCGGGTTCGGGGTAGTGCTTCTCCTGGAGCAAGCAAGGTTGAGTTGTGCAAGCTGATGGCGTAGAGGGAATGACGCACCGAGCCTCCGAGATCCAAGACAAGCTCTTCGCGGTCGAGGTACTGCAGGTCGCCATATGACCCCGACCGCCTGTAGCGGTAGAAGGAGCCGCAGATCAGGAGGAGGCTGATGGCGATCCAGGCGGTGTATTTTCGCGACCAACGACCCATGGCTGCTCGGGCGCGTGACGAGGGGTACGCTGGGGAGCCCTCTGAGTGGTGGTGGTGCAGGTCAAGGGTGGTGGGGCGCTCCTGAGAGCAATTGTCCGAGGCATGGCGAACAACGACCGAGGCTGCCAAGGTTCATCGCCTCGAACCTCCTAAGACCGACAGATAAACGCTGAGGCACGATCAGCGTGAGTCTTCATTCTCACGACACGTGTGATAAGGCATGAACGGTGCAGGCAGCTCCAGAGCACCGTAGCGCAAATTGCGAGGGGTGGTGGGGGAAAAAGATAAAAGAGCACTCCGGCGCTGCCCCGCGAGGCGTCGGTATATATACCAGGTCTCGGAAGAAAGGGCGGGATTGGCCGGATGACGTCAAGTGGGTGGGCGATGGGCAGCAAAGATGGAAGAGAGCGGGCCATTCGTGGTGTCTGACAGCGGACCGCGGGCGGTGGGCGGGACACGGAGGCAGAAGGCGCATCATCCCGACGTCTTACGTAATAACGCACGGCGGGTATCGCTGGCCGCGAGGCCTGGATCTGCCATGTGGCCGCCACAATGGGCCGTCATGCCCAAAATGTCGAAGTGATACCGATCTTGTCTTCCACTGTCATCCCACCACGACTCAGCTTTGAGCTGCGCGCGCTCTGTGGTGACCTGCACCCATCCACACCCGGACTGTCGTTACCTAATATAACCAGCTAGCTTTGGCTGAAGCTTTGTCTCTGCGGATGGGTCAGGATGTGCCACTCGTGGCGACGCCTTGCACCCAGTGGCGAAGACAGGCCACAGCCAGGTCTTTGTCTCTGAAAAGGTATACAAGTACTCGTCACAACCTCCATGAACGCTCCCCAGACCATCACTTCCCGCGACACGGAGAAATACCCCATGGAAAGCACACAGAAGATCTTCGGCGATGAATCGTCATTCTACGAAGTCCTCACAGCTATCGAGCATGCCTTCAAGGACTCGAAACCAGCGCAGCGAGTCGGCAAAACATCGAACATTTACGATCTGGGACTCAAGGTATGCTCGATATGCCCCTGACTCCCCTTGATAGGCCAACACAATTCGATTTCATAGGAAAACAGCAGCTGCATGGTACGGGGCCCGCACGTTATCTACGGCTACGAAGCCTTTGTACATGCAACCATAAAAGAGATCAACTGGTTGCCGAAGGAGGTGCGTCCATCGACCCAGGAGTACTCCCAGCTGCTCATGCACTCCTGTACCCGCAGCAACACCACATTGTCCTCGCCGAGCTCGCACCGCGGGACGTGCAGGCGGCCACCGCAGGCGACGGGACCTCCTCAAAGACTGTGCAGCGCACGTTCTGCCTCATGTGGGACGAGGTCGCGCCGCTGGGCAGGTCGCTTCCGTGGCTGGATCACGCAGGCCTGTTCGACATGCTGTACCGGGTACGCCGCTCCTTTCACGCCCGTTGCACATCACCCACACCCCTGCTCACACCAGCCGCGTCTTCCTAGCGCGTCTATTTCGCGCCGATGTGCGCGCGCATCGTCCACTGCCAGTCTAGCGTCGCTGAGGACCGCATCGTGTGGGTCCCGGGCATCTACGACGTACGTCCCTGTCTGTCCCCGTGCGCGCACCTCGCTGAAAGCGCTGACACAACACGCCACGCCAGCGCTCCCTGCGCAAGTGGGACACGGACTTCTTCGGGCTGACGTTCGTGCGCGCGCGGCCGCACGCGCTGCGCACGGACACGGAGCCGGACACGGCGCTGGGGCTGTTCCCGGTGGCGCACCCGCTGAGCCGCGTGGGCACACTGCGCACGCACGCCGCGGCGCACGGCCAGTGCCTCGCGCCGGACCTGTACTGGGGCGGCTGGGAGCTGTGCGAGCCGGCCCCCGCGGCGGCGCAGGCGCTGCGGCTCGCGGAGGCGGGCCTCCCGCTCGCCGGCGGGCTCGGCGCGCTCCCGCGCCCGGGGCACCTCGCGGGCCCCACGCATGCGTTTTTGGCGGAGAGGCAGCGGCAAGCACGTGAGGGGGATACACAGGCTCTGGCGTATCTGCAGGCGCTCTTGCCGATGTATTCGGCTGGGCCGGGATCGCAGCCGGTGGGCTCCTGCAGCAGGGTTAAGCTCGAGGAGGTCCCGGTCCGGATGTAGTAGCTACAGGACTGGTATGACTGTTCGTGTGAGTATGTACAAATAGAGTACGCGCCCAATGATTAATGTATACAGGCTATGCATGCAGTAACTGGATTCGAATCGAACCTCTATGCATTGTGGCGGCGCTGGCGTGCTCCTTGCACGGAGATCGCAATACAGGACTTGTCGCGGTGCCTTTAGTGCCATTGAGGCGAACTCCTGGACTGGTTACGCCACGAACGCAGTGGTCATGAGTGTCAGCGGCATCGTCTTGGCCCGCTGAGCTGCGGTTGCCGATTGTGCGAACGCTGTGCAGGTGCAGGTGTAGGCACGAAGCGATTTTCGAATTCAGCCACAGGTTCGCTAGACTTCGCACGGGATACCAGGATGCCACGACGTTATTTGCCGATGATGGTGGTACTAGGATGTGGGCGGGCATCTTGAGGGCTAGCGAGCGAGCATGGAACACTGACGGACACTTTCATGTCGATCATCAGCCGTCCCGCCGATGCCAGCGCTGTAGAGGGCTGTTTTGTGCAGGGCTTTCTCTTGGGTGGTCTTTGTCAATACAGTGCAACCACGCAATGGGCAGCGTCAGAGCAAGTTGATTGTAGTGCCAGCGAGATTTGTGTACAATGGTCAATTTCGCCATATAATTCGTGTCGTGCTATTGCACCGACAAATAGCAGTCGCCATGAGCACAGCTGTATCGTCGTTACGCGTACGCAAGGTGGCAGTAGATAAAACCTGGCAAGAAAGCGTAAGTGTCAGTACTCTATAGTGACAATCCGAGCGTACGCACGGCAATCATCTCCGGAAAGATTGCGCATGAGCATCCCGAACGCAATCTCGTCGCCGTTCTTCAAGAATGCATAGCGACCCTTTCCGATCCTCGACCCATTGATCTGCATGGATAAGGGACCCAGTGACGCCACAGAGAGTAGAACACAATAGAGCGACGCACGTAGGTGCCGTTCGTCGAGTGATCGTACACGGTAATCGTAGACTCTGCGCCGATGAGCCCGTTCCATTGGATCTCGCAATGCTGGTTACCTAGAAATGTCTTCAGTAACACGCACGGCCAGGTCGCGTATGACGCCACAACACACGCAGGTCATCAGCGATGAAGAGCAAGACGCACTAATCTTCATGCCTGAGAGGACATAGTCGTTTCCAACAGCCGGGTCGCCGTTACGGCCAATCTTGTACGTCCTCTTGGTCTTGCTAAAGTCGAGCTGACTCTGATGGGGGCTGCACGGGACGAGAGACCCCCAGAGGATGACCGGGGACGGCTGCAGGCCCACGTTCTGAACGGACTGCTCGTGCACGTCGGCATGTGACGTGGGGCTGGGATCAAGTTCCATCTTGTCGTCGAGGTCGTCTTGTCTCTGCATGGTCAAGATTTGCGGCGGAAAGGGAGAGGAGGACTCACAGCGTCTACGAAACAATGTACTGGGATTCGGAGATAGCCGAGGGATGCAGGTGTGTCCTCCACGTTGTACACAGCATGTTCATGCTATGTCATGAGGGTCTGCAGTACACAGGGCTTTGATGGAGGTGCGCAAGATACCGTAGTGCTCTGTATCATATATGAAGCTGGGAGCGGTCTTCGTAGGCTGTTGTCTTTCGGGGTCGCTCGTGCGTAGCCGCTGGCACCTGGCGTGAGTTGTACGTGGACAAAGAAAAGAATGAGGATGTCAATATTGATTAGGTCAGGCCCCTCGTCCTCCTCGAAGCAATGCTATGGTTGATCCGGGATCAAATGATTGGAAGTAAATCGATAAATAGACGGTACTTACTAGGGTGTCAAGTCTACTATTCCTAGTAAGCATGCATTTCTTATCGACTCTTACCACACTTCACTCGCGACACTGACTTCGCCCAGATCCTGAAAACTAGTGGCAGTCTCGGAAACTGGCGACGAAGTTGGCCCAGTCTAGGAGGCAGCCCACGCTGTCCCTGATGTTGCTGCCACATGAGATGAACGTCGTAGGAAACGTGTTTGGAAGAGCTTGAGGAATGTCGAGATGATGCTGGTCGTGAGGACCTTCCGTACGTCGCGGCCGGCACGTCTGCCAATTCACCACTAGCATCTGTGTCGCAGACGCGGAGCAATCCTCGATATATACGCATATATGCAGGCTGCACCACGCACGGATGGCCCTCGAGGTGCAAACATCCTAAGCATGGGGACGGTGTGCCGCGGGGCATCGTCTAAAGTGCTAAAAACAGCTAGCTAGGACGGGGCGTGGACGCGGCGGGTGGTTGGCGTTGTGAGATGCGTCAGCTGACTAGATTTGGGCGACCCGAGGCCCAGCGCCCTTGCGATGTGTTTGTCGATGTCGCGACCGAATAGACAAGGCTGTCGTGGGTCGGAGGTGCATCATACCTCGCATCTCGACGACTCTAGTGCATGCTCGCTAGTTGACCTTAGGACGACGGAGACGAGTCGACAGGTACTGGATTTTGAGCGGGGATGGCGGCAGTGAATGAAGTATGATCGACGTCTGATTCAGTGTGGTGCTTTCTCGCAATGAAAGGCCAGCGATACGGCCTCAATCTCGATGGACGGCGATGAGGTGACTGTATGACAACGGGCCACCTCGGTGCTGCACTGATGGTGAGCAATGAAACTTCGCCCTACGGAAAAGTTGCATGAGGACCCACTTCTGACAGACAAGCGATGAGTATATACACCAGGCATGCATGGTCAGTCATACTATGTCCGGTTGAACTTGACAGGTGCTTTCGTAAGTGGGGCCGACGTACGCGACGGATCTCTGAAGGGAGAGGCGCAAGTATACGCGCACGGTGAGACCCGCTCAACGAGCAGTGAAGACGCATGCGGAGCTCAAGAGCTGAGGAACACCGGAAGCAATAGCGCAGACGTTGTCCATAAGCCGAGCAAAGTGCGCGCCGTGCACAAAGGCTGAGAATTGGGGCCTTTCTGCGTCGAGCGGGAAAAGCTAGCTAAAGAGGAATCGTAAGAGGTCCCGAGGAGTGCGGACAGTCCGTAGCGTCGGAGAGAGGTGGGAAAAGGGCTAGCATTTCGGTTGCTCCAAAAGCAGTAGACTTTGTCGCCCTGTTTCTCTGTTCAAGAATTTCAAGATTAGATGTTAGCATGAGGCTATAACATACCCTTCGGGATAATCGTGTGCCTGCGAGATGTAAAGCCCCCGGCCCTGGCTATACATACAGAGTATATTTGAACTGTCGAAGGCGACAGAACGAGGATCCGGCGGGCCCGAGCGCACCCTACTCTTGTAGGGCGGCGCAAACAACGCCGTACACGGCAGCAAAAGTCAGGTGCCAAGGCAAAAACGTCTGATAGAGGTGAAGTAAATGACAGTTTGCTGTCCCAGGTAACTGAGCAGAGAATGCGCGAGGCCCTGCGAGGCCGTCCGGGATAGCTCTTGTCATCAAGACATTGCCAGAGAGAGCTATTTTGGGACTTTGAGATCAGCGAGCAGAAAAAGTGGCCAAGTAGGTTTCCCGTGCCTGGTAAAAATATCTTTGAAGTATCGAATGTTGTTGCTGACGGCAAAGTCGACGGCGAGGACTGCAGAATGTGACGCGTGACGTTACCGATCGCGTCCACATGATTGTTGTTTGGGGCAAACACGCGTACACAAGTCAACGGCGCGCCTCCACGTGGGTGTCGCTTTCGCCCGACGGCCTTGGCGCTCAGTGACACGCTTTGCCTCCTGCCACCATCTCCCCTTCGTCGCGGCCTTTTCTCTCCTCGCCGTTGCCGTCGACGACGACCCTCCGCAACACGACGCCGGCAGTGCAGAACATAGCGACAACCCTAGCAATGCCCTATTCCACAGACCGGGTCCAACCCGGGCTCGGCTCACTCCACCGTACACGCCCACCAACACACACCCGCGACACGCCCCTCTACGCCGTGCACAGACCCCATCCCGCCTTTGACGAGCGGTACACCCCAAGCCTAGCGACGAGCACACCGTCGAGCAGCCCAACCACCGCGAGCTCGTCCCCGCCGCCGCCGACGTCCCCGCTTTCCAGCTCCTTCTCGGCCCCATACCGGCACAGCGCCGGCTACGCCTATCGATCTCGCGAGCAGCGCGAGACGGCCGTGAAAGTTCGCGCACAGAGCCCCGGCTATTCTGCCGACCGCCGCTACACGTACGCCCAGCCCCGTGCTGCCGGCTTTGACGACGAGTATGACGACGTCCTCCGTGAGTCTTACCTTCCCTGTTTTTCTTTACACATCCTTTCGTTTTCCCCTCTTTGTTTTCCCCTCCTCCCTTGCCCTCGCGCGGCACTCCTGGTAACCGCCATTCGCGCCTGCTGTCAAGCCAGCACTCGCCACTGCGGCATCCTCGCGTCGACCCCCACGCGCCGCCAAGCGTCTGCTCCCACGCTCCCGCCCACGGATCCCTCTCGATCGCCCAACGATGCTCTGCGATAAGCATCCGATTGCTCGTCCCGCGATTACTTCCGCCCCCGTTCCCTCGGCGAATCACTTGCGACGCACACCTCAAGCTGCTCGAGCCAGCGACTCGACACTCCAACACGTTGACCGAGATGCCACCGCACCGGAGGCCCCCTCTTCCCGATGTCATCATCTCATGATCAACCTCTCGCCGATAGCGCGAGCCAGCCCCCTGTTCGCTCCCACCGCTTCTCCCGGAGCGTCCATTCCGAATCTTCCGTCTCGGCGGAGTCATCGCTACACCTACTGACCAGCCGACGTCGTTTGCTGTCTGCCTGGCTTGCTCGTCGTACCCGTCGTCAGGCTGCGCAGCGGATGTCTCTGATAGCACGGGCGCTTCGGACTATGTCATTTCACGCCGCCCATCGCTTGACCCTGCCCTTCGTCGTTCCACCTTTCAACTCTGTTTTCTTATCTCTGACGCACGATGCTGACGCATCTCTCCCTTGCAGCATCGACCTCCGCGCCATCATCGCCCACGTACGCCTTCCACCCCAAGTCGCGATATGCCCAGTACCGGCATCAAGAACATCAGCAGACGCTCCGCCAGCCCGAGTGCAACGAGCAACCGCGCTTCCTCGCTGCATCCACTTATCGTCAGACGCACTCACATTCCCGTACGCTCTCGAGCTCGTCGAGCGCCTATACTGCCCCGTCGCCCGTGCTGTCGACACCACCGGCCTCGGCCTCGACGTCGACGTTTGTCCTTCGGCAAAACTATCTCGCCGATGACCGTCAGCGCCAGTCTTCCCAGCGCCACATCCAAGACACTCGCCACCACCATCAACAAGGTCCTGCACCCGTTGCATACAACATCCCGCACTCTCAATTCGCGCAGAGCCTGCATGTCTCAGCGCAAGAGCAAGTACCACGGACGACGCCCCGCTTATCCATTTACGATCTCACCGAAGACGAGTCGAGTCCGCGACGTCCTGCGGTTGTCGCGCCCACATCCGTCTCTAGCGCCACGGCGACGTCGTTCGTCCTCGCGCCTATGACTGCCACTGCTGCAGCCACTATCCCGCCGACTGCATCCCAGGTAGAGAACGAACCTGTCGACGAGGACGAGGACGAGGACGACGACACCGAAGTCGTGCGTACGTTCGCGAGCCCCCGGAGACGAGTCTCGTTCAGCACGAGCGCTGAGCGCAGCTCGAGTCCCCCGCTGGGCACGGCGTATGTTCCGCCAACAAGTCTTTTGGCGGCCCTTGGACCGAAACCGGTGCGGAGTGCGCCAGTGCGGCCTACAAAAGAGAGCACAGAGACTGCTCAGGTGAGTGCCCTGCCTGCGGCTGCTACGAAATCGCGACACCAATGTATATTTGCAGACCGCGAGTGGGAACGAGAGTGGAGGAAGCGGGCTCGTGACGCCGCCGCTAAGCGATGGAGAGGACGGTGCTGTGCGGAGAGGGGCAGAGGGCCAGGGCGTGGTCGTGCCAACAGTCGAAGACAAAGCAGAGGAGACACCTCGCCGTCGCCAACGCCCGACGCTGCTCGACCTCTTGAGCGTCCCCGGTCCGTTGCGCAGCCCCAGTCCACCGCCGGCTGTGCGCGCCGACACTATCGACGCCGCCGTCGTACAGGAGACAGCGGAGAAGGCCAACGAGTCTCAGACCGGACATTCCAGGCAGCTTCCGACGCCGGAACTCACGCCGACGGGCGAAGGGCCTGCGCAGAGTGTGGACGTGGTTATCGAGGCCGAGACCGCCGTCGAGGTGCGTTTGCCCTTGTCCGTGCTCGCACATGACTGAATGCTGATTGTCGACGTAGCTCCCACAGACTCCGCGACCACGCGCGCGCATCGTCCCCAGCAACGCAGAAGTCTGGGGTTGCGACAGCAGCCTCCCGCCTAGCTCGCCGCCCGTAGACTCGTCCCCATACATCAGCATCGACTCGCCGGTCAAGGCCACCGTATCGCCGTTTATCAGAATCGACGACACCCCTATCAAGGCTGTCGACTCGCGTGTAAAAACAGACGAGAGCCCGATCGTGATCGACGACTCCCCCGCCCGCGGATCGACGCTCCCGCCCAGCTCGCCGCCGCGCACGTCGTCCCGCGCGTCCTCGCCGCTGTCCGACGCCGAGAGCGACGCCGACGATGTGCTCCCCATCGTGCCCGACCCCAGGCGCGAGCGGGAGGCGACCCAGCCGAGGGTGCTCTCTCGCCCGGCAAGTGCCATTCCGTCAAGAGCGACGACGGCTGTGCCGTCACGCCCTGCCAGTACTGCCCCCTCGCGTCCTACGAGCGTGGCACCTGCTCGCCCCGCCAGTGCCGCTTCTTCGCGCGCACCATCTGCGCTGCCAGCCCCCGCGGTGCCCGTCGCGAGGCTCGCTACGGCTGCCGCGCCCGTCGCAGCACTCCCCTCGCCTGCACTTCCCGCCACGACAATCCTGACGCCCGTCATACCGACGTCAGCCCTCGCGCGCAGTCGCTCGCCTAGCCGGCCGTCGACGCCGCGGTACGACCCGACGGAGAACGACCTGCTGAGCAGCCCGCTGAGCCCCGCGCCGAGCAGCAGCGCGAGTCCGAGCATGCGCGGCCTGTCCATTCCCGCGAGCCCGCTGTTCGCGGCAGACGTGCTGCCGCAGGTCGTCCCGCCGCTGGTGCGTGCGGCCGAAGAGCTACGGCAGCGTGTGGAGGAGCCGAGGCAGCTGTCGCAGAAGGATGAGGTGAAGGAGCGGAAGCGGTCGGTGCCTATGCAAGAGGCCCCCAGGCCCGCGAAGCGTGTGCGCACGGCGTCTCCGGAGCCTGTCTTAGCAAAGGCCATGACAGTGTCCAAGGATCTCAGGGAGCACCGGGCGGTGAAGGAGACAATGGTTCATGCGAAGGCGGCTGTGCATGCCAAACCGGTGAAGGACACCAAGGAGCCTGTGCGCACTGGCACTCGCGTCGAGGTGCGCGCAGCAAAGCCGATGAAGTCCATCCCTTTCGCGAAGGGCCCGCACAGCAATATCGCGCGTCCCGCCATTGCCCGACCTGTGCCCCCGAAGGCGGGAACCGTCGCGCGTCCTACCGAGGCTTCGTCCTCTGGGTCGAAGGTGGCCAAGTCTGAAGTCAAAGCGAAGGCCGAGATCAAGCACCGCGTGGAGGTTAAGCCCCATGTGCCCTCACCTGCGCCTGCAGAAGACGATGACGAGGAGCCTGTCGACGATGGAAAGCCGCGTTCGAAGGGGCGCGTCAAGCGAGGAAAGCGGCCACGCACGAGCGAGTTTGTGCTCAGCGACGAGGAAGAGAGCGAGTCGCGGAAGGAGAGAGGGAGGGCTGCGGCTGTGTGTACGTCGACGTCTGCTCCTTCTGGTGCGGGTGCTTCTACCTCCGCTTCTACCTCCGCCGTGCCTCCGACACCCACGTCTGTGCCCTCGGCCGCGCAGCCGATATCTGTTCCTGAGCCAAAGACAAAGAAGCGCAAGGCGACGACGCCATTGCCTGATGCCGCGGACGAGGAGGAAGACGAAGCACCGCCCCGCCGCAGCAAGTCGAAGAAGCGCTCACCCAGTGTTGCTGCGTCCGTGTTCGACGAAGAAGACTTTGCGGAGTCACACGCCTCGTCGAGGCGCCGCCGCCGCGAGTCCTCAAGGCCGGCAAATGGCAGCAGCTCGAGAAGGCGTACTCGCCGGGCCAGTCACAGCGAAGAGAAGGGCGAAGACTTGACGCTGGTAGACTGGGACCGCGAGAGCCCACTGCCGCTCGGCGAGCTCGAGGGCATGGTCATCGAGACGCTGGCGACTTCACGCGCGACGAGCATGAGCTGCGAGGTCCTGTGGCGCGCGCTCGTCGGCGGACGGCCGACGCTTGGAACGATGGTGCGCAACCGCACGCCCGTAGAAGGCGCCGTGAAGCTCGAGGAGGGCGCGCCGCACCCGGACATCTCCACCGAGCCGATGAGCAAGCGCGAGTGGCTGCACCTGCTGACGCACATCCTCGCGTCCGGGCACGCCCGTACGGGACTCTTCGGGCGCGTCGAGAGCAGCGCGAGCGACAGCGATGCGGCGAACTCTCCGCAGAACTCGCCGCGCAAGCGTGCGCCGCAGCCTCAGCCCCAGCCCCAGCAGCCGATGAGCCCGGGGCGCAAGCGGCTTGCGTTCAAGTCGGCGCTCCGCGCGCACTGGTACTACGTTCCCGAACGCGACGCGGACAAGGAGCGTGCGGCACTCATCCGCAGCATGATGCGTGGCCCGGGCAAGCGCAGCGAGACGAAGAAGTACAAGCAATACTACTGGAAGCCGCTTGCGAAGATAACGCGGTGGGATCGCGAGGACGAACTCTAGCCGTCCGCCTCTCCCGTCTGCTCTCTCCCTTGCGGTCCCTCCTCCCCGTCTGATTTATGTCTAATGTTTGGTGCGCATCTCCTGGTCGATTTGTTCTGGGTGTTGAACGACGTCTGTCCGTTTTTTTCTTCTTCTTTTTGTTACTCTTGTTTTGTTAGCCATCTTCCTGCATCATCTTTGTAGCGCTGCAATGTACGCTGGCTTCTTTCATAATGTAATAGCATCGCAATTTTCAGCTTCGGGTGAGGGACGAGTTACGCACGACTTACTGCCGGGAGGTACGTTGTGATTGTGTTCGAGTTCAATTCTGTCCTGAAAGGTGAGTTTTCACATCTGAAGTGATGTGGCGCAAGACTGACGTGGTACTCTTGGGTTTTAGGTTCTTCACGAGTTCGGCCTCGAGCGTACCGAGGGGTCTCTTCTCCGTGCTCTTCGCGTGTCTTGTCTTGTGCCAGCCTCTCAAGGTTCCACGTGGCCACCCTCAGGCAGCACGCAGATGCCTCTATGACTACGTTTGATCCGGCTCTGTTAGGGGCCGTGGGTAACGGGAGCCATCTCTCCTTCACATTCTTCACCGTATCGTGCAGCGTGCTCTGCGTGTACGAACGAACGCTCGCCTCGGAGCGCACGGAATGAGCATGGATGCAAGATCCGAGCGATAGACTGTTGCTTCCGCTTGGGATGTCGGAGATGTCTGAAGCCATGCAGCATTGGCGTTACAGGTGCGATTCACACTCCATACTACGTCTGTACATGATTAACACGGTACGAACACGGCAGCTACCACCAAGTGTGGCGCAACTACCCCTGCACCATTCAGAACGCGAGGGCACCCAGGATTCGCCTGTACGTGCCCACGCCGTGCTTTGCGGTAATGGACCCTGAGCAACCACGCTGAACCACCACCGATCTCAGTAATTTCCCCTGGAAATCAGGGACTTGGGTGCCCACGGCTGTCGTCCTGGGCTGTGGCATCCGTCGGAGTAAGGCTCGGAACAGCAACTCCAACTATATGGCGAGAAAGGGGCGTTGATGAAATGGTTCTTCAGCACTGTCCGGTACGCCTACATCAACGACGTCAGTCCTGTCTGGCGTGTACAAGCCACATAAGCTGCTCTCCCGCGTCCTTATTAGGGGGTCAATGCGGACTCTGTCCCTTCATTGTCACCATTGCAAGCCCTATTCCCCCCTACCTCAGCGATCCCCACAACGCCCTCGATCGTTCAGAAACTTGACCGAGGCGATTGATCATGGAGGCCGAGGTACGGGCTGTCGTGCAACGTGCTGTACGGGAGACTGATTGCGTTTCTCAGGTAGCAGATCCTGCGAACAAGCCCGAGACTGCTTGGACATGGGTACAAGACAGGTTCAGCGAGCAGGATCAGACAGTCATGGAGGGCTACACGGAAGACGTCGACTCTTTGCTTGTGTTGGTAGGTCCTTTTTGCACTAGCCATACACAGACCCTAATGTGGCGTTAGGATGGGTTATTCTCAGCGGTCGTCACAGCCTTTCTAGTTATATCTCTTGCCATGCTTCAGCCCAATACCAACCAGATGAGCGTCAATCTGCTCTCGACCATATCCGCGCAGCTTGCCAACGCCTCATTCATCTTCGCCCCACCATACATCAATTCAACATCGCAGACTACGATTGTCACTCCCACCCAATTCCACGCTGGCGTGGCCGCACGCTGGATCAATATTCTCTGGCTTCTGAGCCTCCTGTTTAGCCTCGCTTCCGCTGTGTTTGGGATTCTAGTGAAACAGTGGATACGCGAATATCTGCAGTGGAGGAGCCCGACCGCAGCACCGCGCAAAAACGTGGTGATCCGACAGATTCGATTCGAGTCTTGGAAATCATGGCGGACTCCGATCATTATTGCTTCCATCCCCGCGCTCCTCGAGCTCGCTGTTGTACTCTTCGTAGGGGGGTTGACAATACTCGTCTGGACACTGGACTACGCCGTGGCTATCGTCATCTCGGTCTTTGTCGCGTTGTTCCTCTCCCTTATCGCCTTCTTCACACTTACACCCGCGATCTTCAAACGCTGTCCCTACAAATCTCCAACGTCCTGGGCGTTCGTCCTCCTTTGGCGTCTCATTGGAGACCTCTGCTCATCGATGGGGATAGCGCTTCGCACCCGGCTTTCCCAAGGTCCAGAGAACGTCGGCAGTCCACTCGCATTCAATACCCATTTTGAGAATGCACACACCCTCTCAAATGCAGACGAGGATTGCACTTGGCGCGGTCGAGATCTGCGCGGTGCAGAGCTCGCAACCTTGCAAGATCCGACAGGACTCGTTGTGGACTCGCGTTCGGCTCTCCTGCAGGAGTTCAACGTCGAAACAGCCGGAATTCTCCACCATCTCATACCTCATATGGACGGCCCCTCGCATTCCAAGGCCCTTGCACCGTCTGTTGCTGACACGTATTTACTCGCTCTGGGCGAGTCTGATATCCTGTTCCGCGCCCTGGTCGGCCTCGTAAATGAGCTTCCCGGAAGGGAAGCACTGCGCCATCTCTCTCAATGCGTTCAGTCGATTTACCCCGCGCAGAACTGTGCCCACCACTATACGCTGCTTCACGACGACGTGAAGCTCGACGAGATAACCATCGACGGCGGGTTCCGCAACATCTCCATATGGTACCTCCTGTCACGTATCAATGCCACAGGCGCAGGATATATGGGGCCGTTCCTCGATCATCCTAGTACCGCCTTTGCACAGGGCGAAACATGCAGTGTCGCAACACATACATTGTCATTACTCCGGAGCCGCCTTCTGGGTCAGAAGACTGCACGACCACCACACTGCTTTATCCCCCCGAGTCCGACCTCTTTCGACAAGATTGTCCGCTCGGTCGAAACTCCGGACTCACGTTCGCAGTATCTCGTCATGAGCTTCGTCGTCGCATCCGGCTTCCAGATGTGCGTCTCCGAAGCCCTGCACCCTGCTGTTCTCGACAAGGATCCAGGGAACGAGGTCGTGCAATTAGTTCATCGGAGGATGGAAGAGCTACTCGAGGCTCTGCGGTGCGTAGCGTTTGCCCTCGATCTTGGCCTCCCTCAGTCGAGGGAATGCCGTTGGGCATGCGCGAGGGATTTGGCCAAGGCTTTCAACAAGCTGGCCAGGCACCCACGGAAGCAGGACTTTGACGACCGTTTCCCACTATTACGATACAACATCTTCCTCGTGCTGTCCACGTGCCGATACAAACTCCACTTTGTCCAGGCCAATCTGCTGCAGTTGAAGCAGCGCTCCCTAGGTATGTCCTCTTGGCTCGTTACTTCCTTCATTGCGGAGCTAAGTCTTGCGAATTCTTGTAGCTGAAGCAGTATCTGACGATGCCACTGAAGCTCTGGTCTTGTTGTCAGAAATGAAAATGGATATTCCCAGCGTCTGTGAAGGAGACTATGCCATCTTCGCCCAAACGGTCAACAACGCCATGGCCCACATCTCCAAGCTATTAGCCCCGCAAGTCGATGTGCTATTCCAGAAGGCGTCTTCCACGTTCCAGGTGGCACTTGCCAAACGGCTCCGGCATCCCCTTGAGCTCATGTATGACGCATGGACTCGTCAGCTCACAGCACTGCCCAAGGACCAGGCCACTTCGATATGCGAGATCGCCTTAAAATTTGCTCCGCAGTCTTTCCTGCGCCTCCTCCTGGCCCTGCGCGGTGCAGAGCAACAGCTCAGCACGTGGGTTCAGCGACCTCAGATGGGCGTCATGAACATCCTGCTCCGCCTCCAGCTGCCAAACACGCCACCGCAGCTAGCCCGCGCAAATATCTCGAACGTCGCCTTGCAAAGCGCTAGCGCACTCTTGCGAGTCTATTCTTTCGATCGCGTCGGGGGAGGGTCCAGAGAGTGGCTCAGCCTCTTCATCTGGACTGCCAATCGCTGGCTACTGGAGTTGCGCAGGGAGCTCAAAACAAGAGGACTGGAACCTGTGCTTCACATGGTCGCACTAGAAACCCCAGCTGTGCTAATGAAGATGGCTGCTGCCGTTAACTTAGCAGCCAAACGGCAATACCTTGAGTGTGGATGTGGCAACGCCGACTTCCCGTGGCTCGAGAACGTCCTCCCGCCCCGCGGTGAAGACCCTACTGACGCACCTATCATGGTCCTCGTTCAGACTGCGCCGCACGAGCTCGAGGCGCTAACGGAAGCACTGGAGGCCGCAGCTGAAAACTCGCTCTTCCGAAGTCCCGCAACACACTCTGATGTTCGCGCCTTGCGATTCTTCCTACATGCCTCGCAGCGACCCCGCCGGCCCTCGAGGATGACTCGAGTACGACAGTAGGCCGAGGGTACATGACTAATTTATTCATTATTTACTAGTGCCAGTATCCATCAGCATCGTAAACCTATGCATAAGTATGCCTGTATATGGTTGCCTGAGATAACTATTCGTCGTGCGTGTAGCCGACCGTATCTATTTCTAAGTAATGTAGATTGCACAACATACCGGCTCAAGAGACAATTGCCTCTATTCCTGTAGACAATCTCTGAATAGCGTCAAGACGAAAACAGTAGTTACAGAATTCTGTTCATGCAATTGTACACCCACATCCACCCTTACGCTGATTTCCCTTCGCTTCATTGGGGCGCTCCGGTGTGACGGACGTACAACTCTTCCCTACTCTCTTCTTCGACTTTCTGCTCCCTTTCTTCGCAGACCGCTCCCGCGCCTGAACAGCGTGGTTCTCTACGGCAAGCCATCGCGCTGTAATTGCATAATGAGCGGCCGAATCGCAGCGCAAGCCTGTCATAGCACACCTTCTTTACTCAATTGGGGAGCAACAGGCTCCCCAGGCATTTCCATGGCGACCACCTGCCTGCCCATAACGCCTGAGCAGCAATGTGAGACCTCGCTACGCTACACGATGGATGGGTAGGATACGCACCTTTGTATCGACCTCGGAGAGGTCTGCGACCTGCAAGAGGAACCCAGGGCGAGGGCAGGAGGCGTTCCCATAGGGAAGGCGTTCCACGTGTGGAAAGAAACGCGCAAGGCTGTGGCCTCGTGGATGACCCGCTATTAATGAGATAACGGAGGGCGTTAAATGGCAGGAAAACACGCGGACGAGACTGCTGAGTTAGTCGATTGAGCAACATGGTGACAGCCGTCAACTTTAGGTAGTGTGGGTATCACACCACCATGTGGTATGTGCGAGGCCTGAAGCGCGCCCGGCGGGTGTGTCAGCGCTGCCTAGAGGTGTGCAGACGAGGGGGAGGGGGGGGGGGGGGGGGAGAAAAAAAGACGTGCGTCGTAGATGCCCGGGACCCACAATGTGGTCCTCGGTTACGCCGAACTTGCGGTGGACTATTGTGCGCGGACATGGCGCAAATTGAACGCGCTGGGGAGGTACAGCTCGTGTGAGCAGGGGCTAGAGATGTGCAGCGGGCGCGAAAGGGGGCCGTACCTTGTACAGCATGTCAAACAGGCCTGCCTGGCTCACCTGAGAGACCTCGTCCCACATGCGGCAGAACGTGCGCTGCACGCTCTTCGAGGAGCTCCCGCCGCCCGCCATGGCCGCCTGCACGTGACGCAGTGGGAGCTCAGTGAGGATGGTTTGGTGCTGCTGTACACACAGGAGTGAATGAGCAGCTGGGAGTACCCTTTGGTCGATGGACGCACCTCGCTCGGCAACCGATTGATATCTTAATGGTTGCCCCTACGAAGACCTTGTAGCCGTAAATAACGTGCGGGCCACGCACCATGTGACTGTACTCTTCCTATAACTTCGAGTCTCTACATATCCAGCATGGTTTGTGGCCGGACTGTGCATGGTACATTGTCGCTCGCGCTGCGGCCCGTGGCACGCGGGGCAAACTAGGGGACCGAAGTCCAGAGGACAGAGCCGCACTCTGTGTCTCTAACCAGGCTCAGCTATATTAGCTGGCCTGATGGCAAATAGTCTACCTGCAGGAGAGATGAGCGAAGGGGCACATTCTCGACAGACTGCATATACACTTTGAACTGACGTCGACGGCTCTGATTGCACACCAACATCATAGCGCGGCATCCCTAGATTCTAAATATCCCAGCTTCCTGTCGTCGGTAGGTAGTGGAGAAGATTCGCGAGTGGTTGGTAGATGAATGGTCGGCGCAGACTTGCTGAGGCGGGGCTCGGGCGCAGGTGATCCCATCTCTTTAAAGATAAGATAAGATAAGATCAAACGTAGTGAGCGCTAACCGTCCGCGGCCTCAGACGGTTGTTGACTTGTTTTCTTGCTATCGCGCTCCCTTCTGACCAAGTCGATGAACATGCCTCCACATTGATTCGTTCATCTCTACGGTACTTGTCCAAATGGAACTGCGGCGTGTTCCCGTCAACGATACATCTGTTCCGCACGATCTCGCCGTCGCAGCATTCTGAGGCCAACGAACGCCTACATTGAAGAGTAAGTCACGATTCGGTACTACTCAAGCCGCCGCAGGTATTGAAGCGCTTTTAAGATGCCCTATCTTACGAGATATCCCCTGTAGATATCTATTCTCCGAATGGCATGCGCGTCCAGCGACTGTATGGCCGTACATAAGCGGATGAGCCCTTTACGTCGGCCCATGTACATCAGGAAACACCGTTTAGCGCCGTAGCGCGCGCGTCGATGACGTCTGCTACCGTAGCAGCGGACGCGCGACTCACATCTCCGTAGCACCCCGTAGAAGTACGTAGCCTTCACCTCTCTTGGGATGGTCGCTGCAGTGCTGCACACTGTAATACATCCTGTAATCACTTGATAGTATACGGCAAGTAACGTAGAAGTACAAAATCCAGAAGGCGCAAGTAGGGATTGATGTAGAATCTCTGCGCCTGGTCGAGAACTTCCTCTTGTGTCCATGTCCGAGGGATCCGCTTGCCCCAATGTGGGACCAGATGGCACGAACGTACGATATCTGTGATCGGGATGATAGAGGCGCTGCGCTCCTGCCGCGTCGTCGAAGGAGAGACCGAGTACATCCGGAGGTCGTCATCGTATGCAGTCGGGGCGGTAAACCACTCGATGTATGCTAATGGCTCCGGTGCGAGAGGAAGGAATGCTTCCGGGGCCTGAAAGATAACTCGCACACGGCCGACGCGAAGCCCTGCCAACATTATCAATGTATGAGAATGCTCTGCAATACAAAACGACGTACCTTGTAAAGGGTTTTGCGAGTCCACCACTGAATGCCGACTGCGCGCTGCCCGTGCGAGAATCGTCGAGTACTGGCCTGCAGATCTCGAGATCTCGACGCCATCAACAAGTTCGACCTTTGGCAAGGTAGCGCGAATGGTGTCCCACTGAGATTGGGCGGAAACTTGGGTGACGACGGGAAGCTTGAGCTTGAACTGCTTGTAGATGGACACGCATGTATCTATGGTGATTGTCTCGAGCCTGGGGGTTGTACGCAACACTGCTGTGCTAGCTGACTTCGCCTGTTCAGTCAGGAATTCCTCGAGATACCAGGAGAAATGCGAGGCGCCAAACTTCTCTGCGACCTCCCTTGCCCGCACTCCGACGTGGACAGGCCGCTTCGCAATCTTATACCGGATATTCGGGCTCGATGCCGCTTTGTGCTCCTCGACATCTTCGTCATCTGACGCGTCTGACTGCCGAACCTCCGCGCTGTCATCATCTTCGTCACCGCTTTCCGAATCCGATTCATGCTCGTCACGGTCCAAGATGACAGGCGTGTGCTGGGCCCACTGGAGGTAAGCGTCAAAGCGTTCGACGGCTTCTTGACGGTCAAGCCATGTCGTCATCTGAGGTAAGTAGTTCTTTTTGTTGCTTGCGCGATAGCCGAGTTTCGCAAAGTTGATATGCAGGCGTTCAGGACCCTCCGTACTATATCCATCGGCACTTCCGAGCAGTCGGATAGCCTCTACATAGTGGTCCATCG
Source organism: Phanerodontia chrysosporium (assembly GCA_001910725.1). Lineage (NCBI taxonomy): Eukaryota > Fungi > Basidiomycota > Agaricomycetes > Polyporales > Phanerochaetaceae > Phanerodontia > Phanerodontia chrysosporium. The sequence continues at coordinate 42,512 of MJGA01000023.1, forward strand.
CATGAAGCTTCGGGATGTTGTTGAAGTCAGCCCAGCTAGGTGGCATATCTTCCTTCGCAGCGTAATACGCGAGAAATGCGTTCTTGTACAGGTGAAAGGTACGCCAAGCTTCTTCGAGAGCCTGCAAAGAGGACTCAGTGTGTGCCTCGAACCGTGCATAATAGACGAAGTCCAGAAGTGCGCGGACGGCGCGTAGAACTTCTGAAGGAGCACCGCCGGCAAGCACGCCAAGGAAAACCTTCTCCATGTTCTTGTACTCCGTGCCGGTCCATTGCGAGATAAGTGAGATGCCCTTCTTGAAGTGGCGAAGATCAGGGTGAGCAGGCATGCACTTGAACCTTCGATCAATCTCATCATCCCCGCCCTCCATGCAGGCAGCCGCCCACTTCACAACATGATCCTTGAACATGCCCTTGTGCAGCTGATGGAGAAGGTCCGGCGTGATGCATTTGAAGATGTCGCAATGCGGGAGGTCTGCCCAGAATGGCTTCACTGCACGCAAGCCTTCGTCGTCGAAGCCGGGGGGCTTGCGGCCTTTCGCGGCTTGCTTCAGCATTTGGGCAGTCTTCTCAGGGTCGCGAGGGCGTGCGTACGTTCCACTTCCATTTCCACGCTGCCACGGCTTGACAAGACATTTTGGGCACCAGTTCTCCTTGACGCAGGTAACAAGGCACTGCTCGGGATGATCTGCGATATACGCCGCGAGGATGGGGTACACAAGCCGCTTCAAGCCGTCGGCACATGTCATTTCGACGCCGTTTAACCCTGCCTCGATGAGAGGCTTGAGAAGCGCACGCATACAGTCATGAAAGAGCTGATACGAAGCCTTTCTTCGACGGTCACTACTGGAGAAGCAGTCCAGCTTGTCCGCGGGAAGGTAACCGATCAGAACGGTTGCATGTGAACTTGGTGAGCGACGCAGCTTCTTTGAAATGTTCCCCACGGTGAGATAGACCGGCCATGCATTCTTATCTCCACTGAATGCTGATAGCTGCGTCTTGTCCGTAGCCAGAATGATGGGCGCAATCACGGCACCTGTTGGAAGTCGTTTCTAGCAATGATGGTGAGTCCTCAATGCGCTCGCAGACTGGATTTCTCTCACCTGAACCATCTCCCACCAGTCTGCTGTCCACATCTCGCTCCAGATCGGCCGCATGCCCTCGCTGTCCTCATAGATGCGTTCCGGTGTGTATCGAATATGCTCAGCAAACGCAGGATTCCCCAACAATTCTCTGATGCATTCTATAGGATTGCGTTTCCAGAGCTCAAACGTCTGTACACGGTGTCTCCCAGTCGTCTCGTCGATGACATCCCCGCTCGCTGTCAGCATCTCGCACTCCCACTCAGCACCACGGGGCAAGGAGTCGATCTTGCGAAAGAAAGCGCGGCTCGTCTTGAACGAGAGGTTAGTGCGGTTCTTAATCTTGTGGATGGTAAGTCGTCGTGCACTCATGAAAGAGACATAATACTCACCAAGTCGAGTTTGAGGAGTTTCCCCACAGACTTCTGGCTCAAGCCAGAAGTTATAAGCCATCGGGCAAACTCCCATTCCTCTGCGCTCGCAAATGGTGCGCATGGATTCGCAGTACGTCCTTGGTCAACCCGCTTTCGGTGTATCCTTTGAAAGTGCGTCTTCCCCGAACCATACGTTTTGACAGCCCGCCTATAGGAACGATCGATTGCTGGCCGCTTGGGAAGTCCGCCAGGCTCTAGATCTCGGTCCAATCCTTCGGTACAAGCACGCTTAGATGGGTGCTCGGGCGGCGACTCTGAAGAGTGGTCGGTGGATATGGGTAAGCTTTCACAGTGGGATTCTTGGATACTCGGCGGATTCCCTGATACATTCACCTCTCCTCCCCCTTCGGCAGATAATGTTGGTCCCAAGTCATCCTCGGATTCATCAGAAGATGCCCTCGCAACGTCATCTATGTCAAACTGCTGGAGTGTTTCGGTGTGTCGAATGAATGCTGCTCGGCATTTCTTCGCTTGCCTTAGATGCGATTTTAGGCCTTTTGCTGATTTCTTGACAACTCCGCAGAACTGACACCGCAACGAGGAAGGACGGGGAATCATTCTTGTGCAGAGAATAAAGGAGAAGGGCGTTGTGGCCTATTGCAAGGTGAGGACGAAAGTGGAATGTGTTCGGCAGTCCCCGCCGCGGTGCCGCCGCCGCGTCATCGGTGCGCAAATTTTGACCTCGAGCCCTCACCTCCCACAACTCTAGAACAGCAATACAACGCATGACCACTCAAGATGGCACCCAGCACACGTCGCCGGCGGCAGCGACAAGCTGCATCTAGCTCCGAAAACGAAGACGAAGGCCTTCCCGCAGACAAGGGTCAGGGCAGAAAACCTACAAGTCATGCCCGCAAACGCAGCAAGATCTTGGAAGGTAACTCTATGACAGCGCCACGCAAGCATGCAAAATCCGGCAAGGAGAAAGAGAAAGGTGCGCAGGATCTGTTTCTTCACTCCAAGTTCTTGCTGACTTTGTATATTCATCTACTCGGTGCGCGCTCTTCATAGCAGAGACGGCTACCGAGAAATCACTACGTCGACAGATCGAAGCCTTGAGAAAAGAACTTGAAGAATCCAAAAACCGGGGAGCACAGTCGCAGAGGAACACGTCGAGTCCACCGGAATCGACACCGGATGCGGAGCAGGCTGAGGGGTCAGGTGTAGAATCTGAGGACGATGGCTCCTACTCCATGGTAAGCAGTACGTCGTCTTGAATACACCTCAAATTGATGGCTCCGTAGTTTCGAAGCCTTGGCGTCATCAGCAGGTCAGCCCCGAAGCGGACGCTTCCTCGAGTCGGTGACTCCACGTCCTCAGACAACGACGAAGATTATAGCGGCTCTCCTGTGGGACAGCCTATCGATGCACCGTTGACAAATGGTACGCTCATGATTTTTCGTGTAGTTGCGTGTTCAATCCATTCACATGCGTCTAGATATGCAGAACGGCCAGGCTCACGGCTTGGACAGCGCCGATCATGTACGCTCAGCACCGTCCCAGGTCTTTGGATCGCGGCCCTCACATCCACATCGCAATTCACCGAGCTCGACAACAGCATTGTATGACAAACAAGCCGCGGGGATGGTTGCCGAAGGCGCAAGTGACATAACCCACCCGGTGAGCAACACCCATCCCGTATGTGACGACGGAGAGCACAGTGTCTGCACCAGTGAGCCATCCGCCACAACCGCGCTCTCAAGTTCAAGCCGCCGCGGAACGCGCTCGCCCACTCCAACATCCCGTGAAGCGCACCATAGGCCACTTCAATCCCGCCGCCGGCTGCGCTCCCTTTCACGGTCACCGTCGCCCACCTCGGGACCCTTCGATAACATCCTCTTGAGGGCACCTCGTCCCCAAGGTGCCAAGCACCGACTGGTCGACTACGAGAAGGAGACGAGCGTAATCATTCAAGACGCGTACGACCGATACAACGTGCGCTTGCTGACAGTACATGCATTCCCAGATGCCGAGGAGCAGATCCTGGCTGCGAAAGATGCATTCCGCAGCGCGTGCCGTGATGCAGGCAAGAATTTTTCACCAACGGACTGTGCTCCAATAGTCCAAATGGTACGTTGTTTGTGCTGGTCACTCTGCAGTCTCACCACCATAATGTTCCGCAGATTATACGGCAAGGATCGACATTTCGCGGACATCTCAAGGATGCTGTGCGCGCTCAAGTGGTTCCCACCTACAACCTCCGTGAAGATCTCGCCAGTGAGGCCTCGCGCGAAGCAAATAAGGCTCAGATCGTCTACCTCAAGAGTGGTGCGCCACCTCGTTTCTGTTACAAGGTAAGTATAACATTTCCTTTATCACTATCCTACTATCTACCCGCTTCTCTTCACAGGACCCCGACGCACGCACTGGTTTCGCGCAGCATACACTATTCGCACGCGCCCTGAAGGACCAGTTTTTCACGTCGAAGACGGCATTCGGACCCCGATTCTCAAGCGAACTGAAGCCGGTGCCGCAGCCAACACTAGCGCTTTTGCTCACGATGGTACGTTTCATATGCTCTTGTCGTCCTTGATAGTGATTTACAGCGTTGTAAGCTGGAATTTTGTCTAGATGCGTGGGATTCAGGCGCGTATAACAAGTCCGCACAATTCACGGAGGACAAATACCTTATGAAGTACAAGGCGAACTGCAAACGAGTCGAGAACTGGGCCGATCTCGATCGAGTGGGCGCGCGGAAGGTTCGCAGGAAGATGTTCGACCATGTCGTGTATGTCATTTCCCTCTCGTTGTTATATTTCGCTCACTTCTGCATTACCCAGGACGCTGTCTGGTCTCCAGCTTACCAGCATCGATGAAGACGCTGCATTTTCACGCGAGGAGGCGCAGCGCATGCGCGAGGAACTTTCTCGGGCGCACCTCGACACCGATGACGACAGTACTGCCATGTAGATAGATTAATGGGGACTCCGAAATATATTTAATTAGAGCTTCAACTAGTGTGACTACAGTAGGCACACACTGATTACATGGGGCTCCTGTAGCTGCACTTGACCAACGGCCTGCTACGGAAGGCTACGTAGTCTTGAACGGAGGCTACGCAGCGCCCCGAAGCCTTGGCGCGGTGCTACGGGCGCCCCGTAAACCCCAACCTTTCTACCGCACCTACACTGGCTACACCAGGTACGGAGAGCTCCGTAGCAAGGTCAGTGTTTCCTGATGTATAAGGAGAGGACAGGCAGTGAGTGTTTCTCGGGTTTTCCCAACGATATGCTCAGCTAATGTATCAGCGAAGGATCCATCCAGTCCGATGGAGAATGCTCAGATCACGGAGTCCTATTCTCTCACCGATCCACAGGCAAGTATGGCCAGTATCAGCCATTTGCGCCGAGGGCACTCGCTCTGTTCTATCCCAGGTGATGCTTGATTGCACTCCAATGCTTAGTACCGGCCAATGCAGGCTTTCCTGGGCGGCCTGTCTTGCGCAAGCTCGCGTGGCTCTAACACGTTGGCGACCGCCATCAGTCTTGAGGCCCTGCGACACCACTTCGCATAAACGCAGCGGCACTCTTGCCTTAAGCTGTGATTGTCGACGCTTCTGGATACTAAGATCCATCTGAGTGCTAAGTACGCGGATTCATGCTTCCATTTCCCCGATATCTACGTTGGTCGACCTGTTTTACAGTTCGGTATCACTGTGCTACTGATTTATGTCTGATCTCAGGAGATGCCCTCATATTGGCCTGTGACAGCGTGTGCAAACGGTGTCCTCTGGCTCAGTCCCTCCACACGGACGTTTGCTATCTCGAAGCCACCGTGGGAGTCGCAATGCCTGCAAGGCAACGATGCCATGGACCGACGACTCTGTGTGCGAATTGGTTGGCCTTACGGTATGCGTGTGCATTGATTATCTACAAGAGAATTATGAGAAGTGCTCATTGAAACTGCGTACAGGAAACTAACTCGGATCTCGATATGTGCAGCGTCGCTGCCTCCCCGGGGGGTATAAGACGCCATTGTGGCTGCTTGCTAGACTGACCTGCGAAGTCTTGACACCCGCACTTCGACATGGTTGCAAGAAGTATCATCTTCCTTGCGCTTGGGGCCCTCGCCGTCTGCAATCCGCTCGGTCGCCGAACCATGAAGGTGCACGAAAGCCGCAGCGAGATCCCTACCGGGTTCGTCAAACAGGGGCGCGCAGCGCCGGACACAGTCATTAGCATGCGCGTCGCGCTCACGCAGAATGATCCCGAGGGCCTCACCGACGCGCTCATGGCTGTCAGCACCCCGGGAAGCGCGCGCTACCAAAGCTATCTAACACTGGAAGAGGTGTGCGCACTGCCCCCTCCCGATGGTGGTATCTGACCACACAGTTTACAGATCGCAACTTTTACCACACCCTCCGAGGAGACCTCCAGTGCTGTCATTTCCTTCCTCCGGGAGAATGGGATCAATCCAACTACAATATCTCACGCGGGTGATTGGCTCGCCTTTGACACTACTGTCGCCAAGGCCAACGAGCTTTTCGCCGCTGACTTCCATGTATTCAAGCACGAACACACCGGTACTCAGAACTTGGTCACCATGGAATACTCAGTTCCCGTGGACCTCTCCGATCATATCCAACTCGTGCATCCGACTATCTCGTCTGTGCTTTCTTTGCTATCATCTGCATCCAACTGACGTGCCGCAGATTCAGTACCGCGGGCGGCCTGCGCCCACAACTTCATTTCCCGAAGAGTGAACCTTCCCGCCCAAGCAACCTTTCAGCAGACGTCACAATCCCTTCAAGCTGCACTCAGGCTATCACGCCTGCATGCCTCGAGGCTATCTACGCCATTCCCAGCACGCCTGCTGAAATATCATCCAACACGATTGGGGTCGCTGGATTCATTGGACAGTTTGCGAACCAAGCGGATCTTGCGGTACGCAGAGCAAGCCTTCGTGCTCATCAAGTTCCTCACGACCGGCACCATACAGACGTTCCTCAAGCTCTTCCGACCTGACATCCCCCCACAAACAGTCTTCAAACTGGACACTCTGGACGGTGGTTCCAACAGTCAAAACGAGGCCAATGCTGGTATCGAAGCAGTACGTGTCACGCGGTTTGGCGTCGATACCGCACATGCCGATTTATGACATACAGGACATTGATATCGAGTATACTGTTGGCGTCGCCACCAATGTTCCTACGACGTTCATTTCCTGTGGTAGCAACATCAGGGACAGCGTGGGCGGCTTCCTAGACTGGGCTAACTTCGTCGCCGGTCTCGCAAGCCCGCCACAAGTTGTCACTACCAGCTACGGCGAGAACGAGAATGTAGTGTCTCCGAACGCGGCCAAGTGAGTCGCCCTCCTGGCACATAAGCTTGGCTATGACTGACGCCAGGACCAGCGCACTTTGCAACGTTTATCAGCAACTCGGTGCAAGAGGCGTGTCCGTCCTGTTCTCTTCGGGTGATGGCGGTGTTGCTGGCAGCCAAACCACCCAATGTACCACTTTCCTGGCCACATTTCCGTCTGGATGTCCGTTGTAAGTGAGATTCGCCCAAGTTGGTAGTAGTCGCTTACCCATCCGCAATCGTCAGTATGACTTCCGTTGGCGCCACCAATGTCATCGCCGACACCGGCACTCTCGAGACGGCTGCCACGTTCTCTTCCGGGGGCTTCTCTAATGTCTTTACGCGCCCGAGCTATCAGTCGTCGGCGGTATCAGCTTACCTCTCAAAGCTCGGTAGTACGAACTCGGGGAAGTTCAACACTGCGGGCCGTGGATTCCCGGACGTCGCCGCCGCGGGAGAGAACGTCGAGATCGTCTTCCAACAACAGCTAGGTCTCGTCGCCGGCACTAGCTGCTCCAGCCCGATCTTTGCAAGTATCATTGCTTTGATCAACGACCGCCTTGCGCAGCAGGGCAAGGGTCCGCTCGGCTTTCTCAACCCTCTCCTCTATGGGCCCGCGGCCACGACATTTACCGATATCACAACCGGCAACAACCCCGGCTGTGGCACGAATGGCTTCCCTGCAACAGTGGGCTGGGACCCGGTAAGCATTGTAAATGTGCGCAGGGATATGTTTGGTTGACCTTCGTGCACAGGTAACTGGCCTTGGGTCTCCTAATTTCCCTGCGCTCCTCGCCGCGGCGGAGGCTGCTGCTGGTCTCTAAAATGTGGATATATTGGACACATATCAACTCGGCCGGCGCATAAATAAGGGTAGGGTTGCGGCTTACGATGGGGCTGGGTTCAGAGAATACAGCTTGTCACCAGAGGACCTGCGCGAGTTTAGTGTCGCGAGTGAAGTGCGGTAAGAATCGATAAGAACAGCATGCTTACTGAAGATAGTAGACTTGACGCCCTGGTAAGTATCGTCCATTTACTCTCATAATCATTTCATCCTAGATCAACCACAGCGTTGCTTCGAGGAGTACTTCGAGGGAACTTTGTTTGACATCCTTATTGCTTTCTTTGTCCAGGTACAACTCACGCCAGGTGCCAGCAGCTACGCACGAGCGACCCCGACAGACAACAGCCTACGAAGACCGCTCCCCGCTTCACATATGATACAGAGCAACTACGGTATCTCGCGCACCTCCATCAAAGCCCTGTGTACCGCAGACCCTCACGACATAGCATGAACACGTTGCCACGGTGTACAACGTGGAGGACACACCTGCATCCCTCGGCGGCTATCTCCGGTTCCCAGTACATTGTCTCGTAGACGCTGTTAGTCCTCCTCTCTCCCTTTCCGCCGCAAATCTTGTCCATGCAGAGACAAGACGACCTCGACGTCAAGATGGAACTTGATCCCAGCCCCACGTCACATGCCGACGCGCACGAGCAGCTCGTTCAGAACGTGGGCCTGCAACCGTCCCCGGTCATCCTCTGGGGGTCTCTCGTGCCGTGCAGCCCCCATCAGAGTCAGCTCGACTTTAGCAAGACCAAGAGGACGTACAAGATTGGCCGTAACGGCGACCCGGCTGTTGGAAACGACTATGTCCTCTCAGGCATGAAGATTAGTGCGTCTTGCTCCTCATCGCTGACGACCTGCATGTGTTGTGGCGTCATACGCGACCTGGCCGTGCGTGTTACTGAAGACATTTCTAGGTAACCAGCATTGCGAGATTCAATGGAACGGGCTCATCGGCGCAGAGTCCACGATTACCGTGTACGATCACTCGACGAACGGCACCTACGTGCGTCGCTCGATGGTGTTCTACTCTCTGTGGCGCCACTAAGTCCCTTCTATCCCTGCAGATCAATGGGTCGAGGATCGGAAAGGGTCGCTATGCATTCTTGAAGAACGGCGACGAGATTGCGTTCGGGATGCTCATGCGCAATCTTTCCGGAGATGATTGCCGTGCGTACGCTCGTATTGTCACTATAGGATAACGACACTTACGCTTTCTTGCCAGGTTTTATCTACTGCCACCTTGCGTACGCGTAATGATGATACAGCTCTGCTCATGGCGACTGCTATTTGTCGACGAGGATAGCACGATACGCATTCTAGGACGAAAATCGACCGTCATGCACACACCTCCGAGCATCCTACACTCTACACAAGCCATTGAAGCTGCGCATCAGGCGGTTGGACTGTAGTAACAAAAACTATACAAAAGAAAGCCTTCCAAGAAGCTCAGCCCTCTGCAGCGCTGGTGTCGGCGGGACGTGAGAGTGTCCGTCAGCTCAGAGTCCATGCACGAAGGCGATTCCATGATAGTTCAAAACGCACAGACAGGAGTGAGACCCACCGGGGCTGAAATGATACATTCCCACCTCTGTAGGAGCCAATCTATATCTGGAACTAGTTATCTGAGTTCTCTTACGCCTTCAAGCTTCTGGGCGCCCATCTTCAGTCGCGTTAACGCTGTAGCACACAGGGCGCCCCGGCAGGACCTCTTGCCCCGACTTCAACGCTCTCATCTCGCTGGTCGATTGTAGGTGCGTCCTAGACGATGTTGTAACATACGCGAAGTCTGATGTGCGTCTAGAAGATTTTATGACCTGCGATGTCGGCTCGGGGACAGGGCACAGGTGCTGGTCTCAAGAGTCGAAACGTTGCAGAGTGGTCGACCTCAATGCAACGGTTTCTGGCATCGGTAGACTCAGCAAGAATTGCCAAGCGAGGGTAAGCCTAAGTCGGTTTAAAAACACTTGTTCAATACTTCACACAAGGCCCAAACGCTATGTGCCCTACGCGCATTAACTCCGTGGTATCGCCGTATCCATGGAGTCGTTCCGCAATGTTGGATTCTGAAGTCTATACGGATCGCAAATTGAGGTCTGGCTGTCTTGGCCGAGGTATGCAAAGACGAGACAGGAGGCAGCCTTTATCCTCATGTCGGCAGGGTTACACTGAAGGGGCCTAAGGCGAGCATGCTCATGGACACGAATCGCCGCGGCCGTGACATTTACTCCTTAGATATCACCACCTCCGTGGTCTCTCCCTTCATACTGAACGACCACGAGCACCGAGTTATCGACAGCTAATCCCATTGCTGTTATATCTTGCGCTCAGCTATCTTCTCACCTGAAGTATCCGACGGACGTATCGCTGGACGCTGGTGAGCAACCTTCGACTGGAGTCGTTGGACTGAGATCAAGCGGGATAGGCATCGTCGAACAGGCTATCATGGGACAGAATGGAAATACAACGACGACTCATTCGCCACAAGTTCGGGCGATACAGTTAATGCCGCAGTCTGTGGTTTCACGAAAGACCAGTAAGCCATCTACGGTGATAGATATATTGAATCCGCTCGGACGACATTTCCAGAAACATGCGCCGCACGACTATTCTCCCAAGACCACCACGCCGTAGTCCAGGCATGCCAGCCTGTGCAAGATAAACTGAAGTCGAAGGCTGATGCGACAACGTCTGGCTCGGGATGCAAAGATCATGGTGAGTGCCACTGTTGGTGACATGATGCGAAGCGCCGTCGTAATCGCCGCCATTCAGAACCCAAGGACATGCCTGAGAATGAGTCCTCCGGTTCCAAGAGCGACTCTAGCAAGCCAGGGGATGGGGGAAGCTCAATGTTCACAAGCGTGAAGAGCACACTAGCAGGGCTAGCGTGTCGGAGGAAGGCTTGATGGGAGACAACTGTGCCTGCCGGCGTGCAAGTACATCGAAGCTTTGCTACCAGGGTGCACACATGTCATGAACCCCGCACACTACGTAGTGCAGAAGTGCGACACTCTTGTAGCAACGCTTCAGTAACGACCTTATAGACGTTCTTTCCAAGTTTCCCGATATCGTTCGGCGAAGGCACGGCAGCTTGCAAGTCGACGTCAATCAGGTCCACAAACATGAATGTCGTGTAGGTGAGACATACAGAGTTGCAGGTAGTTGCAGGCCGCACGTCTTTGTTGGTATGTCCAATGTGCATTTTCCTAGGCTGATCCAGGTTGCTTGGGATATCTTGGACCCACAGAACGAACTTGGACGTAGAAGTTCACGTATAGGCCGCCAAGATGCCCTGAAGCCTCCGCACGCAGCTGTGTATGTTGTTGCCCCACGAGCGCATACAATCATTCGCGTTGGATGATGCAAGTCGTCCTGTACGCACGGCGGCCGACCCGCAGCAATTGTCCCCAGAGCGCTCTTCGCCGGGCGCCGTCCCTCTAGGGTCAAGAGACAATCTAGGGCAGACCGTGCATATCATTCGTAAGGTTCGATGGATAGGCTACACTCGCCGTTCTAAGCATAGCGTGGATCAGAACCTTTGATGGACACATACGCAATCAGCTTCACTGGAGGGTCCGACCCTGCGTTCGTGAGGACCTTGCACACATTTGCAGGGGAGGGTTTCTGCACTTGCGAGCGACGTCGAGACATGAATTGTATGAAATCCTTGGTCTAGAGGCCCGAGGGTGGATGTGCAATGTCTAATTTTAGGACACGCCTCTAGGGTGCGTCTTGTCATGCTAGCATCCGCGTCCTGGGGAAGCCTTTACGCATCGCATCCGGGTGCAGGTGACCGGCACGTTCTGATACAGCTGTCATCCGACTGCCGTACCCTTAAGCGTGATGTCGTCGCGCATCTCGGCGTCCGCGCATGTGAGGTGCGAGGCGAGGGTAGATAAATGGCGGCCGGCGCTGCACTCCTCGACGAAGCCTTCCGCCCCCCTCCATCGACTCGTGAGTACGTCTGTCCTCGTCTTCGAGAGGCACGGCTTACATCTCCCTGCTCGTGCAGAGGAAACAGACACGATGATTTGTTGGTACTTGTTGCGCAAGCGGCGAAAGCCAGCACAGGCGGCTGCGGGCGACGAGGAGCGCGGACAAGAGCAGACCAGAGAGCTTCCCAAAGACACCGGTAAGGCCATTGTATTTCAGATGTAATTTCTTCTAACAAGAATTCAGGCAACGACGCAGTTGCTGAGGAGACTGGGGGCGAGACCCAGAAGTAACGAGGGGACATGAGCACGGGCTTTTCCTTGTGATGACGGCATATACACAGATGACAGCGCGACACCCTTAGTCCGAGTCCGAGACGAAGTTTCCCGCTGCATCGAACGTAGCGAGGGGCGCCCACGCACTCTCCTCGACCGCACCGCACAGCTTGCATGTCGTGGACTCGTCGTAGTTGGGAACATACTCGCTCCAATCGAGCGTAAGGCCCGGCCTCGCGGCCGTCGCGCTGAACCACGGGAGATCGCGGGTCCGATCGATATGGCGGATGCTGTAGAGAACAACGTCTGTGAAGTTATGCGTCGCAACGACACTGTCGATGGCGACTGAGAGCGGATCGTCAGCGTATGGCGGGTCGCACATGCTGTGGTGCTCATGCCACGCGGCCTATTGCAGCCCGAGGAAGCGCAGCCGCGGGCAGAGCTCGGGGTTCCCAGAGAGTGCGGACACAACGGCGCGATGCGCGCCGCAGCGGACATGGAGGTTCTGCAGCTGTGCACAGCGGTCGAGCATGTGCTCCGGAGCATCGAGTATATAGTCCGCGTCGTCCACGAGGAGCGAGCGTAGCTCGGAGAGCGGGAGAGCGGTTGTGCACGACGCTTCGATAAGGTCCTGGCGGTCTGGCTCGACGTCGTATCTAAGTCTGACCTTGATGGTTAGTGGCTTGCATGGTGAGCGAGAGACGCTGTGCATGATGGCGTTTGTGCACCCTAGGTCTTCAACCGGCTAGACGGCGAGCTCAATACCACATATGGAGAGATATAGCGATGCGGATCTGGGTGGCTGCGGCTCATTGGATGCACTCGAGGGTGGAAGGTAACTTTTTGAGCCGACCGCGCTGACGATGGAACGCAGTATCGCTAGGTCTATGGAGCCTTGGTTGAAGGTAGAGATATCGATGATACAGCTAGGGGGTATCTTGATGCGCTCCAGAATGCCTGGAAGTGATGCCCCATTGCCTGCCTCAGAGACGGTCACCCGGCGAAGGTGGGCCATCGGGATTGATCCTTCAGGAAGCCTATACACTCCATCGCCGGTATCAGGGGCCCCGGAGATCTCTTATAGAACGAGGTCTTCAATGAGCGGTAGCTCTTTGAGCAGGAGCATCCATCCCCAGAGCGGCGAGCTGCTGCAGCTTTCCATATGGAGTCGCGTAAGAGTGTGGCGGACGAGATTGCAGGTGAAGCCCCACGGGAAACCATACGTCCTGAGCGTACGAAGCTTGGGCATGACGGCGTTGGTCAGGAACCAGAATACCCATGGGGAAGTATCTTCGTCTTCCTCGGCATGCGCGTATACGAGGTTGAGCGTTTCCAGCATCGGGAGTGCAGACACCGCCTTGTCACGCGGAAGGCGCCTCGTCCTTCGAGATCGTGGAGTAGACGCTCCGTGGGACGAAGGCTGATGTGCTGAATGCGATCAGCTTCCTCGTCGAGACGGGACAGGAGCGGGAGGTGAATTTCGGTCTCGAGACGAAAATGTCCCAGGAACAGCGAGAGCGGGGCGGTCTTGGAACGGGCGACAAACGTCCGCAGGCAGTCGGGACGGTCAGTATGGGAATGCAGGCCCAAAGTTGAGGAGTGTCAAGAGTAATACTGCGCCACCTGTGGCAGACGTGCGTTGTCCACAGCCACTCGAATGGGGCGCGATGGACTTTAGGGTCATTGTCACCGGAACGCTGCGGGTCGTAGTACGAGAGCACCAGCCATCGAAATATCTCCGCAAGGAGTTCGTTTGATAGGCGGAAGATTGACCAATGCTGATAGCTCCTGCGAACCCGGCACTTCACGAGGGACAGTCTCGTCCCTTAGCACCGCACGAGCGGGGCCGAGCGGAGTATTGCGTCGAGCATCGAAACTAGGATGTGCATTCTCTTGCCAAAGGCCCAAAGCTCATGTATGCCGCCGCCACACTGGCCGATCCCGCCTTGTTCTCATCGGCAGTCTCCTCCGGTTGTAGATAGAAACCAACACTATAGATGAATAACAGCGTCCAGCCTATGACAATGGAAAACAATGGCTTAACAAATTGCCGCGGCGTCATCGGCCGGGATGGGCCCGACGCTATCGTCAATGGACGCGTTCTGCCACCGCGCGCCGCCACCGGAGGCACTTCAGGGGCCGGTCCACCGGCCCCCCTTTTCCCTCCTTGACCACCATCATTTTCGAGAAGGGCCATAGCCTGGGGTATCATGAACCCAAGTAGCTGGAAGGTAGAGCCAAATATCGAACGGCTACGGGAGCCGTCCACAACCGAAGGGCTTCCTATCTGTACGATTGGTATCTTCAGAACTCATTGCCATATAACATGATGTTTTGCGCACCGTAATTCCCTCATCTTATCGTTTCCGCTTGAGTGTATGCACAAGTTTGCGCCATAGAGGCGCAAATTTGAAGTGGCGTTGTGTGGGTTGGGCTGTCGTAGGAGTTGGTATACCTGAGGGAGCTTGAGCTGGATGTGAGGGCACCATAGCCCATCTTGCTGCAAATGAGGTCTTAGCACATACGGTGTATAGGTCACTAGTGGCAATAAGCTCACCACTGCTCTGCGGAGAGTCGATAGCAGACATCGGCGGAGCTGGTGTTGGATCTTGACAGATACCTATTGTGCCGACACGTCCGGGTTGAGAACCCGGGCCTACTCTGTTTCTGAGCTCTGACAACTCGGTTAGCACTGCCACGTACCACAGATGTAGGATCTCGCGTATCTGATCTTAGGAGAACAAGAGAGAGGGCGTTGTTCGGGGTTATGAGAGTCGGGTGTTACATTCAGGAGTATAGGAAATTAGCTCACACCGTCAAAAATGAAGACATAGAGCAGCACACCGAGTGGACGTGTTCACGTCGCTATCTACCTGCGATCAAGGCAACAGGGTAGAGGGCATGAAGCATGGTGCGTGGGGCTATAAATGCGTGCAAAGTTCCTGTGACCACGGCCAACAAAAACACTGCTACCACGATAGCACAACGCGGGCACTGCGAGGCTTTAATACCACCTAGATCGGACAGGTCTAGAGCAAAAGCTAGGTTAATGCTCGATATCCTGCGCCGAGGTGATGCAGATCGCACCGCTAGTGCAATGCTGCATGCCAGTGATTATACACGGCACTGCGACGTACAATGCCTGACAACTCCATATGACACAAGGGCGGCAAGCATCAGGACTCACCAACGTTTGTGGTTAAACAGGCCGCACGGGCTCGGAGATTAACACATCTCCGTAGAACTACAAGGGCGGCGTTGGACCCTATACTGTCAATTACAAGTCTGCAGCAGATACGAAACATCCAGTGACTTACTAGTATGCTGGGCACGCTCGATGCCGATTGATTATGGAGATTAGTATGGAAACCTTCAAGTTCGTTCGAAAAGAGTGCACGGGGGACAATGACTCTAGGCACGGCATGGCTCTTGGGGGCTATGAAGGAAAGAACCTGTCACGGTGTCACCGGTGCATCATGTCTTTCGGGCAGTTCCCTATCCGAGGCGCAGCACATAGTTGAGGAGGCATGATGTGATGCATGTGACAGCGTAACGCGTATTCGCTAGTTCATTTCTCGTCCACGAGCGCATATCGCACCGCCTTGAACGCAAATATGGTCGGGGTGGAGACGTTCGTCCTCTAACAATACCGGTGAGGAGGTTTCACGCTGCCCATCGTCCTTGCCATTGACATCGTCTAGACGCACGCCGCTCGTGCAAGGTAATCGAGCAGAGTCCCTTCCCCGGCACCACGAAGGCTATTGCGCCTAGGCAGTCAGAAGGAATGGCACACGGGGGGCATCCGACAAAGGGCGAAGTACGTGGACTTCTTGTAGAGCGGCTTTCTCCAACTCACTGTCGACATAGGACACAAAGAGCATGCACGAGAATGCGTGGGTTTCGGTCGGACTAGAACTGAGGGAGAATGACAACGTTAAGATGAAGAACTACTGCGATGATATCGATTCTCTCCTCGTCCTGGTGAGCCATTCTCCTACTTAACCTCTCGCACTGCTCTGAGAGTTTGCAGGCTGGTCTATTCTCTGCGGTCGTCACCGGCTTCATCGTGTTATCTGTAAGTATGCTTCAAGAAGACAGTGCACAATCCAGTACGGCGTTGTTGTCCACCATCTCTAGACAACTCGGAAGCTTGACTCTTACCCCCCCTTACATTAACTCCACCGCGTCGGGGCCAGATTCAAAGCCGTTCAAACCCACGCTCATCGCTCGCTGGATCAACAGCCTTTGGTTCGTTAGTCTTCTATTGAGCCTCATGTCACGGATGTGACGGTGCTGCCCTATTTTTCGCCGATTTTTGGCTATTTTCCTCGATTAATCCAACGGGCGAGCAGCCCTCGCGCCGTCTGGAGTCCTAGCCGCCCACACTCAGCGCCAGCGCCCTGATGGCGCATCACCCCTAGACGCCAGCGCATCCCGCTGCGCGCTCAGACACCGCCCGGACCACCGGTCTGCTTTGCAACCGGTTCCCCAGATCGCCGAGGAGGCACTGTCATCCCTGATGACTCCCCTCGCCGAGACACACCGAGCTGATCAGCCTGATGACACAGCCTCGGCCCGACGCAGCCTCGAAACACTGCCAGCTGACACAGCCTCGTGACATAGCCCCAGCACAGCCTCGCCGCGCAGCCCGCGTCGCAGCCTCGTCGGCTATGCCGAGCACTGCCCATCAGCTTATGTAATCGTACAGCCTGCCCTGAACTCCTGTAGTATATAAGAGTAGCACTCCTCGCTCCTGTCCGTCATCTCGACCTCTTGGTCAATACGGACAGGTAAGCCCGTCGTTTGTACTGTAGCATACAACACTAATACAACTTGGTCAATACGGACAGCTGAACAAGTTTGTTCGTCGCTGCGTGACTCGCTCCGCCGCGCCTTGTTGTCGACCTCCCCACTTGCCCTCCCTCGTGAAGCGTTGAGCCCTAGCTCCGCGACATTAGGTCGAGATCTTTTGGGTGCCCTAGGCATTTTCCCCTACCGCTCCCCCATACCACCGTTTCAAAAAGTTTATTCCCTCCGATTAAAGCGAGTACGTCGTAGTCGAGCAGCCCGCTCACTCCGTACACGTTGCTAAGGCTTGCTTTGCAGTGCCGAAAGACGTCCAGCTCAAGGACCACATCCCCCAGCGCATTTTCGACCGCCTCCAACGTCGTCGCGAGGCCGGCAACCCCGTCAAGTGGACGGACCGCAAAGTCAAGGCGGTCGTCAAGTACGTGTCCACGCTCCCCCAGCCTCCGCCCTCTGTCCCCTCCATCGACTGGACTGCCGTCCGCGAGGCTCGCGAAGCCGAACAGCGCGTAGGCAACCGCATCCGTGAGCAGCGCCAACGCGAGGCGCAAGAAGCCCAGGCCGCCGTAGCCGCCTCCTCATCCAAGCTCAGTTTGGCAGAGCGCCTCAGCGCCGCCCCGACGTACGAGCCCATCGCCCGCAAGCCCATCGGTATCGACATCCCGAAGTACTCCCCCACCGACCTCGTCGGCATTTTCACGCCCAAGCTCGACGCAACCATCAAGCGTCTCAAGGCCGTCGAGGAAGTCGACTTATTCCACCTCGTCAACAGCGATCGTGCGCGCGGGGTCTGCCAGCTGCTCGAACGTCTTCAGCAGATCCGCAACGAGCTCAGCCGCCTCGCCCCCACGACCACGTTTAAGGAGTGGCACCAGTACGAGCTAGGACTTGCTCAGATCGGTGACATTTCGTTTATCGGTTTAAGGCGCAACTTCTGCCGCATCGTGGGAGAATTAGACATTGTATACCGGGCTGGATATTTCAATTAAATAAATACATCTTCTGTCGCTCTGGATTTCGACTGTTCGAACTGTCCGCACTTCTTCGGGCGAACCACAGAGAACGGCGTCACTCTTCCCGCCGATCTCCACGTCGAGGAAAACAACGGGTCTCGAGAAGCCAGGGAGTGCAGTCAGCAGCCCTGCCCCTATCGAGAAACTGCCCCTCCGCTACTCCCGGTTCCGCCTAGCGACCGAGAAACACAGTTCGAACGCCCTCATTTCGCGCAACGGCTAGAATTCGCCCGCGCCTCTGCCACTACTCCGAATACTCCCGATCACAGTCCCCCGGACAGCAGCCACCACTCGTCTCCCGAGACATCGCTCGGCTCCGTCCTCTCCGACCACGAACCCGCTCCCTCGCCGTTTAACCTCTCCCGCGCTCAATCAGGAGCCAACACTCCCCGTCCCCCCAACATGTCGAGCACTCCCGGTGGAGCGCCGCCCGGTCCGGCGCCTCCCGACCCCGTTTCTGCTGCACTCCTGCAAATGGCCCAGGCAATGACGCAGCTCACCAACACGGTCAACACTCTGGCCCAGGCTATCGGTAACAATCACACAACGGTCAACGCTACGGTCAACGCGAACAAGGAGCTGCCCTTCGTCGAGAAGCCCGTCCCGTTCAAAGGGAAAGGTTCGGACACGGCCCGTCTCTTCCGCGCCGCCTATCGCATCTACGCCGACGGGCAGCCGGAGAAATTCGGCAAGCGCGACGTCAACGGTAACCTCCAGCGAGACCCCGACTCCGGCAAGATCTTGGTAGATGGTCAGAAGTGGATCGTCGGCGCCCTCTCCTTCATGCAGAATGAAGCGGCTGAATGGGCGCGGCAATACATCGAACAGGCGGCAGACGGTGTTCAGATATTCGACGGCTCTCGCGCCACGTTTTGGGAAGCGTTCAAGAACCGGTTCGAGCCCGTCGACGAGAAGGCCGAGGCCCTCAGCAAGCTGCAGGCGTGCACACAAGGCAATCGTCGGTTCGCGGAGTTCTTTGCGGAGTTCCAAGCCCTCGCCGGTCGCACGAAGCTCACCCCGGAAGACCTGGCGGCCCGGCTACGGACGAAGTTCAACAAGGACTACCTCGAGCGGATCTCGTACATGGTCAACCCCGCTACCGGCAAAGGCCCCGAGACGTACGACGAGCTCAAGAACGCGGGTTTCGCCGTCGACCGGTCGAAGGACAAGCTCTCGCAAGACCTCTTGGCACAGCAAGGCAAGACGTCCTCGACTCCGGCTAGCTCATCGGCGCGCGCCTTCCGCGACCCGAACGCGATGGACATCGACGCCGCGAACATCGACGAGCTGTTTAAGGGTCTCACCGGCACGGATCTCAAGCGCCAGTTCGACGCCGTCATGAAGGATCGCTGCAAGGTCTGCGGCTCGAAGTCCCACAAGTCCACGGACCCCGTGCACCGCGACTCGGTCTGTAACCACTGCGGCAAGAAGGGTCACTGGTCCCGCGTCTGTCGTGCCCGCCTCGAGGGCAAGCCGAGAACCGCCCCCGCTACCGCCGCCGTCCGCGCCTCGTCTTCGGATACCTCGTCACAGGACACCTCGTCTCCGGCCTCCTCGTCTTCTGGCAGTTCGTCTGACGACCAAGCTGCCGCGATCGCCGCCCTCCGTGATCAGCTGGCTCTGATACAAAAGCAGCTCGGGGGTTTTGCTTAAGGGGCCAGAGTGACGCCGCATCGTCGGTCCCCGTTTCATCAAGCCCGGATTCAACTCCGGCGCCTTCGCTAGAACCGCAGGACATTTCTGATACCATCCGCTCGTGTACTATATCAGTGTTAGATCCGTTTTCAAATCATTACCGTGTACCAGTAAAGCTCACCGGAATCAATAAAACTATTCGCACTCCCGCAATGATTGACTCCGGTGCAACTTCGCTGTTCATCCACGAGGATTTCTGTAAACAGCACAAGATCCTCACGGTACCACTCAAGAAAGAGATCACACTGTACAACATCGACGGAACTAAGAATGAAGCAGGGTCTATCACACGCCGTGCCAGACTCCAGCTCACTGTGGGTTCCTACACGTTTAAGGAGGAGTTTCTTGTCACGAACATCGGTCCAGAGGACGTCATCCTCGGACTTCCGTGGCTCAAGAAATGGAATCCGAACATCGACTGGGAAATGGGAGACGTCCAGTTTCAGCTCCGCGGCGGAGCTGAGGACACCCCGGTTTTCGGTATCCATCAGATTGACGCCAACCGCTCCGAACGCCGCGAATGGCTTCGAGCAGGCATTGTTGAGGACGCCAAGGACGAAGTCTGGATTCTCGCTGGCTACACTTACTCGCAAGCGATCGCTGTCGAAGCTAACCGCGAGAAGTACGCCAAGACGTTTGAAGAGCTGGTCCCCAAGGAGTACCATCGGCACAAGAAGGTGTTCTCCGAAGAAGAATCGCACCGCCTTCCGAAGCATCAGCCCTGGGATCACGCGATAGATCTCGTTCCGGACGCCCCGGCTTCGATCAAGTCAAAGGTTTACCCCATGTCCCCGATCGAGAATGAGGAACTACAGCGGTTCATCGACGACGCACTCGCCAAAGGCTATATCGTCCCCAGCAAGTCTCCGATCGCTTCCCCTGTCTTCTTCATCAAGAAAAAGGACGGCAAGCTCCGGTTCATCCAGGATTACCGCAAGCTCAACGACATCACCGTGAAGAATCGTTACCCCCTTCCGCTCGCCTCCGACATCATCGGGAAGCTCCAGGGCGCTAAGATCTTTACCAAGTTCGATGTCCGTTGGGGCTACAACAACGTCCGGATTAAGGAAGGTGACGAGTGGAAAGCCGCCTTCGTCACCAACCGCGGCCTCTTCGAGCCCAGAGTCATGTACTTCGGTCTGTGCAACAGCCCTGCCACGTTCCAGGCCCTCATGAACCACATCTTCGCTGACCTCATCGCTGAGAGCAAGGTCGCAGTCTACCTCGACGACATTCTCATCTGGTCGAACGATCTCGCTTCGCATCGGAAGATTGTTCACGAAGTCCTGGCACGCCTCGCCAAATACGATCTGTACCTTCGGCCCGAGAAGTGCGAGTTCGAGCGCTCAGAGATCGAGTATCTTGGGCTCCTCATCAGCGAAGGACAAGTCGGCATGGACCCCGGCAAGGTTAAGGCAGTAGCCGAGTGGCCGACCCCGAAGAACCTCAAGGACGTACGAGGCTTTGTCGGGTTCGCCAACTTCTACCGCCGCTTCATCAAGGACTTCTCAAAGATCTGCCGCCCGCTGCACGATCTGACGAAGAAGGACACTCCGTTTAATTGGGGTCCCGCACAGGCAGAGGCCTTCGAGACGCTCAAGCGCGCTTTCACGACTCAGCCCGTGCTCGCCATGTGGAGCATTGATCGGCCAACTCGCGTCGAGACCGATGCTTCTGGCTACGCCACCGGAGGAGTCATAGCCCAACGCAACCCTGAAGACGGTCTCTGGCATCCGATCGCGTATCGCTCGCAGACCATGAGCCCCGCCGAGCGGAACTACGAGATCTGGGATCGCGAGATGCTTGCAATCATCGAAGCTCTCAAGGACTGGCGCCAGTTCCTCGAAGGTCTCCCGGAGCCTTTTGAGATCTGGACCGATCATCAGAATCTCCAGTACTGGAAGACTGCGCAGAATCTCACACGGCGCCAAGCCCGGTGGGCCTCCTACCTCGCCGAGTACGACTTCCGCATCATCCACCGCCCCGGCAAGTGTCACGGATGTGACGGTGCTGCCCTATTTTTCGCCGATTTTTGGCTATTTTCCTCGATTAATCCAACGGGCGAGCAGCCCTCGCGCCGTCTGGAGTTCTAGCCGCCCACACTCAGCGCCTGGCCATGCAGCGCCAGCGCCCTGATGGCGCATCACCCCTAGACGCCGGCGCATCCCGCTGCGCGCTCAGACACTGCCCGGATCACCGGTCTGCCTTGCAACCGGTCCCCCGGATCGCCGAGGAGGCACTGTCATCCCTGATGACTCCCCTCGCCGAGACACCCCGAGCTGTCATCCTGATTGACACAGCCTCGGCCCGACGCAGCCTCGGAACACTGCCAGCTGACACAGCCTCATGACACAGCCCCGGTGCAGCCTCGCCGGCTGTGCTGAGCACTGCCCATCAGCTTATGTAACCGTACAGCCTGCCCTGAACTCTGGTAGTATATATAGGTAGCACCTCTCGCTCCTGTCCGTCATCTCGACCTCTTGGTCAATACGGACAGGTAAGCCCCCGTTTGTAAAGTAGAATAGCTCACTAATACACTCTTGGTCAATACGGACAGCTGAACAAGTTTGTTCGTCGCTGCGTGACTCGCTCCGCCGCGCCTCGTCGTCGACCTCCCCACTTGCCCTCCCTCGTGAAGCGTTGAGCCCTAGCTCCGCGACATTAGGTCGAGATCTTTTGGGTGCCCTAGGCATTTTCCCCTACCGCTCCCCCCACAATACCGTTTAAAAAAGTTTATCCCCACCGATTAAAGCGAGTACGTCGTAGTCGAGCAGCCCGCTCACTCCGTACACGTTGCTGAGGCTTGCATTTGCAGTGCCGAAAGACGTCCAGCTCAAGGACCACATCCCCCAGCGCATCTTCGACCGCCTCCAACGTCGTCGCGAGGCCGGTAACCCCGTCAAGTGGACGGACCGCAAAGTCAAGGCGGTCGTCAAGTACGTCTCCACGCTCCCCCAGCCTCCACCCTCCGTCCCCTCCATCAACTGGACTGCCGTTCGCGAGGCTCGTGAAGCCGAACAGCGCGTAGGCAACCGCATCCGCGAGCAGCGCCAACGCGAGGCGCAAGAAGCCCAGGCCGCCGTAGCCGCCTCCTCATCCAAGCTCAGTTTGGCAGAGCGCCTCAGCGCCGCCCCGACGTACGAGCCCATCGCCCGCAAGCCCATCGGTATCGACATCCCGAAGTACTCCCCCACCGATCTCGTCGGCATCTTCACGCCTAAGCTCGACGCCACCATCAAGCGTCTCAAGGCCGTCGAGGAAGTCGACCTCTTCCACCTCGTGAACAGCGACCACGTGCACAGCGTCTGTCAGCTGATCGAGCGCCTCCAGCAGATCCGCGCTGAGCTCAGCCGCCTCGCCCCCACCACCACGTTTAAGGAGTGGCATCAATACGAGCTTGGACTAGCTGAGATTGGTGACATTTCGTTCATCGGTTTAAGGCGCAACTTCCGCCGCATCGTGGGAGAATTGGACATCGTGTACCAGGCTGGATATTTTGGATAGTTTATAAATATATCTCGTATCGCACTGGATTTCGACTGTTCGAATTGTCCGCACTTCTTCGGACGAACCACAGAGAACGGCGTCACTCTTCCCGCCGATCTCCACGTCGAGGAAAGCAACGGGTCTCGAGAAGCCAGGGAGTGCAGTCAGCAGCCCTGCCCTTATCGAGAGACTGCCCCTCCGCTACTCCCGGTTCCGCCTAGCGACCGAGAGACACAGTTCGAACGCCCTCATTTCGCGCAACGGCTAGAATTCGCCCGCGCCTCTGCCACTACTCCGAATACTCCCGACCACAGTCCCCCGGACAGCAGCCACCACTCGTCTCCCGAGACATCACTCGGCTCCGTCCTCTCCGATCACGAACCAGCCCCCTCGCCCCTCGATCTCTCCCGCGCTCACTCAGGAGCCAACACCCCCCGTCCCCCAACATGTCGAGCACTCCCGGTGGAGCGCCGCCCGGTCCGGCGCCTCCCGACCCCGTTTCTGCTGCGCTCCTGCAAATGGCCCAGGCAATGACGCAGCTCACCAACACGGTCAACACTCTGGCCCAGGCCATCGGTAACAATCACACAACGGTCAACGCAACGGTCAACGCCAACAAGGAGCTCCCCTTCGTCGAGAAGCCCGTCCCGTTCAAAGGGAAAGGTTCGGACACGGCCCGTCTCTTCCGCGCCGCTTACCGCATCTACGCCGATGGACAGCCGGAGAAATTCGGCAAGCGCGACGTCAACGGCAACCTCCAGCGGGACCCCGAATCCGGCAAGATCTTGGTAGACGGCCAGAAGTGGATCGTCGGCGCTCTCTCTTTCATGCAGGATGAAGCGGCCGAATGGGCACGGCAGTACATCGAGCAAGCGGCAGACGGCACTCAGATATTCGACGGCTCTCGCGCTACGTTCTGGGAGGCCTTCAAGAACCGGTTCGAGCCCATGGACGAGAAGGCCGAGGCTCTCAGCAAGCTGCAAGCTTGTACGCAGGGCAACCGTCGGTTCGCGGAGTTCTTTGCGGAGTTCCAAGCCCTCGCCGGCCGCACGAAGCTCACCCCGGAAGACCTGGCAGCCCGGCTACGGACGAAGTTTAATAAGGACTACCTCGAGCGGATCTCGTATATGGTCAACCCCGCTACCGGCAAAGGCCCCGAGACGTACGACGAGCTCAAGAACGCTGGGTTCGCCGTCGACCGGTCAAAGGACAAGCTTTCGCAGGACCTCCTGGCACAGCAGGGCAAGACGTCTTCGTCTCCGGCTAGCTCGTCGGCGCGCGCCTTCCGCGACCCAAACGCGATGGACATCGACGCCGCGAACATCGACGAGCTGTTTAAGGGTCTCACTGGCACGGATCTCAAGCGCCAGTTCGACGCCGTCATGAAGGATCGCTGCAAGGTCTGCGGCTCGAAGTCTCACAAGTCCACGGACCCCGTTCACCGTGATTCGGTCTGCAACCACTGCGGCAAGAAGGGTCACTGGTCCCGCGTCTGTCGCGCTCGCCTCGAGGGCAAGCCGAAAACCGCCCCCGCTACCGCCGCCGTCCGCGCCTCGTCTTCGGATACCTCGTCTCAGGATTCCTCGTCTCCGGCCTCCTCGTCTTCTGGCAGCTCGTCTGACGACCAAGCCGCCGCACTCGCCGCCCTCCGTGATCAGCTGGCTCTGATACAAAAGCAGCTCGGGGGTTTTGCTTAAGGGGCCGGAGTGACGCCGCATCATCGGTCCCCGTTTCGTCAAGCCCGGATTCAACTCCGGCACCTTCGCTAGAACCACAGGACATTTCTGACGTCATCCGCTCATGTACGATATCAGTGTTAGACCCCTTCTCAAACCATTATCGTGTACCTGTAAAGCTCACCGGACTCAATAAAACTATTCGCACTCTCGCAATGATTGACTCCGGTGCGACTTCGCTGTTCATCCACGAGGATTTCTGTAAGCAGCACAAGATCCTCACGGTACCGCTCAAGAAAGAGATCACACTGTACAACATCGACGGAACTAAGAATGAAGCAGGGTCTATTACACGCCGTGCCAGACTCCAGCTCACTGTGGGTTCCTACACGTTTAAGGAGGAGTTTCTTGTCACGAACATCGGTCCGGAGGACGTCATCCTCGGACTTCCGTGGCTCAAGAAATGGAATCCGAACATCGACTGGGAAACGGGAGATGTCCAATTTCAGCTCCGCGGCGGAGCTGAGGACACCCCGGTTTTCGGTATCCATCAGATTGACGCCAACCGCTCCGAACGCCGAGAATGGCTTCGAGCAGGCATTGTCGAGGACGCCAAGGACGAAGTCTGGATCCTCGCCGGCTACACTTACTCGCAAGCGATCGCTGTCGAAGCCAATCGCGAGAAGTACGCCAAGACATTCGAAGAGCTGGTCCCCAAGGAGTACCACCGACACAAGAAGGTGTTCTCTGAAGAGGAGTCGCACCGCCTTCCGAAGCACCAGCCCTGGGATCACGCGATAGATCTCGTTCCGGACGCCCCGGCCTCGATCAAATCGAAGGTTTATCCCATGTCCCCGATCGAGAACGAAGAACTACAGCGGTTCATCGACGACGCACTCGCCAAGGGCTATATCGTCCCCAGCAAGTCTCCAATCGCCTCCCCTGTCTTCTTCATCAAGAAAAAGGACGGCAAGCTCCGGTTCATTCAGGATTACCGCAAGCTCAACGACATCACTGTGAAGAATCGCTACCCCCTTCCGCTCGCCTCCGACATCATCGGGAAGCTCCAGGGCGCTAAGATCTTCACCAAGTTCGACGTCCGTTGGGGCTACAACAACGTCCGGATTAAGGAAGGTGACGAGTGGAAAGCCGCCTTCGTCACCAACCGTGGTCTCTTCGAACCTCGAGTCATGTACTTCGGTCTGTGCAACAGCCCCGCTACGTTCCAGGCCCTCATGAACCATATCTTCGCCGACCTCATCGCCGAAAGCAAGGTCGCAGTTTACCTCGACGACATCCTCATCTGGTCGAACGATCTCGCTTCGCATCGGAAGATTGTTCACGAGGTCCTGGCACGCCTCGCCAAGTACGATCTGTACCTTCGGCCCGAAAAGTGCGAGTTCGAGCGCTCAGAGATCGAATACCTTGGGCTCCTCATCAGCGAAGGACAAGTCGGCATGGACCCCGGCAAGGTTAAGGCTGTAGCCGAGTGGCCGACCCCGAAGAACCTCAAAGACGTACGAGGCTTTGTCGGGTTCGCCAACTTCTATCGCCGTTTCATCAAAGACTTCTCAAAGATCTGCCGCCCGCTACACGATCTGACGAAGAAGGACACTCCGTTTAATTGGGGTCCCGCACAGGCAGAAGCCTTCGAGACGCTCAAGCGCGCTTTCACGACTCAGCCCGTGCTCGCCATGTGGAGCATTGATCGGCCAACTCGCGTCGAGACCGATGCTTCTGGCTACGCCACCGGAGGAGTCATAGCCCAACGCAACCCTGAAGACGGTCTCTGGCATCCGATCGCGTATCGCTCGCAGACCATGAGCCCCGCCGAGCGGAACTACGAGATCTGGGATCGCGAGATGCTTGCAATCATCGAAGCTCTCAAGGACTGGCGCCAGTTCCTCGAAGGTCTCCCGGAGCCTTTTGAGATCTGGACCGATCATCAGAATCTCCAGTACTGGAAGACTGCGCAGAATCTCACGCGGCGACAAGCCCGCTGGGCCTCCTATCTCGCCGAGTACGACTTCCGCATCATCCATCGCCCCGGCAAGACGCATCTCCTCGCTGATCCGCTCTGTCGCGGAGCGAAGGCTCAACGCTTCACAAGGGAGGACAGATGGGGAGGTCGACGACGAGGCGCGGCGGAGCGAGTCACGCAGCGACGAACACACTTGTTCAGCTGTCCGTATTGACCAAGGTGTATTAGCACTAGTAACTAATGTACAAGCAACGGGCTTACCTGTCCGTATTGACCAAGAGGTCGAGATGACGGACAGGAGCGAGGGGAGCTACCCTTATATACTACAAGTCCTTTAGGGCAGGCTATACGATTACATAAGCTGATGGGCAGTGCTCTGCATAGCCATCGAGGCTGCGACGCGGGCTGCGCGGCGAGGCTGTGTCGGGGCTATGTCACGAGGCTGTGTCAGCTGGCAGTGTCTCGAGGCTGCGTCGGGCCGAGGCTGTGTCATCAGGCTGATCAGCTCGGCGTGTCTCGGCGAGGGGAGTCATCAGGGATGACAGTGCCTCCTCGGCGATCCGGGGAACCGGTTGCAAGGCAGACCGGTGATCCGGGCAGTGTCTGAGCGCGCAGCGGGATGCGCTGGCGTCTAGGGGTGATGCGCCATCAGGGCGCTGGCGCTGAGTGGCCAGGCGCTGAGTGTGGGCGGCTAGGACTCCAGACGGCGCGAGGGCTGCTCGCCCGTTGGATTAATCGAGGAAAATGGCCAAAAATCGGCGAAAAATAGGGCGACACCGTCACATCCGTGACACGCTCTCTCGGCCCTCCTCGCTGCATGTCTCCGACGAAGAAGACAACCGCTCGCAGATAGTACTGAAGCCAGAGCTGTTTAAGATAGCCGCCACAGTAGCTTTCGCAAACCCCTCCCCCCTCGAGAAGCGCATTCGCGACTGCTCCGAAAAGGAAAAGGAAGTCGCAGACGCTCTGCAGGTTCTCCGGGCCAAGGGGCCCCGCAAGCTGCGCAACGGCGTTCTCGAATGGGAAGAAGACAACGGCCTTCTGTACTACCATGGGAAAGTCTACATCCCGAACAGTGCCGCGCTGCGCAACGACGTCATCAAGTCTTGCCACGACGCGCCGACTGCCGGACACCCCGGGAAGCACACCACCCTCGAATTAGTCTCTCGGTACTATTGGTGGCCGCGCATCTCCGCCGACGTCAGCCGCTACGTGCTCGGCTGCGACCAGTGTCAACGGTACAAGTCCGCCCCGCACCCGAAGGCCACTCTACAGCCCCACGATGTCCCTTCAGGGCCCTGGGAACACGTTGGCGTGGACCTCATCACACAGCTCCCACGCGACGCCAAGACCAAGAAGGACTCGATCGCGGTCTACGTGGACCACTACTCGGATCAGTGCCACCTTGTACCGGTCGACTCAACGATCACCGCCGCCGGCATGGGCGACGTTCACTACACGGACATCTTCCGCCTTCACGGCCTCCCACGCAAGATCTTCTCTGATCGTGGACCCCAGTTTGCAGCTCAGTACATGCGAGCGCTGTATAAGCGCCTCGGCATCGCTACCGGCCTCACCACGGCATATCACCCCGAAGGCAACGGCAAGGTCGAGCGCAAGAACCAGGAAGTCGAGAAGTTCCTGCGTCTCTTCGTCTCCCAGCGCCAAGACGACTGGGTCGATTGGCTCCCGATGGCCGAGTTTACCCTGAACTCGCACGTGTCTAGTGCTACCGAGCGCACGCCCTTCGAGATTGTTTACGGCTATACACCAGACTTCACGATCCCGGCCGGCAAACACACCAAGGTTCCCGCCCTCGATGAGCGCCTAGATCGCATGGCTCACGTTCGCAAAGAGGCCGAAGCTGCCCTGCGCTTAACCAAAGCCCGGATGAAGGAGGAATACGAGGCCGCGAAGAAACGCGCCCATTCCTTCAAAGTCGGCGATCAGGTTTGGCTCAGCACGAAAGACCTCAGCATCGATCAGCCCTCGCCCAAGCTCGGCCCCCGCCAGCTGGGTCCGTTTAAGGTTCTGGAAAAGATCGGCGATCTGGACTATCGGCTCGAGCTCCCGAGCTGGCTGAAAATCCACCCGGTTTTCCATGTCAACCGCCTCAGCCCATGGCACGATCAGGGCGTCGAGAAGCCTCTGCCTCCCAAACCTGTCAAGGTTGCCGGCGAAGAGGAATACGTTGTCGAGAAGATCCTCGACAGCCGCATATACCGCCGCCAACTACAGTACAAGGTCCGCTGGAAAGGCTACGGCCAAGCTGGCGACACGTGGGAAAAGGCAGACAACCTCAAGCACGCCAAGGCCCTGGTCAACAAATTCCATCGCGAAAATCCGGAAGCGCCCCGGAAGCTCGCTGCCACCGCCTTCGAAGCCCTTGCCGCCTCTTTTCGCCCGTTCGTCACCGAAGTCGACGTCTCTCTCCTTCCTGCCTCCGATCGCGCTAAGGCCGATCTTGATTGGGAGGAGGGGCGCCACGTCTGACGACCTCGCGAGGACGCTCGGTTTTAGGAGGGGGGTAATGTCACGGATGTGACGGTGCTGCCCTATTTTTCGCCGATTTTTGGCTATTTTCCTCGATTAATCCAACGGGCGAGCAGCCCTCGCGCCGTCTGGAGTTCTAGCCGCCCACACTCAGCGCCTGGCCATGCAGCGCCAGCGCCCTGATGGCGCATCACCCCTAGACGCCGGCGCATCCCGCTGCGCGCTCAGACACTGCCCGGATCACCGGTCTGCCTTGCAACCGGTCCCCCGGATCGCCGAGGAGGCACTGTCATCCCTGATGACTCCCCTCGCCGAGACACCCCGAGCTGTCATCCTGATTGACACAGCCTCGGCCCGACGCAGCCTCGGAACACTGCCAGCTGACACAGCCTCATGACACAGCCCCGGTGCAGCCTCGCCGGCTGTGCTGAGCACTGCCCATCAGCTTATGTAACCGTACAGCCTGCCCTGAACTCTGGTAGTATATATAGGTAGCACCTCTCGCTCCTGTCCGTCATCTCGACCTCTTGGTCAATACGGACAGGTAAGCCCCCGTTTGTAAAGTAGAATAGCTCACTAATACACTCTTGGTCAATACGGACAGCTGAACAAGTTTGTTCGTCGCTGCGTGACTCGCTCCGCCGCGCCTCGTCGTCGACCTCCCCACTTGCCCTCCCTCGTGAAGCGTTGAGCCCTAGCTCCGCGACAGCAAGACCCATCTCCTCGCTGATCCGCTCTCCCGGCCCTCCTCGCTGCATGTCTCCGACGAAGACGACAATCGCTCGCAGATAGTATTGAAGCCAGAGCTGTTTAAGATAGCCGCCACGGTAGCTTTCGCAAACCCCTCCCCCCTCGAGAAGCGCATTCGCGACTGCTCCGAGAAGGAAAAGGAAGTCGCAGACGCCCTGCAGACTCTCCGAACCAAGGGGCCCCGCAAGTTGCGCAATGGCGTTCTCGAATGGGAAGAGGACAACGGCCTCCTGTACTACCATGGGAAAGTCTATGTCCCGAACAGTGCCGCGCTGCGCAACGACGTCATCAAGTCTTGCCACGACGCGCCGACCGCCGGACACCCTGGGAAACACACTACCCTCGAGTTGGTCTCTCGGTACTATTGGTGGCCGCGCATCTCCGCTGACGTTAGCCGCTACGTGCTCGGCTGCGATCAATGCCAACGGTACAAGTCCGCCCCACATCCGAAAGCCACCTTACAGCCCCACGACGTCCCTTCAGGGCCTTGGGAACACGTCGGCGTGGACCTCATCACGCAGCTCCCACGCGATGCCAAGACCAAGAAGGACTCGATCGCGGTCTACGTGGACCACTACTCGGATCAGTGCCACCTTGTGCCGGTCGACTCGACGATCACCGCTGCCGGCATGGGTGACGTCCACTACACGGACATCTTCCGCCTACACGGCCTCCCACGCAAGATCTTCTCTGATCGTGGACCTCAGTTTGCAGCCCAGTACATGCGAGCGCTATACAAGCGCCTCGGCATCGCTACCGGCCTCACCACGGCATATCACCCCGAAGGCAACGGCAAGGTCGAGCGCAAGAACCAGGAAGTCGAGAAGTTCCTGCGTCTCTTCGTCTCCCAGCGCCAAGACGACTGGGTCGATTGGCTCCCGATGGCCGAGTTTACCCTGAACTCGCACGTGTCTAGTGCTACCGAGCGCACGCCCTTCGAGATTGTTTACGGCTATACACCAGACTTCACGATCCCGGCCGGCAAACACACCAAGGTTCCCGCCCTCGATGAGCGCCTAGATCGCATGGCTCACGTTCGCAAAGAGGCCGAAGCTGCCCTGCGCTTAACCAAAGCCCGGATGAAGGAGGAATACGAGGCCGCGAAGAAACGCGCCCACTCCTTCAAAGTCGGCGATCAGGTTTGGCTCAGCACAAAGGACCTCAGCATCGATCAGCCCTCGCCCAAGCTCGGCCCCCGCCAGCTGGGTCCGTTTAAGGTTCTGGAAAAGATCGGCGATCTGGACTATCGGCTCGAGCTCCCGAGCTGGCTGAAAATCCACCCGGTTTTCCATGTCAACCGCCTCAGCCCATGGCACGATCAGGGCGTCGAGAAGCCTCTGCCTCCCAAACCTGTCAAGGTTGCCGGCGAAGAGGAATACGTTGTCGAGAAGATCCTCGACAGCCGCATATACCGCCGCCAACTACAGTACAAGGTCCGCTGGAAAGGCTACGGCCAAGCTGGCGACACGTGGGAAAAGGCGGACAACCTCAAGCACGCCAAGGCCCTGGTCAACAAATTCCATCGCGAAAATCCGGAAGCGCCCCGCAAGCTCGCTGCCACCGCCTTTGAAGCCCTTGCCGCCTCTTTTCGCCCGTTCGTCACCGAAGTCGACGTCTCTCTCCTTCCTGCCTCCGATCGCGCTAAGGCCGATCTCGATTGGGAGGAGGGGCGCCACATCTAACGACCTCGCGAGGACGCTCGGTTTTAGGAGGGGGGTAATGTCACGGATGTGACGGTGCTGCCCTATTTTTCGCCGATTTTTGGCTATTTTCCTCGATTAATCCAACGGGCGAGCAGCCCTCGCGCCGTCTGGAGTCCTAGCCGCCCACACTCAGCGCCAGCGCCCTGATGGCGCATCACCCCTAGACGCCAGCGCATCCCGCTGCGCGCTCAGACACCGCCCGGACCACCGGTCTGCCTTGCAACCGGTTCCCCGGATCGCCGAGGAGGCACTGTCATCCCTGATGACTCCCCTCGCCGAGACACACCGAGCTGATCAGCCTGATGACACAGCCTCGGCCCGACGCAGCCTCGAAACACTGCCAGCTGACACAGCCTCGTGACATAGCCCCAGCACAGCCTCGCCGCGCAGCCCGCGTCGCAGCCTCGTCGGCTATGCCGAGCACTGCCCATCAGCTTATGTAATCGTACAGCCTGCCCTGAACTCCTGTAGTATATAAGAGTAGCACTCCTCGCTCCTGTCCGTCATCTCGACCTCTTGGTCAATACGGACAGGTAAGCCCGTCGTTTGTACTGTAGCATACAACACTAATACAACTTGGTCAATACGGACAGCTGAAGAAGTTGTGCGTCGCTGCGTGACTCGCTCCGCCGCGCCTTGTTGTCGACCTCCCCACTTGCCCTCCCTCGTGAAGCGTTGAGCCCTAGCTCCGCGACACCTCAGCTCCACCACTCTCGGGATTCTGGCGAAGCAATGGATCCGTGAATATCTTCAGTGGCACAACCCTGCGTCAGCACCGCGCGAAAACATCGTGGTTTGGGAGATGCGCGACGAAGCGTGGTCGTCATGGAATACCCCGACAATCATCTCTGCAACACCCATTCTCCTCGAGATCGCTATCGTTGTTTTCACTGTGGGGATGGCCGCATATGTTTGCACACTGGATCTCGTCGTCGGCATTGTCGTCACCATTTGCATTAGCCTCTTTCTCATAATGCTCACTGCATTGACACTTCTCCCTACTATGTACAGACATTGCCCGTATCGGTCACCGACTGCCTGGGCTCTGTTACGGCTCTTCAACTTCCTTGCCAGTTGGGGCAGTCAGATGAGCTGTGTTCTTCATCGACTATCGGGTCCTGCCGTCACGGTGTTGTCAGCTGCGGATCCTTCAGTAACTTCTGCATTCAACAAGCACTTCGAGACTATTCACTCCTTCGAACATACTCATTCAGAAAGTCCACTGTCATGGCGAATGAGAGAGGTTCACGAGTCACAGATTCAGACCCTCAGCGGCAACGAGGCCAACAGCAGACAAACCACGCTGCAAGGCGAGCTGGAACTCGAGCTCTCAAATGCAATATCTGGACTCCCGTCCCAATCACCCCCTTGCCCAACAAAATCTGCTTCTGACCCTTTCATCCTCACTGTCCCTGATCCAAAGCATCTTGCACCTGTAGTGCAGAATGCATACACCAAAGCCATGAGAGAGGTGGATTTCCTCTACAAAGCTCTGGTCCTTTACATCCTCAATGTCTCGAATGAGTCTTCTTTGCACTTTGTTGCCCAATGCGCCCGCTCCATGTATTCTCCCCTCACTTGCCCAGCAGATTACCAGGGTCGATCACCAGATGTCTACTTCTCAGAACTTGCTCTCGACGGTGCTGTTCGCAACATCTCCATCTATAATATGCTATCCCGTCCGGACAGTACTGGTCCAGGACACATGGGGTCTCTGACACGCGGCTCGCCATCTGCCTTTGGCCTCAACAGCCTGAACACCCCCATGGCTTCCATTCTTGGTGTACTCAGATGCAAAGTCTATGGAGAATACGTACCACGCACCAAATCTTGCACATTCCTACCCCTTGAAGACTTGGACAGTGGTGCAGTTGTAGAGTGTCCAGAGTCACCAATTCACAATGCCCAATTCATTGTCTCAAACTATGTGTTGGCATATAATCTTCAAGGTCTTGTCCATACCATGCTTCAGCTGAACACACGTGACCTCCGATCAGATCATTACATTGCTCTTCTACTACATCGCCGAGCAGAGGAAATGCTGTGGGCCTTGCGTCTTGTCACATTCTACTGGGATTCTGCATCTCCCTTGCGAAGAGCATGTCGTCGTGACTGTGCTTTGATACTTGCAGATGCACTTCAAAGCATCATGGCCAGTCCTCTGAAGGCGCAATTTGACAACTCATTCCCAACTCTGCGAACGGCTCTATTCATAACACTTGCTAAGACCAAGTACACTTTGCGCTGGAGTCCACAGTGTTCATTTGTTCTGCAACTTGAGCAGTCTTCAGGTGCGCTAGATCATGACCTAGAGATAATGCAGCTTAAAGTTCATTTAGACAACTCAGATGTGGCACAACATGAAACTGACTGGCTGGCCTTAGCCATTCAGTATAATGCCACTGTCAGTCTTATGACAGCATCCTGTGAGGATCTTCGTATCTTCGCTCAGGTAGTCAACCAAGCCCTTCGTACAGTGGATGTTCTCCCCACCCATGGTATTTTCCAGCTCTGTGATGTCATGATATCTGCACTTGACCAGCTCAGGTTGTCCCCTGACAATGGCAGTGAATTTCAGAGATTACACGAAACTTGGACGAGTCAACTTCTTCAGGACCATGCACTTGGATATCACTGTGGCACTATCACCTATACCTTGTCGAAGGCACCATGTTCAAGAGTTCTTGATTTATTGGAGGCCCTTGTTCCCAATTCACTGGATGACATTAAAGGCACACTTGCGACCAATCTCATACGCCTACTGCTTGCCTTCAGAGGGCTACAGTTTAGCACAGATGAGCCAAGTACAAACATGATTGAAATCATGCAGGGATCGACAATACTTCTGCAACATTGGCAGCCGCTGTCCGAGACTCCACTAGGCTGGGATCGTCTTTTCATGTGGATAGCAGGCTGTTGGATACAATCTCTCTCCCGATGCACACCCCTCATCACCGCTGATCATGGTCTGCAATGCAAATTCCACCTCGATGAAATTTTAATGCAACTCAGCATGCGGTTACGCTTGCTGAAAGACAACCAGCCAAATGGCAATGACTCAGTAACAAATGCATGGGTGGAGACTCTGCTTCAACATCTCAATCTAGTAGAGAATGGCATCACAGCAGTAGATCTTCTGCTGCGATATACATCTGGTGACACTTGCAACGTATTTCTATGTGCATTACGTGAAGTTGCTGGGAGCCAATTTCCCACCAACTGGGAACAATCACAGGCTAATTGAACACCAACAAACTCCTACCAAGGTGTAATGTTTTGATTGTGACTCCTAGGACAAGGCTAGAGTTACTGCACCCATGCATGCCTGCACTTGGCACAGTGCATGAGCGGTTCACCTTGGAGGACTTCACCTATGGCCATTGTAGCACTCACTATGGACATTATAGCACACAAGGTCTTTTATATTCTCTTATAGCACGTTATGGGCACTCCAGCCCACCTTCAGGCCTTAATCTGGACCTTGGTTACATTTCCATTGGCTTCCACACTTGTTCTTGCTATGCCTCCCTCTCATCATCATCTCACTTATATCTGCCACCTCTGTTCTATATCCTCATGAATTCAACCCCCATGCAGGATCCCCTTTGCTCCTCTCTCATTGTGTCCATTTGTTAATGAGCAGGCGTGAGGCCAACAAGTGACATGCGCAGGCGGACGAATGTGCACCTATCAGACCCCTGACACTGCGTACCCACAGGACTCTGCGCTGTGCGCGCAAGTTGCCCTGCACCTCCTGCTCGGTAGACACATTCTACTGCACCACTCTTACATGAGCTCACTGCTCCAGACAGCGAGCGAATATTCTAGGTTTTTTTATGTCATCTTCTGTAGCTTTCCTTGACATATATGTAGCTAGAGTATAAATACAAGCTCGAGGACACCATCCCCTGTCGTTCTTGTTGTTCACTCATCTAATACCTGCATGAATACGCCTATTGACTCTGTCATTCTACTACAAGTAAGTCTATCCAATCTTAACAGGTCATGAGCCCCAACTGTGGGCTCACCTTTTGGCTCTGCACTGACCCTGCCACCCAGGCCTAGACTACTCCATGACTGCCAGTGCGAACAGCGGCTCTGACTCCTCGCTGATTTCAGCATCGGTCCAGATTGAACCCCTTCAGGAAAGCGAGAATATTACACCCTGGGAGGTGAAGATCATGAATATCCTCATGTGTCTAGGGCTCAAGGACACCACCACTTTGGGCCCACCTCAGACACCTGAATATGCAGACAAAGTGGCACAAAATTAGTACATGAAGGCCAAGGCTGAATTCAAGCGCCACAGCCTTCAGGTGCTGAGCCACATTTGCCTTCACGTGTCAAATGCCATACTGGTGTATACCAGTGTGGTTGCCACTGCCAAGAAGGCCTGGAACACTTTGATGGAAATGTTCCAGCCTAGCGGCATGCACTCGTACATCTTAGTGTACCATAAATTCTACCAGACATGTTGTTCTGACAGAGGGGACATCTCTGATGATGCATCGAGCGTGCGTCTGAAGACAGGCCGTGCCCTAATCCAAACTATTTCGTAAGTATGGGCTTACCGGAGGACGCTCACTGACGACAAATAAGCGAGGGGTCCAGGGTGCTCAGTGTGGACTGCTTGCAGTTGCGCAGAGAGCATAGGATCGAGTCCCGAAGGTGGGTCGTGTGAACACTGACGACGATGCCGCGTCGGGAGCACTAGGGTCTGAAGGCAATGAGTATGGCAAGGTGTTAGAATTTAGAGTTCGGGTGCAGGTAACTGGCTCGACACACTTCTATTCTCAACGCTGCAGACCCTCCGGCCCTCCTTATATACATGTAATTACTACTAGAAATTTTTGAGAAAATCGAATAAAAATGCGAAAGATATTTCGCCGTTAGTCAGCAATGACATAATGGGGACGGTCGACCTTTCGCGCACTGACTCAGTGCAGGGCGCATGTCGCGCGTCACACCCGAAAATCAACACAAGGTGGTAAAACGACGTGAGCAAGTCGAGGCGAAGTGAGCGGGTTGGAGCGAAGGCGAATACGACGAAGCGAAGCTCAGGTGCAGCTAGAGCGATTGCCGCAGTACGGGAAGGCAGAAACGAATAGCACACGAGAGTTTTGGGATGTGCGGAGGGGGAACCTGCATTTCAGAGTACCTACCAGGCCTTATATACCGTGCTACGTACTACTAGAATTGTCTAATCCAGCTATGAGTGTCAGTGGGAAGAAAGTATGAAAAAGGCAGAAGCAAATCTCGAGGCGGAGCTCAGCCAAACTGACACTCTGAGAAAGTGTGCTCTATAACGCGTTCCAGGCCCTCCTGCCTGGCGGTCGAGTCCCCTGAGGTTGCCCAAAGTAACTTGAGAGCCTAACTTTCCGTAACTTTCCCGCGCGTCCTACCAGGCGCTTAAAGTAACTAACTTGGGACAAACTAACTTAATATTACTTGAACCCCAATCCCACTTGCGGGATACCACTCTGCCTTATATTCTGCCTCTATAAGGTCGTTCATGCCTCTTGGGCCTTGTAGATGTTATATAATGAAGATCTTCTTGTGAACACTGCTCCTTGTCACCTCTCGCACCTCAGTTCTGCCACGTGGTCCTGGTGCTGCTAGCGCCAAAATTCTGGCGATCCCTGCAGCAGTCTGCCACTTTGTTTCAGCATGCCCGCAGGCCTACAGAGATGTGAAAAATCCAGCCCTTGCCCTTCTCGACAGAGCGTTCGCGCAAGGCACGCATCATCTGAGCGGGACATGAGCGCCATCATGGGACCCCTAGCACTGCGGACCCAGTGTACTCTGTACCGAGAAAGCTGCCAGCCTTCGTTCTCATCGTTCATCAAATTGCTAATAACATGTAGGGCTTCTTGCTCAATGAGTTTACTATGAAACTTGAATGAACCTGTCTCACTTGTATCAACTTGTGCTAACTTGCATTCGGTTTTGCTAACTTGTGCTCACTCACACCCACTTACAACACTTGTGCTTACTTGGCTAGTCTAGAGCCATATCTCTGACTTTATCCAGCTTGAGTACACTCAATACAGATTGTATCAACTGACGCTTGGCGGCTGGTGTGAGTATTGACCGCAGCGCCGCAGTGAGAAGTCGGTCTGGAGTGCCAGGGGTCACACACTGCCGCCAGCGGCTATGCAGCAGCGATGTCCATGTCAAGCACCGCTGACACGTCTGCATCAAGCTATCCATTCCTGACACTAGACAGCATCCATGTGAAGTATAGATGATCGCGTGTCATGCCAGACTGCAAGTTGTGAGGTGCGAGACGTGTGCCGTGAGCGACAAGTGTCTGAGTCCCCAAAATGGTAATTGCCATCACCCGCGGCTCAGCCCAGTTCGCGGGGGTCAACGCTGGGCTCATACATCTCGGGCTTTGGAACGTTATAGACAACTTCTGTGGCCCATACAAAGTAACTTTGTTGACATTTTTATGCTTTAGTTTACTGGACGTCACAGAAAGTAACTTTGGTGAGAAAAAGTTAGCAAAAGTTAGCCGCTCAAGTAACTTTTGATACCATCGAGTCCCCTCCAGGACTGTCCTACCCGCCAATGCTCATGCAAGAATCCAAATTGCTGCTCAGTGAGTGGTGGTCTTGTTTTTCGGGGTGTAATTCCTATCAGACTCGGCGGTATTGTGGTGCTAATGGCTTCCTAATCGGGTTCGTCGCAAGCGCAGTTCGAGTGCCCAGCGGTGGAGCGACTGCTTCCACAGGGCATCATCTCGAATTTCGGGTCGTCGGGGCATACTCCAGCCTTAGCCATTTGCACAGTGTGACACTGAGCACCTATATCAGCAAAAAAAAGACCGCTAGACCTAGCTAGGCCTGCAATGACCAGGCTCCCAGAGCGGGTCAGCGCTTTTAGGCTGGGATTGTAGTTGCCAGCGCAGACATGCGATCGGTAAGCGTGACCATGTCCATCAGTCTGACATCATAGACCAGGCTCGCCATTATGGTAAGCTAGATCAGGCATGGCCAGGGCTGGCAATGCCTGGCAAGCGGCTGCGGTTTCAGGCGCACTTTTAGGTTTGGCTGCTACTCAGGCCCATCCCACATATTTTAGACAATAAAATCGATTTATTCGTGGGGATACAGTACAGGATACAATACACAAGTGGTTGGATCAGAGGCTCGGCCCGGGCCCTGCGAGGGTCGGCAGGAACCTGTCCGATGAGGACGATGACGTAGAGGACTGCGCAAGGCCTGACGCCGATGTGAGCATGCTGTACACCGTGCGCGGCTGCCCGCGCATGAGCCCCGCGCATGCAAGCTGTTTACCTTGTACTCTGCGACTTGTTTCTTCTCCTGAAGTGCCATAAACGACCACAGCGATCAGCGCAGAGAGAGAAGAATGAACACACCCACATTAAGTTCAGCCACCAGCCCAAGCACTCGATTCCTAGCCGGCGGCTGTCACGGATGTGACGGCGTAGCCCTATTTTTCGCCGATTTTTGGCCATTTTCCTCGATTAATCCAATGGGCGAGCAGCCCTCGCGCCGTCTGGAGTCCTAGCCGCCCACGCTCAGCGCCTGGCTATGCAGCGTTAGCGCCCTGATGGCGCATCACCCCTAGACGCCAGCGCATCCCGTTGCGCGCTCAGACACTGCCCGGATCACCAGTCTACCTTGCAACCGGTCCCCCGGATCGCCGAGGAAGCACTGTCATCCCTGATGACTCCCCTCGCCGAGACACGCCGAGCTGATCAGCCTGATGACACAGCCTCAGTCCGACGCAGCCTCGGAACACTGCCAGCTGACACAGTCTCGTGACATAGCCCCAGCACAGCCTCGCTGCGCAGTCCGCGTCACAGCCCCGCTGGCTATGCCAAGCACTGCCCATCAGCTTATGTAATCGTACAGCCTGCCCTGAACTCCTGTAGTATATAAGAGTAGCACTCCTCGCTCCTGTCCGTCATCTCGACCTCTTGGTCAATACGGACAGGTAAGCCGCGCTTTGTATTTCTTTACTATTCTCAATAATAACTTGGTTAATACGGACAGCTGCATAAGTTGTGCGTCGCCGCGTGACTCGCTCCGCTGCACCTCGTCGTCGTCATCCCCATCTGCCCTCCCTCGTGTAACGTTGAGCCCTAGCTCCACGACAGGTGTTGAGGTGGACAAGCTTGAGCTCATGCACTTCTGACGCGCGAGGGAGGCAGAGTGGAGCCCACGTGAACCTCTTGGTCCTAAGCTGACGATTCACGTGGAGGGCCACCAGCATGTGGTTACCCCCAAGGCCATCATGCGTTACCTGGGGTTTTATCTTGACCCCAAGCTCTCGTTTAGGAAGCATATCCGCTACTACGCTACCAAGGCCTTGAGCACATTCAGTGCATTGCAGATGCTCGGCAACTCGAATTGGGGACTTACACTGACAGATAAGCGGCAGTTGTACATCTCCAATGTCTTGCCTATCCTCACGTACGGGGTGCAGCTGTGGTGGCACCCTCAGTGGACAGGCAAGAAATGGGTGCGAGCTGTGCTGCAATGGGCGCATAACCGGGCGGCGCGATGGATCACGGGTGCGTTCTGCACCACGCCGACGGGAGCTCTTGAGATGGCGGCCGGCTTGCTCCCGCTGCGGCATCAGGTTGACCACCTCATGAGAAAGGCATGCCTGTGCGCAGCGACTCTGCATAGTGGTCATCCTACACGGGCGCAGCTCCTTCACCCGTCCTGGCGTACGGGCTCGGCCGTGTTTGTGCCCCCGATGCCGCTGAGTGGGTGTAAGACACGGGATGGAGTCACCCCGCTGTCACATGTCAATGTCCTGGGGCAGGCGTGCACTGAGTCCTTCGACGTTCTCGATGATGAGTGTCGGCCGGGGGATCGGGTCTGGGATGTGTTCCGTGATCAGGTTGTGGTGCACGACCGGGTTATTGACAGGAAGGCTGCCCCTGCTAAGGCACAGACAGAGGCCTTGGAGCAGTGGATATCGAGCAGGCTCAAGCCGCTCATCGGGCGCGTTGAGCAGGACCCGACGTGTGCGATGGTCTTCACGGATGGCTTCCAGCAGAAGGGGGACAGAGTCCTAGGCGGTCTCTCTGCGGGGGCGGCGTGGCTCGTTAAGTGCCAGGGCACGGTGCGCCGTGGCTGCTTCGGGTGCGGCAAAGCCACACCGTATGATGTGGAAATGGCGGCCCTGGCTAGGGGGCTTCGGACCGCTGTTGAAGGTCTTCCGGAGGAGGTGCTTGACATTCATGTCTTTGCAGACAACCGAGCCGCGCTTACGTCGGTCCTGGCGGCAGGGGCTGGGCCATCATAAATGCTGTCGGTGGCGACCTGCCAGTCTGTTCGGCCATGGCTTGCAGGCTCGTCCGAGCGCCGCATTCACCTGTGGTGGTGCCCTGGGCACCGCGGGGTGTACTGGAACAACGTGGTAGACCGCGCGGCTGGGGAGGGAGCACTGGAGCCCTCGGAGGAGGTCTCCTTCGCGTACGCAAGACAGTGCATTGGCGCTGCAGCGTCTTCAGCGTGGGTGCAGGACATGCAATGGCGAACGTACCGTGGTCATAACTCTCTGGTTCGGGTGGCTGACTTTGGACGGTGCAAGCCCTCCGCGGCTAACTGGTTCCTGCGGACGGCGGGGCGCAGTGCCCCATACATGGCCTGGTTGGTGCGCTTCATGAGCGGTCACTTCCCGCATGGTGCATTCCGTGAGAGGTTTGGATTGGACGGAAACCGGAGGTGCTGGTGCGGGGTCGCCGACGTCGAGACGCGGGATCACATTTGGTTCGGTTGTGATCTTTGGATCAAGCGGCACAAGCCACCGGACGAGGAGGTCGAGCGGCGGAGGGCTGGGGAGCGGCCTGTCCCGGGGGCCCTTGACTTGTTCTCCCCCATGCCTGACGGCATGGACCTGCTCATGTACCTGTTACAGGAGTGGTGGGACACGCCCATTGAGCTTGACGATGTGGTCGAGTTCCTTCAGCTGAACTCGGCCGTAGGAACCTTCGCGTGGATCGAGCTCGTGGAGAGGGCGCTTGCTGACCTGGACGCGGGGGACGACCAGTCCTACGACGTCCTGCAGGCCGAGCTGCACACCGTGCGGTGGAGGTCTGCTTACGAGAAATGGGTCCGGGCTCGACCTGGGGACCCGCTGTCTGTATTCACGGAGCGGTATGCCATGTGGGCTGTCCGGGCTCTGAACAGTCTGTGTCACGGAGCAGGGGCTCAACGCTGCACGAGGGAGGGCGAATGGGGAGGTCGACGACAAGGCACAGCGGAGCGGGTCACGCAGCGACGAACAAACTTACGCAGCTGTCTGTATTGGCCAAGGTATATTAGCAATAGTATCTACTATACAAACGATGGGC
Source organism: Phanerodontia chrysosporium (assembly GCA_001910725.1). Classification (NCBI taxonomy): domain Eukaryota; kingdom Fungi; phylum Basidiomycota; class Agaricomycetes; order Polyporales; family Phanerochaetaceae; genus Phanerodontia; species Phanerodontia chrysosporium. Next base: position 84,321 of record MJGA01000023.1, read on the forward strand.
TTACCTGTCCGTATTGACCAAGAGGTCGAGATGACGGACAGGAGCGAGGAGTGCTACTCTTATATACTGCAGAAGTTCAGGGCAGGCTGTACGGTTACATAAGCTGATGGGCAGTGCTTGGCATAGCCAGCGGGGCTGTGACGCGGACTGCGCAGCGAGGCTGTGCTGGGGCTATGTCACGAGACTGTGTCAGCTGGCAGTGTTCCGAGGCTGCGTCGGACTGAGGCTGTGTCATCAGGCTGATCAGCTCGGCGTGTCTCGGCGAGGGGAGTCATCAGGGATGACAGTGCTTCCTCGGCGATCCGGGGGACCGGTTGCAAGGCAGACCGGTGATCCGGGCAGTGTCTGAGCGCGCAGCGGGATGCGCTGGCGTCTAGGAGTGATGCGCCATCAGGGCGCTGGCGCTGGGTGGCCAGGCGCTGAGCGTGGGCGGCTAGGACTCCAGACGGCGTGAGGGCTGCTCGCCCGTTGGATTAATCGAGGAAAATAGCCAAAAATCGGCGAAAAACAGGGCTACGCCGTCACATCCGTGACAGTCTGTTTAAGCTGGATGACACAACGCGCGCTGCACTGCTGATGGAGTTTGGCGTGCCAGCGGGCAAGGCGCGCAGTGGCTCCTTGCGCAGCTTGGTGGCGGCCGGCGGCGGGGAGTGATGGCGTCTCCTTGGCGCCAGGGCCGCCGTATTTCGCCCCCCTTCTCTTTTCGTTTCTTTTCTTTTCTTTTCCCTCTGCTTTCCTCCTCCCCCTTTTCCGTTGTGTGTGTGTCTCTCCCCTGTTTTCTTGTCTCGTATTGGTCTCGCGTCGTGGTGGGTAAGGTACAGTGCACATGTATTCCTTGAGTACGCACTCTGAAAGTGTAGTTATAAAATGTTTTTAAAAAAAAAAAAAAAAAAAAAAAAAACGAGACCGTCCCCGTGATGTCATTGCTGGCTAACGGCGAAATATCTTTCGCTTTTTATTCGATTTTCTCAGAACTTTCTAGTAGTAATTACATGTATATAAGGAGGGCCGGAGGGCCCGCAGCATCGAGAATTGAAGTGTGTCGAGCCAGTTACCTGCACCCAAACTCGAAATTCTAACAGACCCGCTTCGCTGCGCCACCTCGTCGACCTCCCTGATTGTGCTCCCTCGTGTAGTGTTGAGCCCTTGCTCCGCAACAACAACCAGTTGGCATTGGCACAGGCTCAGAACACCGGTACCCAGGGCCGCACAAAGTATATCAACATCTGCTATCATTTCCTCTGAGATAAGATAAGCTTGAAGGAAATCAGTGTCACACACTGTCCTGGGGAAGACAACCCCACTGACATTTTTACCAAGCCACTGACGTGGCAGAAGTTCGAACACTTCCGCGTGATGCTTGGCATGTTGGCGTTGAGGGGGAGTGTTGATGAGCAGCGTGAGGCTGACACATGACATGCGTGAGCAGGCGGGCGTGCGCCTGTCAGACCCCTGATACCGTGGACCTGGAGGACTCTGCACTGTGCACGCAAGTCGCCCCGCACCTCCTGCTCAGTAGACACGTTCTACCACGCCACTCTTACGTGGGCTCGCTGTACCAGACAGCGAGCAAATATTCTAGGTATTTTACTTCATTTTCTGTAGCTTTCCTAGACATGTATGTAGCTAGAGTATGAATACAGCCTCGAGGACGCCGTTCCCGTCGTCCTCGTTGTTCACTCGTTCTATACCTGCGTGAATAAGTCTATAACAGTCGCTACTCTACTACAAGTAAGTCTATCTAATTCTAACACCATTCTCTCGTTTGACGTCAGCTCTGTTCATGGAAGGCGCCCAAGCATGCCCTTCACACAAGGATAGTGTCACAGGAATGCACTGCTGTACCAAACAGTTGTGAGTTAGTCTCACTTCATTCTGGATCTGCCTTTCTGTTAACTCCCAGCCCAGCCTGGCCTCATTTTGCCTAGTAGAGTTGGGCATCTGTACCGTCACATTGCTCTTTAGTGTTTGGATTGAACTTCAGATGATCCTCAGATGGATCATGCTCATTACCGTCCTTGACCACCCATTCGCAACGACTGTGACTGTGCACATGCTTCTACTGAACAATAAGCATTACTTTGTTGTCCATTCCATTTCACTTGCTCTGACCATATGGAAGATTTATAAGTGTGCAGCAGTGATCCAAATTCCACCTGTATGCAGTCGATATTAGAATCCGGGAGCCCGTGTAGTAATAACTTATTGTACACGACAACAACGACACAATGCAATATGAGCGATACAGTATAAAGATATAATGTGACAACAGAACGCGACAACAGATGAGGACGGGGACGCGACGAAACAGAGGGGGAACACGGATGAGGTCAACCGGGAATAGGATATGCTACAACATCGAGTTCAGATCCTCATGTAGGCAGGGAAGGAAGAAGCGCCAGGAGCTGCTGCAGGGTCCGCATGTCAAAGCCGGTGCCAGCACGCCGCGCGGCTACGTCGCCACCGTCGCCCTTGTTCAGCGCTGCGATATGGCGCAGCGTGAGACCCGCGAGCGCGTTCTCGATGCGGCTGGCGAGCGAGTCGAGAAGGAGGGTGAGCTCGCTGTCCGACGCCTTGTCGATGGCGGGCAGCAGCGCCTCGGGGTTGCCGTACACGAAGACGGGGTTCGGGTCCTGCCGCACCTCGTCGTCCGTCTTCGCGGTGCTGCCTTTGCGCGTAGGCAGTGGTCTGAAGACGCGCGACGTCGTCAGTGTCTCGAGCCGGATGCAGAGCAGAGCAAGCTCCTTCATCTGCGAGATACTGAACTGCACGCGCGATCCGGACAGCGAGTCGGTGCGGAGGCTCTCGAGATCGTGCCGGCCCGCGAGCTCCTGGGGGTATACGAGCGAGATGCTCTCCGGAGCCTCGAGCCCCTTAAGCTTGATCTCGCCGATGGATATAATCTTCAGTCCAAGACGCCGTATGGCCTCGACAGCTTTTGGAGGCTGGACATCAGAGTATTCTGTCCGTGGACCTGACTGGAAAATGGAGGCATTGATTTCTCGGATGACGTCCGCGCTGACCGCGATCTGTCCGCCTTGAGCACAGCCACTGATACGGGAAGCACGGTTGACAACAGGACCGAGGTAATCCATGCGATGTGTTGTCGGGTCGGGGTCAGGAATAGGGTTGCCACAGTGTATACCCATCCGAACAGAAAGACCGCGCGCGACGAGCTTGCCTGATTCGTCGTGGATCTCCTTCCCGTCTTCGCACTCGAGGATCTCCAACGGCCATGGGAGCTGAAGCAACTGCAGCTGCACGGTCAGGCACCACCAGAGCGCTGCCATCGTAGTCGGGAACGAGCACATGAAGGCGTCGCCTTCGGTCTTGACCTCGTAGCCGCCGCAGAACCGGAGCTGCCGTCGAAGAAGCGTGTTGTGGTACGAGATTGCCGTCTGCATGCCGCCATTTGCCTCCCACAGGTGCGTCGAGTTGCGGATGTCGGTGAACACGAGCGCTACGTGGCCCTGCGGGGGCGGAATGGGCGGAATGGCGGCGTCCAGCCGCGACACATCCCGGTTCGTAATCTCGTGGTCCTTGTTCGGCCGACGAAGCGGGCGGTACAGCTCAGGATCGGGCGAGATGGACGAGTCGAGGGTGTGCTGGCGAGACCGCGACGGACCCAGTCCGAAGAGGTCTGAGACCGAGATAACCATGATCATGGTCGTCCCTTCGGCGCCGTAACTGATCGCAAAGTCCCGCAGCTTTTGAGCCGCAATCATGGGGTTATCTCTGGCAGACCGCGCGATATCGACCGCAGTCTGGTACGAGACGAAGTCCCACAGGCCGCGGTTGCCGATGATAACAAACTCATCGAGCTCCGAGAGCTCTCGGATGATGATGTCGGGGCGCGCGTTGACCACGGGAAGCAGGTAGTAGAAGCCGAACGAGCGTGAGACGTCGATCTCGTCGTTGACGAAGCCCTTTGGCGAGACCCAGCCTTCTGCTGCACGTATCCTAGCCGTCTCTGCCCTATCGAAAGGATCATGCTTGCGCGAGAGGAGCTCCGCGTTGCCCTGCCGTGATATCACAGCGAGTGCATTACCAGCATTGGCCACGTAAAGCATCCGGCCGATGAAGTAGAGCACGACACCAGAGGCGCCGCTTCGCAGACTCGTGTAGTCGACCGAAGGGTGAGGGTTCTCGTTCGCGCTGACTGTCGACGGTCGGCGGGCATCGCGCGTGTACAACCAGTCGTGGAGCTCCTTGTTCAGCTTCAGGAACGACCGGCGCATCGCATCAGCGACGGTTTCGCCCCGTGACTCGTCCAGTCGCTCGATCTCGCGCGCCAGCGCGGCCGGATAGTTGTCGTGCAGCCACTTCGACAGCCGGTTGTTGCTGCCGATGTGCGAAGCGCGCCCGAACATGGCGAAGATCGCCTCGTTCTTGCGGTCGCGGAACTCGGGCTGCACCAGGTCGAACATGCTGAGGTTTTGGCCGAGCGTGTCTGCGATACCGTACGCCATGTTGTAGACCTCCGATAACGAAGTCCGCACCCGGCGATCCTCATTATCGTCAGGGATATTCGGCGCGAACGTAGTGGTGACGTCCATCAGGCCGAGCACCTTGAGGTCCTTCAGCTCTGAGAAGTCCGCAAGCTTGCGATCAGAGCCATCCTTGAAGGGTGCGGCTTTGTGATCGGGCTTGATCTCGAGGCGTTTGTTACCCGACAGATTGAGGTATCGCAGGTTCGTGTTGAAGTTCCTAGCGAGACCCAAGGTCAGCGTCAGCCGGCTAGAGGCGTGTCGAACATACCAGTTCCAGTCGAACTCCCAGTTGTTGATGTTGTACTTGAGAACATTACTCCCGACATCAAGCACCTGCAACGCCTTGATCTTGCCAAGCTCCTGCGGCAAGCTCTGCAGCTTGTTCCCATTGAGGTACAGCACGCGCAGCCGCGAGAGCGACGGCAGGTCCTCGGTAGGCAGCGCGGTGAGCAGGTTCCCGCTGAGGTAGAGCTCCTCGAGGTAGGAAAGATTCTTGAGGAACCCGCTGGGGATCACCTGGATGTGATTGAACGACAAGTTCAGCACGCGCAAGTCGCGCAAGAGCATCAGCGGCGCGAGGTGGTCTTCCGTGAGCCTGTTCTCGCCAAGGTACAGGCGCTTCAGCGAGACTGCGAGCGGGGGCGCGGCGCGGCCGAGCGAGCTCGCAGACGACGACTTGCGCTCAAGGCCATGGAGGAGCGACGTCCCGGGTGACAGCGATATGCTCGCAGAGGGCGTGATCGTGACGTCGTACACGGTCGGGCTGCGGATGTCGCCGAGGAGGTTCGAGGTGAGGTTGAGCACCTCGAGCTTCGCGCACTCCCAGAGGGCGTGCGGAAGCTCCTCGAGGCTGTTGTTGTGCGCCTCGAGCGTCTCGAGGTTCTGCAGCCGCGCGATCGTCTCGGGCAGTGTGTACAGCTGGTTGTTCGAGCAGCTCAGGTGCTGCAGCTCCGTGAGCTCGCCAATCGAGTCTGGGAGAGCGCGAATCGAGTTGTGGTCGACCTTGAGCGTGCGCAGGGACGTGAGCTGCGCGAGCGCGAGCTCGTCGAGAGAGGAGAGCTTCGCGTGCGAGATGTCAAGCGTCACCATTGCGAATGGCTGCGCACCGAGCGGGCCAGGAATGAGCGTGAGCTGCGTGATGTCATTGTGCGAAGCATCGAGCAGCTGTAGGGACGGCCCGAAGGAGAGATCCAGCGCGTGGACGGTGTTGTGATCTGCCATGATGGTCTCGACGTTCGGGAGCAGGCATACTGTCGTAAAATCTGATATCATATTCCGGCGACAATCCAGGAAGCGCAGCTTCGTCAATCCCCGTGCACCATGCGGGAACCTCGAGATCTTGTTCCCAACCATGATGAGCTTCTCAAGCTGCGCAAGGTTGCCGATCTCCTCAGGCAGGCTTTCAATGAGGTTGAAAGAAATGTCGAGGTCCATGAGAGACGGCAGTTTACAGACGACGTCGGGAAGCTCCTTGAACTTGTTGTTCGAGATGTTGAGCTCCTTCAGCGACTTCAGCTTGGGAAAATACCAGGGCAGCCTCTCCATCCCGTTATTCTGGAGCTTCAACGAACGCAAGTTCGGTATGTGATCCAGGGCCGCATCCTTGAGATCGGTGATGCGGTTACACGAAAGATCCAACCGGTGCAGCTTCTCACAGTGCCGAACGCTCTGCGGGACTTTCTTCATGGACATGTTCTGCAGTCGCAGGACGCGAAGGTTCGTGCACAACTGGATGAAGTCAAGGGGATCTCAAGCATGGGATTTCGAGACAAGTTTAGCGAGATGATCGCCTCCGCATGGCTGTAGAGGATCACGGGCACCGTCTTCAGCGCCCTTGCGGCAAGATCCACCTGCTCGAAGGTGTCGAAAACGAGGTCATCATCCTGCAACGCGCATATGAGCACACGTCGTGCAGCTACTAAGGCGTTCAACGCACCGCTGGACCCAGCACGTTACTCTTGTACACAAACTTCATCAAATATTGTATGTCCTCGGTCGCTAACGCGCGAAAGTCGTCGATGGGGTCCCACCCCGCCTGTTCTAGGCGTCGCCGCACAATATTGGCCGGCTTCTCCGTCATCGCTAACAGTCGTTCTGAGGTACGCGTCAATATTCCGCGGTCCTGCCCACGTAACGTAAGGAGACTCACCTCGCCCGCGCTCCTTGAGGTATAGCCTATGCATCTCCCGATTGGTATCAAGCAGCATTTTGCCGTTGAGGTATGGTATAAGGTCCGCGACGGTGGACCTGAGGTAGATCGTCGCGACATGGTACGTGTTGTCCCGTCGGTATATGCGTATTCGGTACGGTTCGTCGCGATCGTCGTATGCCCGTGGTGGGCGGCCGGACGTGCTGAGTGTGTGCCGCTTCTTCGCCTTCCGGCGCCCACCCGGACTTCGTAGCTGGTCGCAGTCTTCGCCCTCGGAGCTGGTGCCCTCCGCGAGTAGCATGTCCTCTGGGTGTATGCCGTTCTCTGGCTCGACCGCCCAGCTCTCCGGCGCCTTCCACGACGGGTTCTCGTGCCCTCGTATTGTCGGCACGCTCGCAGAAAACTGTCCTGCGTCTCTCGGTGACACGTTGCGATGGTCCCAGCCATTCGGTCCCTGTTTCCGCTTCACGCCGATGGTAGGCGTTTGGAACGGATCGGGGTTGCTGAAGAGCCCGCGTGGCCCGGCAGGAAGTGAGGACGTGGAAGCATGGTGCGGGTGGTGTGTAGACGAAGTGTCCGAGGTGAGTGCACTCGAGTAGGCGGACGACTCCAGACCGCTGCTCGGTGAGCTTGGCACGTTGTCGTACGTGCCATTCTGCAGGCCATAGTAAATTCCGAAGTCGACTATGCCTTCCATGTCATTGATATCCCGGTTGAGGGGGTATTCAATGTCTTTGGAAGGCACCGGAGGCGGAACATCTACGGCCTTCTTTCCCTTTCCGAGCAGAGGTGCCAGGCGGGATGAGGAGACGTGTACGGGAGGTGACGCTGGTGGAGGTGGTGCGATGTAAGGAATGTAGTCAGGAGACGAGGGGACGGCTGGGACAGGATGGTCATTGGAGCCAGAGAGGTCGAGCCTGCCGGGGCGCAGACGGCTTTTCGATCGTGTTCTACGGACAATGCTGCTGAGAAAAGACGTGGACGAGGACTTCTTCTTGAGATCCCTCTCCGAGCGGGAGAACTCGGTCAGGTGGCTCGTGGACGCGGTGAGCGAGCTGTTGAGACTGTAGTTATCGCTGCCTGTGCGAAAACTAGAGGCGTTTGAGGGCCGTGCACGAAGGGAAGGGATGGCCGCCCTTGCTTTGAAAGTCTTACTCCGAGTGCTTGCGGGCGCGGGCTGTGATAATGCAGGGTCAGCGACTGTTCACTGCCAAGGCTCAGAACGAGAATGCATGTGGATTCTAGCAGACCCTACACAGCGCGGAGACACCGCTTTTCCCATGATAGTCTAGTATAATGTGCAAAGCCTGCCATATAGATGATGCCTGATTCGCTGAGAGGGCTTTGCTGCCGAAAGAGCTGTGCGCGTGCCTCCGCGCTCCCACCCCACTAGTACGCGCAAAGCGGCGTCCGTAGCACCGCCGACAATACGACACATGGCACGAGCGCACTTACCACTTCCTTCTCCGTTTCTACGGGCGAGCCGGGGACAAGCCATGGCGCGATGATGTCGGCCTCGGTGGAGGGGGGCGCGTGCGGCTGGAGGTCCTCCGGGGGGAGGAAGTCGACGTCGAGAGAGATGGATGAGGTCGCCGACGCCATGGCGAGAGAGGCAGGTGGTGTGCGTGTCGGTCAGCGCAGCATTCGCGACGGCAAGGGCGGCGACGGCGACGGCGACGACAAGGTCAAGAGCAACCTGCGTGACATCGAGCATTGCCCTTCGGCGCCCGGCCGGTGACCCCCGGCATATAGCCTTTTCTGGCGTGAGGCCGCCCGCGATCTTCTCGGAACCGCGTTCTATCAGGCGCATCAGGCGCATCACTCCCGAGTCTTTCCTATCTCTGGTGTGGCGATCAAACACTTGGTCCTGACGACGAACCGCATGCTCAATCACTGATCCTCGCGCCGTCGTGCTCGTGAGCAGACACCAACAGCAGCTCTGTGGTGAGTAATACATAGCTCTCCTTCGTATCGCGAGCTCAAATTTTGGGCAAGTATGAGCAGAAAGCCAAGTGGGACTACCAGGGAAGGCACGAGCTGGCGCGACAAATTCCGACTACAGTATATCACACTAGTATGAGCCGCTCTACAACAATAATCATAAGAGTTTTCCGTCGAGCCAGTCTTCAGTGGGACTCCAACCCTCCAGGGCTACTGCGGACAGCCGTAAGTAACCTCTGCTTACTGGACTCTTAGTCGGGTACTTGCTACAACACATCTCGCAGAGCTCATCAGCAAGCCTTCGTAGTGACCACCACCCTACGTCTCACCATCAATTCTCTAGGCCCTGCTTGTCTTCAGTGTCTATTAGCCACCAGCCAGCCATCCATGCCAGACATCTGGGCCCCCTTTTGAGCGAATTGAAGTGCCCCGCAATATATCAAGCCCACATGACGAGCTAGGTACCGCCCACAAGAGCCGTCGAGACGGAGACGGGGCGCAGTGCAGTCGGTTCCGAACGCGGGTGGTCACCTGCTCAAGACGGAAGGTGCGCGAACGGGCGGGAGAACGAACTCGAGAGGTTAGCGCAGCCCCTGAGGCCTGAGGACTTTGTTCCGCAGGTCATGCTCGAGCGCAAATTTTGCTTGGAAGTGGAGGTGCCACAGGTGCATCTTCTAGCACCGTCCTGCGTCCCTCAGACAAGGTCATATAACCTTCGCTCGCGGTCCAGAGCGTGCGGAGAGAGAAAGGGGCGAACAACCTTAATTTCGCAGGTGTCGCTGTGTCGGCGCCGTCGTCATGCTATCCGCAAACAGTGATGGGAGCGAAACTGGGGGCCCTTCTTCCGCGGACATCGGGACGTGTAATGTTCTGTCTAGGGCCGCTGCACACGGCCGCACAGCCCGCTAGGACGGCCAGTGAACAACAACTCGCTTGTCTCGCCAGGTGGTGTACGCTTATGGCCCAGCTATCCAGCGTGAGATGCATTTGAGGTCAAATATGGCCGTCGCGCATCGCTCGTCATGATTAACGTGGCTCAGGGCGGTTCATACGATATTGGGATCGTAGTCTCACGGGACCCGCATGCACCAGTGCGTCGCGCTCTACTCGGCATGGCATCGACGTTGACAGATTAGATCCGACATGCCCATTTCCCATGTGTCTCCCGACGAGCAGCGACGACGACGAACGTTGCCCTCGTGGGCGTTGCCTTCGGGTGAGTCCTCGGTGCGCGTGTTGCCTGGCGAGCGCACCCACTGACTGGCCATCTCCGTCAGGGCGTGTCGTCGTCGCACCTGAGAAACGCTTCGCACGGTGCTGCCGCCGCCACTGCAAATTTGACTTGTCATTTGACGACGCCTGCCAAACATGCCAGACGCAGCCACGGACTGATCTGCAGGCTCCCGCCGGCGGTGGCAACATTCTTGGCTTAGCGTCTCGCCGCTGTGCGCCACACGAGGTCACGCTGTTTGCAATTTGCGGGTGCGCACCACGCGTACCCCCACGTCTAAATATTTCGATCGCGCGCCCGAGGCTGGCTTGGCCCCGTGATTATTTTTCCCCCTCCCGGGCAGACGAGCAGTTTTTTTTCGCGCTGCGGGCGAGCGGGCGAGCGGGTGCGATAAGGAAGAGGCCCAGGTCCCAACTTTCCGGCGTGGTCTGCCCCGCAAAAGGCGGGCGCGTGTACGTTCATCCGCTTTCTTCTGCCCATCGCAGCGATTGTGGGCGGCCAAGCGCCCGGGGCTCAGGAACCGATACGCGCGCAGCCCCTTTCCACGAGGCGCCCGCCGCTAGCAGGCTCGGTGGAGACCTCGGTGCTTCCACACGCCGACGAGTGGTTCTCCGCGGTTCGACGACGCAGGGGGACGGTGCGCACGCCGTGCACGACAGCGAGCACGCATGCCCGCGTCGCGACAGGACCCGCCAGGCGTCGCTGGCGACAGCGCGGGAACGCGGCAGCGTGGTGCGAAAGAGGCTGGTCGATACCGCAGGCAACGGACGATCAGATTCATGGCGCGCCATCACGAAGGCTGCGATATTGGGCTTCTTCGCCGGAAAAGGACTAGCCTCGCACCCAGCCATGGCCCCGCCCCCGCGATCCGAAGGCGGCCTATCTCGCGGCCCTCATTGGAGGTGTCACGGGAGATAAGGTTGTTGGCGAGGAGGCCAGGTATATAAGACCGCTCGTTCCTGGCCATTTGCCATCCCCTCCTTCCGCACTTCCTTCCCCCGCCGACCACCATGTCGAGCAAGGAGTCAGACTTCAAGCGTGGGTCCAATGAGAAGGTGGACATCCTCGACACCACCGTCTCTGACACGGAGGCCAACCATGAGCTCCACGACACTGGTGCGACCACCCTCCACAGGACCATGAAGAACCGGCACATCGCCATGATCAGGTGTGTCTCCCTCTCTCCTCCCCTGTCTGCACCCCAACGCTCACACGCCCGCCCAGTATCGGCGGTGTCATTGGCACCGGTCTCTTCCTGGGTACCGCCGGCTCGCTTGCGAACGGCGGGCCTGTCGGTCTCCTCCTCGGTTATGCTATCATCGGTACCATTTGCTATGCGGTGTAAGTTTTCCTCGACGCCCACCACGCTGTCCCCCGCGCTAACCGTGCTTCCCCGTGGGGTTCGCAGCATGGTCTCTCTTGGCGAGATGATCTCGTATCTCCCCGTCCCCGGCGGTCACATCACTCTCGCGGAACGCTTTGTCGACCCGGCATGGTCCTTCACCCTCGGCTGGAACTACTGTGAGTCGCCCTCAGAGGCATGTGCGCAAGTGCGCGATCTGACCCTCCCGCTTTTCGCCAGGGTACAACTGGACGATCATTCTTCCCGCCGAGCTAAGCGCCGGTGCTGTGCTCATGGGCTTCTGGTGCGTCACGAGCTACGATACAGCCCCCTTGCGTCGACTCACTTGACCGCAGGACGGACAAGGTGAACGATGCCGCATGGATCTCAATTTTCCTTGTCGTCGTCGTGATCATCAATCTGTTCGGCGCTAGTACGTCCTGTCCGTCTGCTGACTTGTCGCTTTTTCTGACCGGCATGGTACAGAGGCATATGGCGAGGCGGAATTCGTCTTCGCCTCCATCAAGGTCATCACGATTACTGGCCTCATCATCCTCGGCATCGTGCTCGACCTCGGCGGCGGCCCCGACCACGATCGTCTCGGCTTCCGCTACTGGAAGCACCCAGGGCCGTTTGCGCAGTATAACGGCATTGCGGGCTCCAAGGGCCGCTTCCTCGCCTTCTGGGCCGTCCTCACCCAGGCTGCGTTCTCGTTCATCGGTACTGAGATCGTGGCTATTGCTGGCGGTGAGGCGAAGAACCCGCGTCGTAACATTCCCAAGGCGTACGTGTCCCACGCCCTCTATCCGCTAACGGCTACTAACCTTCCTCCAGCATCAAGCGTGTCTACGTCCGTATCCTGCTGTTCTATATCGGTGGTGTCACCATCATCGGTCTGCTCGTCCCGTACACACACCCAGACCTCAACCTGAAGGAGAACAACGCCGCGAAATCGCCCTTCGTTATTGCCATCAAGACCGCGGGCATTAAGGGTCTTCCCTCTGTCATCAACGCGGCCCTTCTGACGTCTGCCTGGTCCGCTGCGTCCAGTGATCTCTACTCGTCTTCTCGTGCCCTTTGTAAGCTCCCACCACGCTTAATTCCCGTTCGCGCCCTAATTCTCGTTCCCAGACGGTCTCGCGCTCAACGGCAACGCACCCAAGATCTTCACGCGCATCAACCGCTGGGGTCTCCCCTACGTTGCCGTCGCCACGAACTGCATGTTCGGCCTGCTCGCGTACATGGCCGTGAGCAGCGGTGCGGGCCGCGTGTTCGGCTGGTTCGCGAACATGACCGCCGTCGCCGGCCTCATGAGCTGGTTCGGCATCTGCGTGACGTACGTGCGGTTCTACGCGGGCATGAAGGCGCAGGGCATCGACCGGCGCACGCTGCCGTTCCACTCGCGCCTGCAGCCGTACATGGGCTGGTACGGCGTCGTCTCGACGATCATCATCTGCTTCGTGAGTGGCCACTTTCCGCGCCCTCTCTCCGCCATGTGCTGAACCCTTCCGCAGTTCAGCGGCTGGAACGTCTTCCTGAAGGGCTCGTGGGCGACAGACACGTTCGTGACGAACTACCTGCCGCTCGTGCTCTTCCCGATCCTCTACTTTGGCGCGCGCGTGTGGCGGCGCACGCGCTTCGTCGACCCGAGCGACATGGACTTCAAGTCCGGGCTCGCCGAGATCGAGGCCGCGTGCTACGACGAGCCGCCGCCGCGCAACTGGGTCGAGAAGTTCTGGAACTGGCTCATGTAGGAGCCACCCCCCACGCTCGCTTTGTGCCGCCCCCGCGGCCCGCTACGCCTACTCCGTACCGTATACTTAGTGTACCAGTAAAAACCTGTAATACTTCTTCTCTGTCTGTGCTACTTGCATGCGCCCTCCGCTGCGGCTGTACTTCGCCCTTACCTTGGACCCCTGGAATGCCATCGCTGCCATTGGATACCACGAAAGTCTGTGTGTACGCAAGAGGTGTGTGTCGTGTGCGGGAGTGAAGCCTGTGCCTGGAGAAGCAGCGTCGAAGCCGGCGGCACCCCTCGAGGTTCTCCCGCGAACGACGTGCGGGCTCTGCACGGATGGAGCCTGCGAGCACGCACCGACGGCCGTGCGACCGTCGGCCCAGGGCGCGGGTGCAGAGGAAACGACGGGCTGGCGCCGACTGTCTCGCTTGGCCACGATCGCGGGCTCGGGAGCTGTATTGTCTTGATTCCAAAGCGGTGCAGCGCGAGCTCAGCGACACTGAGGATTTTGAGAGTCTCCAGTGAGCGTACAGTCACAGCGGACGTGAAGCTCGCGTGCGATCGGCGCACGAGTCATCTATTGGCTCACAAGCCTCGCCTCACTAGGGTCCAAACACATGTACCTCTCATTACCCGCGAGTATCTCGACCCCGGTTAATGCAAGCCACGCCCGCAGACCTGGAAGAGGCTGCGGGACCCTGCAGAGAAGGTAGATGAGCTAATGATCGACAATGAGGTCTTGCCTCGAGCCGGGAGGCGCACCCGCCCGCACACGCTGTGTCGACGGCTTTGGGTCGTATCATGCAGAAGCCTGCCTGTCGCAGCCCGCCGGCGCACCTCCTGCACGTTCCAGAGATCGCACGAGCTGCGCTGCACCCGCCGCTCTATCGCACGCAAGGACCATGCAGTCAGGCATGGAGGGGGGGAATCCGCAGACGGGCAACGCCCCCGCACCCTTGTCTCTTTCCATCTCGCGACGGTGCGCCCTGCATTCATAGAAACCGCACCCGAAAGCGATGTGCCTCCCATTCCTGCTCGCGCGCGGCGGCAGCGAGCGCGGCTCGCGGCTGTCGGACCTCGTGCACGTCAGCGTGCGCCCGCGGGGCGACGCGCGCCGCGCGCAGTTCTACCGCACGCTCGGCGACCACGTCCATGCGGTCGCGGGCGTCGTGGCCGCGCTTGCGGACGGCCCGCTGAACGTGCCCCTTCTGCGCAACGCGGCGCAGCTCGTGCAGCGCATCGCGGAGCTCGGCCAGGTGCGTGCTGTGCCTGTGCGTGGGCCTGTGGCTGAGCAGTGCCGTCGGTCCGGCAGGCGGTGAACGCGAACAAGGACGAGTGCGACAGGCTTGTCGAGAAGACGTCGGGGTACCTGAGTGTGCTGAGCGATACGCTCAGTGGCGACGGGGTCAGGGTCGATGCTGCGTTCCGGGGGCATGTCGTCTCCTTCGTCAAGTGCGTACCTGGGCTCCGCTATGTCCGTGCGTTCCTCATGGGCCTGCCACTCACGGTCTTCATAGCCAGCTCAGCAGGATCGAATACCTCTTATTAAACCTCTCGTCCCGTTCCTATTGGGCACGGCTACTGCGGAACGCGGCAGATAGGCGTGATATCCAGAAGTGCCAGACGGACCTGGACAATGCCTTCGCAAAGCTACACGCAAGTCTGATGGCAGTCGAAACTGAGTTCTCGCTCATCACTTGCATTTCGCAGCTGGCCAATATCATGCACACGGCTGTGCAGCTCCACGGCCTGGCGGATGGCATGTCGGAAGTGCAGAGGCTCGTCAGCGTACGTGTCACGGCTCTCGAGCTTAATAAACACCTTTGATCAAGGCTCGGCACCTAGCGGTCAACCGATGACCTGCGACAGCAGTTCAACGAACTCCAACGGGCCGTGACAAACCAGTCCGCCGCCAGCTTCCCTGAACCCATGCGCGAAATCCAGCCTCAGCCCCTGGCCTCCTACAACCCCAGGCCACACCCCGACCGCCGTCAGCCCCGGCGCCCGAACCTGAACCTGCAAATATCCAAGTGGGCCTGCCGTCTACATTCCATATCATGTGCACAGGCTGATCACGCGAGCAGCAGCGTCGTGCGGGCGTCACTGTACCACCCGCTGCGCACATCGCCGTACCACTCGCCGCTGTCGCCCGCGCACACGCAGTGGATGGGCACGGCGCTCGCGCGCGCCCGCGACAGCGGCATGTTCAATCTCCGGAACAGGCACGACGCCACTGCGGGCTGGGAGACGAGTGCGCGGGCGCGGGCGGTCGGGAAGCCGCCGCGAAGAGACCAGAGGCGGGGTCAAGGGTACGTGGGGCTCGTTGTTGCGGCGCTGCGGCGTTTTTTTACTGTCGGCATGCTACAGAGTGCCCGGGCCAACAGCATTACCGCGAGCGGCCGACCCAGAGAAGAAGGGAGGTGCTCGACGAGAATAGGACCATGGGCACGAGGAGGGACTGTAGCACTGTTGTAGGAGAGTGATACCCGGACGACGGCACGCCCGTATATGCGCATATACCCAGCAAAAACCCATGTAAAATAGCACTATAGCGACGGACATTACATCCCGGAGGCTCAGAGCGAGTAGCGGAACGTGCGGTCCTCCCAGTCCGTGAGGTCGCGGTCGACGTGCATGACGCCCTCGAGAACGCTCGCCTGGCTGCCGAGCGAGCTGCCGCTGCCGAGGCCGGCCTCGCGCACCTTCTCATACGAGCTCTCGGGGCGCCCGGACAGCGGGCGCGCGAGCGCGTCCTTGTCCCGCCGCGCGTTCTCGCGCGTCCATGCGACGCGCAGCGCGAGCGAGGCGACGATCGTGAAGACCATGACGATGATGATGGAGATCCACGTCGTGCGGTACTTCTCGGGGGCCTGCTTCGCGTTGACCTGTGCATCTATGTCAGCGAAGTGTGTGCAGGGGGAAGGTGAAGCGCGAGGCGCACCAGGTAGGGCCCGATGATGTTCCCGACATTGTAGCCAATGAAAACTGCGCCAGTCGCGCACGCCTTCTTCGTGCCGCCCGCAACGTTTGCAGACGCGAGCGCGAGAAGCAGCACGTACGGCGCGCCGAAGATGGGAATAAGGTAGTACCCGAAGAGCGCGAGGCCGCGCTCGTGCCAGGAGCCGCGCCAGATGATGATCGCGCCGACCATGACCGGCAGACAGCTCGCGGAGAGCCAGAGCGTGCGGGTGTTTTTGAACCGTCCGGCGAGGTAGCCAACGATGTAGATCGAGACGCAGGTCGTGGCGCCACCGGGCGTCTGCAGGAGGATGGCGCGGAGACTGGAATATCCAAAAGACTGACGTTGGGGGTCAGCGAAGATCCAGGGCAGACAAGATGCTAGCGCCAACCTTGATAATGAGCGAACCAAAGGCGGTTACACCGCCATTGCAAACGTAGATAGCAGCCCCCATCGCACCCATGATCCAGATCTTGACGTCCTTCAGGGCCTCGATGACCTGGGCCTTTTTGATAATGCGCACGTCGGCACCGGCGACGTTTCCGCGCATGCGTCCGATGAGGATAGCACGCTCGGACTCGTTAAACCAGCGGTGAGAGGTAGCAGGCGAGTCCGGAAGGATGAGCAGAACGAGGAGGGACCAGAAGATAGTCATGCTTCCTGCAACCAAGTACCTGAATTCACCGAAGTCAATGATTGCCGTAGAATAGAGGGGCCACGAAGCTTACATATATTTCCAAGGGGCAAGGGCACCCTTCGCATGACCGATAGCATAGTTGATGACACCGCTGAAGATGGTGAAGAGACCCGTCGCGGAGTACCAGATACCGAGCCGAAGCGGCAGCTCGGCCTTGGTATACCACATCGAACTGACTATTCGGGGTCAGACCAGGCCGCATGCTGAGAGCACATGAACCTACGGAGGACGAAACCAGGGCTGACAGCGCTCTCAACAAGCCCAAGGAAGAATCGTTGAGCGACCGCCCCCTGGTAGCTGGACACCGTGACGGTGAGCATCACGATCACGCCCCAGATCTATAGAACGCCGTCAGCCTTTCGTAATGCGAAGGAGCAGGGTGGGGGCGACGAACAAATATAAGCAGGCTTATAGCCTTTGCCACTGGCAGCCTTTGCAAGACCAGGGCGATAGGAAGGACGCCAATGATGTAACCCCAGTAGAAGGCGGCCGTACTAGACATGAATGAGTACTATGAAGCACGCGAGGAAGATAGGGGTGCGTACGCCGTGGAATATCTCTGCGTGGAAACGAGGTTTGTGCCAGGGACAGGCGTGGTAAGGTGCAGGTCGTCGAGCATGCCAAACACCGCTGCAGAGCTGAAGACAAACTTGTCGTACTATGCAGCGTACGCCACCAGTGGTAGTCTTCAGCAAAAGAGACGGAGTAAATCGAATGGCGGCACTCACAAATTGCAAACCATAAGAGAACGTGAGAATAGGCATCAGGAGCAGGTCGACTTTCCAGAGCACCCTTCGCTCCGCCTTCGCGTCCCAGTCGCGTACGGACGCCGGTGGTGTCGTCGACATCTTGGATGTGAGTGGTCCCGCCAAGTCGTGGGTGGTGCCCTCAACATGAGGGCCTGCTGGCACCTCGACCACGGACATGGGCCTCCAAGTGAGGGGCGACGCTATGGTTTGAAGGAGACCGTGTCCGAATGTGCGGCCCCTCGTGCCTGACGGTAAATAGTTGTCACGGAAGTGTCACTCGTCGTGACACTTTGTGACCATATCTGCGGTCACAGTGTGGCGTGCTGGCCAAGCCAATGGGGTCGCTTTGGCCCTGGCAGTCAGAGTATGCACATTGCTCTTTCCCATGCCGCATACACTCAGCATAGCGACCCCTCCCTGGAGGAAGGGGCGAATTAGAGCTAGGGCGAGGAATAGGGTCCGGGCAGTTGCACAAGATTCACTGATGGAGTTGCGCATGTGCCTGCCTAGTCCATGTCAGAGAAGTCTCGATGCAATTTTGTACTTTTGTACAAGCTAAATTGAAATGCGAATGATCGTACCGCGGAAGGACACCATGGGTAATGTCCATCAAGCTGGACTCAGTCCTTCTCTGATGAAGTTCGGGCGTCCGACAAGTCACGACGTGGTGCGCAGTGTAGATTTTCTCACGTATTGCTAATATTTAATGCAGTTGAGAGCGAAGGTGCATGTCATGCACATGTGGGTAGAGAGAGCATGTTGGAATGAGGGGTGGAAGCAAGTGGTTTGGCGCGCACCAGACGTACGTACTCGGCTTCCATTTCTGGCTGTGTGGTCCACACCGGCATTTCCCGGATGCGTCTCATGAACCTCTTCGGTGTCCTCCTCCCTTTGCGCTCATCCGTCACGCACAGTTACCTCTTCTCGGATCCAAGCCAACACGTTTGACTGCAGGTATATGAATTAAATTTTCTTCCTAACGTATACTTCGAGGCAGTGGTGGCAGCAAACACAGCAGTCGCGTGTTATGACGCAGCCGAGAGCTGGTGCGTTTCTGTTCACGTTTGTTCTTGGACTTTTACTGACTAGCATTGATAATTAGAACTGTGCTCAATAGCAGCTATTGATATGACCTCCCTCAGCACGGAAGAAGAATTCAGCGTCGGTATATGCGCCCGGACGAGCCTGATTCAACATCTTTAGACCGAACTACTCTCACTGAACATGCGCCGAAGTGAAATGCTTTCTCCAGTGAGGCGGTCAATAGCATCAACTGTGTGGATACTTTCTCTTTAGACCCACATATATCCTACCTTTCTCGCACTATTCAGTGGGCCGATATCTTGCCGGACCGACTGGCGGTCAGGCACAGACGCAGCAGTGTGATGGCCTTATGCTGCCGCCGTGAGTCAAGGACCGGACTTCTCGGATCCGGATCCAGTATCGAGAGTCCGTTATGCCCTCTCGGCTCTGCTTCTGCGGCCCCACGACTACCTTGCGCCATACCACCACGTTCGGGCACACTAACCAGATTCCTAGTCACAAGCGAAGATGGTCGCCCTCAACCTTATGGTGGTCTTTGGCCCAACTGATAAATCATACTTCGTCACTTATGGCCGAAAGATGTATTACAAGAACATGCCTGACAGCCTCGTCAAGACTTTCTCTGAACAGACTGACATGCATCCCATGAAGGTCGCTTGGCTCCGGTAAGATGGCCTATCTGACTATGCTTTTGAGACTGACCGACTTGTCAGGATGCACCCGAACGGCAAGACGTGGGTGGCCATGAATATGTACAACCTCAGCAGTGAGCCCGCTTGCGTCACTCCGCGCTGTTCCGGGAGACCTGACCATGCCGTCCCGCAGTGTGGTACGACACCTCGATTCAGCCAGAGCTCCTCCAGTACATCAAGGGCGACCAATACGGCCTGAAGAAGGCCGCGTCGATCTCGTGGACAGACGACGGTCGCGGATATTTTGTCAAGCTGCGCGGCGGCGATGGCTGGACGATGGACGTGCCCGACGAGTACCCGCTTCAGATCAACGACCTCCGCAGACAGATTACCGACTTCGACCGCGGTCTGAAGACGATCCTCTTTGGACAGGGCGGGACGCACATCTACGTCTTCGAGCGCGGCTTTGTCGCGCACTTTGAGGGCACCGCAGACGACAAGGACCACCCGCTGAAGAAGGTAGAACATCGTATCTTAGCAGCAAGGAACGTGACTGACCGCCCGACACTTGTACAGGTGATCTACGAATTCATGGAGCCGGGCTGGAACGTCCACGAGACATCGTGTCTGAGTCCGTACAATAACCGGCACTTTCTTCTCAAGTTCCAGAAAGAGGGCACAACGACCTTGCAGATGCGCTGGAGTCTACCCGACCCTGCCGCGCAAGGTCTGGCCGAGCTCATGAAGATTGCTGAACAACCGGATGAGCAGGCTGGTCAGTAGGATTGGCTGCTGTTTCCTTCATACTCTGTATTGACGCCGTCCGCCCAGTCCTCGCGCAGTTTGAACAGAGTACCCAGAGCCTCGAAATGACTAAAGCGACTGGGAATTTTGTAGGGACTTCATTACTGAATGGGCGACGAAGGCTGATTTCTTCGCTTGCAGGCACTCTCGATGCACGCGAGGTACTTGTTCGGACCATGGTGAGCGATGGCGCGAACCACAAGAACTGTATTCTATCTCCAGCATTGTATTATCTGTGTAGGACTTGGGAACGAGAATGGACATTCGCTCGTAGTATCATAGCTGTTAGCCCACAACGACCTCCGTGTTTCAGATCACAGATGCGTGTTGTTCCACAGCGATCGAACGACGAAGTCCGCTGGATCAGGATTCTTTACCTTCGCTAACTCAGTGTTAGGCACGAAACGGACTGGGGAACGTGGTATCATCGTCTGCGCGACGCGGAAGTAAGATCGTACGCACCCGTGCGGTCAATGCCAGGTATGAGGTAGAATCCATTTGAGGGTATGTTCTTCTCCGTGTCGAGGAAGTACCCCACCGTTCCGGCCGGGTGATCGAGCCATGTCCAGGCACCAACGCCACCTTTGGCAGACAGCGTGAATGTCAGGTCCCCTTTGCGAGTAAGCTGAATCTGCGGATCAATGAGCGTCGCGTTGGCGAGCGAAATGGGTGTAAACTGGGTGATTTCGTGAATCTAACGCCCACATGTAGCGGAAAAGAATACGTACCACTTGCTCATTCCTGACCGTCTTCCCCTCAACCTTGGACGTGATATTCATTAGCATGAACACGTCTTCGGCGTTCTTTCCTGCGGGCAGAATCTTGTCTAGTCCCGACTGGCTGAAGACCACCGAGTTGTTCAGGCTTGGCACCGTGAAGTGCTCCATGCTGGACTGCAGCTCGACCCCAGCCCAGTCGTACCACGTCAGCTGCGCAGTGCCGGAGACCGCTTCCCAGCGATCAGACGTGACGAGGACCTCGAGGGTCTGGTTCTCGGCTGTCCAGAACGGGTATATGACGACGGGGGAGTACGCGCGCGTCATGGCATAGTGCAGTGCCTTCCACCGCCCGGAGTACTCGATGCTCGACCAGCTCGTGCCCTGCCAGATATCGTTGAGCTGCCATACCAGGCTCCCGAGGTTGTTCTCGCCGAGGCCCGCCCCACGCCGGTACCACGCGATTTCGGAGACCATGTTCAGCGCCTGGAAGACTTGGGTACTCCAGCACCACTGCGCGAACGTCTGATTGCTGTCTGCCGTCCCCGGTGTCGGAAGCCATGCCTGCACCGCGGCCGTCATCTGTGCCTGACCTTGATTCGAGTTTGGGTTTGGGAAGGCGAGCCCGCCTGCTGGCGGGTGGTGGTCACGCGATGCAACGACTGTCGAGTTGAACGAGAAGTCTTCTGGGCTTTCGAGGACCTCTTCCCAGCTGAAGAAGGATGGCTGAGAGTGAAATCTAGTTGTGAGCCAAGATTAGTAGTCCGTCAAAATACCGCGGCGTGGCGACCAACATACCCGAACTCGTTCACGAATCTGGACACGGGGTAGGTACTATAGTTGAAAGCTTGGCTAGCATCGTAATTGTACCGCTCTGACGACATTATCAATACGCGAGGGAGTGTGCAAACGGAAGGGAATACCGCTGTTTCCATAAATGAACCCTGCAGTCTTGTTATTGTATCGAATGACGTAGGGGTCGAGGCTGAGAACGCCGCTGGTGGTCGAGCAGTCGGTATATGCAACCTGATATGAACATGAGCGCCCCCGCTGACGACCGGCATACGTATAAGCTGGCTAACCGAACTTGTCTCTCCCGAGACGATGTCGTGCAGGAAGTCTCCAAACAAGTATTGGAACTGAGATACAACTATTGTGAGCGGAGTAACACTGCGGTGCATAAGAGTAATTCACCTCGTCAAGATAATGTGTTCCATTTGCTTGCGTTTGATTGATCCCAATAACGATACCTTCGATCTCGTTACCGCCAGCCCACTGGACATTGCTCGGATGCCTGTTGATGCGCCTCACGTTCTGCCTGATTTCGGGCTCGACAGACTCGAGAAGAAAGTCGTTGACGGGGTACAGCGCATCCGAGAAGATAAGTTCTGACCAAGCAAAGATGCCCAGTTCGTCGCACGCCGTGTAGAAGTCGTACCCGCCGGTGAGTTCATCTGAGGGTTGATAAGTACCGCCGCCCCACACACGGAGCTACGACGAGTGTCAGAAGATATCCGGGCATCCGCAAGAACAGTATGACCAACCATATTCTGCCCGCTTAGCACCGCGCTCTCGAGGATCCAGCGCACCTGCGCGCTGGTAGTACGTGCGTAGAACGGGTCATAGGGAATGATGTTCGTGCCGGAGCTGAAGAAGGCCTTGCCGTTGACGTTGAAGTGCCACTGGTCTCCGGGCGTAATTCCGCGATCGCGCACGTCCGCGTCTGAGTAAGGCGACTGCACGAGCGTGATCGTACGGAACCCGCTCTGCGTTGTGAACGCGACCGCCGGCGCCGACGCCTCGTGTGCAAAGTGCAACGCCGTCGTGATGTGGTACAGCTTGGGCGTGCCGAGGTTTGCAGGGAACCAGCGTTGCGGGACACCCTCCGGGATCGTGAACGTCGCCTGCAGCCGTGTCGGCTTGCCCGTGTCGGCGGGCACAGCGGAGACGCGGAGGTGCGGGGAGGTTATATTCAACTCTGTGATAGATAGGACGATGGACGGAGAGTGGATGGGAACAGCAGAACGGACAAAGAGGGTGACGTTGAGTAGCCATGGTGCGGATTCGTTCGGGAGCTCTATGGGCATCTGCCCGACCTTCGATATTTCGAGTGACGACTCTTCGATGAAGATTGGACTCGCCGAAGATACCAAGAGGGGATGGGGCTCCGGGTTGGGGGACGACTTCAGGCCAGATGAGCTAGTGGGCAAGGTGACAAGGTATGCCGGCTTGTAAATGCCAGTCGGGACGAAAGCAGGGCCCTAGCTACTCCGTTAGGAGAGGGCTCCAATGGCAGATAGTTAACTTACCCAGTCCCATCCGTAATCAGACTGAACCTTACGCGTCCATTGACGGACGGTTGGATACTCGAACTGCGCGAGACGGTCAGACGAAGAGCTGTACAAATAAATAAAGACGACATACAATATCACCATGGACCCACTCGGCATCCGGCCTGGAGGTAACATTGAGACCATACCACCACGCAGACTCGAAAGCGACTGTAAGGTTGGTATCGTGAGGAGAAGGAGACGCGAGCAGGTCGGTGACGTCATATATGTATTGGCGGAATTGGTTGTTCACCCATGCAACGGGATGGCCTGCGACAGTCTGTCGAAGGCAACATCAGCACAGCCCACGGGTCATCCATCAGTGGTATAGTCTCTCACAATATTGGCTATTGTGTCCAGCCCATAAAAGACCAGCAGGGTCTTTTCGGACCTGCGCTCCTCTTTGAGGAATGGCGCAAGGTCGGCAGTGTATGTCCAATTGTCATTCACGACCCATCGCTGCGTAAATTCTACGAATGATTTGATTAGTTGTTTTGTGACGTGCTGTCGCACCACAGCCTTTACCGTTGATACCAAGAAGCGGTTCGGTGATGATGCCAGCGCGCAACAAGTCAAGATGAGCTTGCGAAGGCACTTGTGCCGGGATGGCGATTGTCCCGTTTTGGTTCTTCAGCGTCCAGGTTAGACTGGACAAGCTGAGCACCTCTGCCTGCGTGGTCAAGGACAACCCAAGCGCAAGAAGTGCGCATAGGATAGACGCCGCCATGGGCCTTCACGAAGATGACTGCAAGCTCGCCTCGCTCCTCCTCCCTTATATTCGACGACAGTATGCACAGACCGGTTGACACGGGGAATGCACAGAGCTTTCGACCAGATGTCGGTCGTACTGCGCACCGCCCGCATCTGACCCCACCGAGCTTCGCGAAGCTGTGGCACGCAACTGAGTCAGATGGTAAAGGCATGGGAATGCTCAAATACGCACAGAATATGTGACCTCATGGCGATGGATATATGACGAAGACGATGAAATCGAGGAAGCGCGAGATAGCATACGGCAGAGGTCGCGCCTGACCGTGTCTTCGTATCTTGATGAGGGTCGTGATCAGACAGGAAATGCAGCGGAAAGCGAAGGGATCCTCGGAAGATTGCCTTCAGAGGTCGCGAGGTGTCGCGAGTAGTGATTAGTCTGCAGGTACGGACCGCCTGCGGGAGGAAAGACGCGGGAGACGGCGGCTTCCCTGGAGCTTCGCCACCCCGGGACTCTACACGCTTGCCTGGCGTTGTTGATACATAGTGCGAAGCTCAGGACGTCCCGAGCAGCGTCTTTGGCGAGGCGTAGTTGATTCTCACTATCCACTGGCTGGTCCGTTCTCTGGCCGCAAGTTTGGATAACGGCACAGAGATAACTACGAAGAGTGTTACAGCTGGTTGTTGTCACGCCAGATGCATCGTAAATAGTAATATACACGCACCAGGCGCATACCCCGTCCGCGTCCCACCCCTCCGTTCCACTCTTAGACATAGTAGTGACAGTAGAGTGTGTTGACTCGAGTAGCAAGATCCGAGTCCGACGATCCATCGACGCCTCCCGGCTAGCCCTAACCCTGTCTACTCTAACCCTAACCCTACTTGAAAGCGGAAAAGGCGACGTTCAGAATCAAATTTGGCTACGCTTGACCCAGACGGTGTGTAGTCCAGGTACCGAGTCTGCCAGTGACTCAGGTCATACGTTCTGCTCGTATGAGGCTATTTATTGAACCTGGCAGGAACAGCTCCAAGGGCGTCCTACAGATTGTAGCAAGTCCGTGAGCCGGTGACAAAAGGAAGGAAGCGCGAGTTCCTAGGAGTCTATCATGGACCAGCACGACATCGGTATGTTCTCTGTTTCATTGAACATATCAGGCTTATATTGCTCCCGCCACTAGCCTCGCAAACATCTGCCCTAGAGCACTACCGATCTATCGCGTTGTCGGACAGGGGCATTCGTGATGCTCTCTTGCTCCTGGACCAAACGAAGCGTTGTATCGCGGTCCTTCATTTTAGGAGCAAGGACCATTCATCCTCTGAACAAATGAGATTCTCTCCATGGCCTCTCTTGATCCTGGCTTTTCTCTGGCCATTTTAATCAAACTTATTGCGGACGTCTGCATTGAGCTAGACTGCACCACCTGTCGATGGCTTTGGTTCACAGAGGTATGCCAATGGTGGCGTACGATTACTGGAGCTCCACCAAGCGGATCGAGTACTGGAATGGCACGCATTATGTCCGTCTCAACCAGTGCATAGCGACCGTCCTCGCTGAGGCAATGCCGCTATCCCGCCTACGCTCGCTCTACGTCAGACACAGAAACGACAAGAGAGACAGGCTCCTGCTGATGCTGCGCAAGTGTCCAGAGCTCCGCCATTTCGCCCACTAGACGTTGAAGACCATCACACCCTTGTCAACGCGCTCGCCGCAATGCCGAGCCTCCTCCCGCACCTCCGCTTCATTCCTCTCGAGACTATTCCGTGGCGCGCCAACAGCGAAGAGCACAAGGGGGCGCCGTGCCCCGACGAGACGTTTGCGGGCCCGCTCCAGCGTATGTTCCGCGCGCGTACCGTAGCAGTGGCCGCTCCAATGCTCCATGCACTTATGTTCACTGGTGTCACCCTTGACCGCTACGCGGATCTCACATGGCTGAATGAAATGGCTGTGGGGGTGCTTCCGAAGTTCGACTCGAATGGACGGGCCTGGGAGTGCACTTGTAATGTTGGGATGGCCAACAGAGACAGTGGATAAAGCTGTTATCGCAAAGGCTCAGCAACGCAGTATCTCTATTATACATGATGATACGTATATTTTTCTTTGTTATATCTTGCCATTCAGCTTTCGTTAGATGATACGCCGCATAAGGGTAATCATTATGTTACGGTGAAGGGTACCTGGAGTCCGACCCGGGTATATATAAGGACCCCTGACCCCGCCGTGATCACCGATCACCGAGCCAGACTCCCTGGGACTTCCACGTACACTCGTCTGGTGTCCTTTGGTCAGTAGCCTGGTCCCGGCCATATATTCTTGGCTAAATCTGATATAGGGATCTGCCCACTCCTGTATCGGCCGAACATGGAGGCAGCGGCAGCGATTTCCGATTTTACCGAGTTGGTAACGAAACTGGACAGTGCGAGCATAAATGATGGTACGTCCTGCTAATATACGGCTTGAAGTGGTCCTCAAAGACATTGTAGCGATACCAGACGAGGAAGCAGAGCCTTCAAGAATCAATCAACTTCCTACGGAGCTCATCACAGAAATCCTTGAATATTTCATAGCGCAAGCGACCTGCAAGTATCAAGAGGCCGTCGGCACATGGGCTGTATTCACTGCCCGCTACCCTCTCCCTTACTCCTGGGCTACAGTAGAACATGTTTGTCGTCTATGGCACGATATTATCCGCAGCACACCTCGGTTATCCTCTCGAATTGTGCTCACAAGTAGCGCCGTCGTCCAGAAGTACCTCCAAAGAGCCGGAGATGTACCCCTAGAAATCATGTCCGCTCCACTTGCCAACGGGTTCGACAACGAGTCTGGAACCCAGGCATTTGAAAGCGTTCTTCCGTTCTTCCCGCGGGTCGTCCGTGCGGACATTGTCGTGACCACGCTCACCCTCAAGATGATCCGCCGTGAAGATGCGGCAGCCCCGCGCGAGCTGCCCCTGCGCGAGTTACTCCTCAACTTCTACGGACTGAACTACCATACCTTCGATCCATCGGCACCCATATTTCCGGGAGTGCGTTTCCCCGTTCTCCGCCGCTTCTCCTGCATCGGTGGCCACGCCGGAATATGTCGCGGCTTACTGGGAGAGTCGCTGGTAACGTTGGTCTTGTCCGACCTCGACTTTACCCTCTCCCCTCAGCAACTGGTCGTATTTTTATCGGATTGCTCCAATCTCGAAGACCTCCACCTCCGGAACGCACTACACTGGGCGACGAATGAAACTCTGAATGCGGTCGCAACTGAAGGTTGGACTACCATGCAGACAATCCGCCTGCCGCGCATCCGCACCGTGCTGCTCGACGACGTAACAGACATGGCGCTGTCAATCTACTTCATCCACCATCTTATCCTCCCTTCGAGCGTTTCCTTCAGCCTGCTTCGTCGTATCTGCTCGCCCTCGTACAGCATACACACCATGGCAGATGCACTTGGCGCGAGATTTGCGCGGAAAGCAGGCTTCGTGGATCGCCTACCGGAGGTACGATCAGTCACTGTCGCGATGTACGACCGAGGCCCGGTTCGCGCGACGTTGTTTCGGGCGAACGAAGTCCCCGACGACGCAACTCCGCTCCTAGACATATCTGGACGCCAGGACGAACTTGACAACATACTCCACCTCTTGAGCTCTGTGGCGTTCCTATCGGTCAGACGTCTGGTGCTAGCAGTGGTCTCCGAGTTTGAAGATTCTACCATTGGAAATTTGGAAATACTCCTCAATGCTATGCCATCTCTTCGAGACCTACAGGTTATTGGCCGCTGTGTCTGGCAGGTGGTGGAGACGGTCCTGAAGCCGAACCACTACTTTAATGAAACGAATCCGCCCGTACCCTGTGAAAACCTGAAAACTCTCCATTTGATGCTACACGGCAGAATTTCGTTCAGTCCTGCCTCGCGAGCGGAGTGGGTTCCTCGCCTGTACGGGTCGTTGGGTTCTCGGTCCAAGTGTGGCTATATGTTG
Source organism: Phanerodontia chrysosporium (assembly GCA_001910725.1). Classification (NCBI taxonomy): domain Eukaryota; kingdom Fungi; phylum Basidiomycota; class Agaricomycetes; order Polyporales; family Phanerochaetaceae; genus Phanerodontia; species Phanerodontia chrysosporium. The sequence goes on from MJGA01000023.1 coordinate 111,819, forward strand.
GACGAGCTACGACTGTCCCTACCTGACGACAATGGTAAGGAGTTGTTTGAGAAGGTCATCGCTGGTTGGCCGGTGAAGATGGCGAAGAGGGTAGTGCTAGACAGCTGGGCGAGGACGGCCACCGGGGGTTCTCTTATAGTCAACAGATGATCAACGGCGTGATAGCTATCACTATTTGTACACATGTATTTCGAAGACTACAGTTTCTCCTCTTGATCTTTTCCTAGGTCTAAGCCATAGAACAGGCTATATTCACGCGGGCCCACCGCCCCTGTGCGCGCGGTGCACGGGGTCCCACCTGAACGAGGATTCAGGACCCCGGACATTAGCCGCACTGAACGAGCCGCCACCTTCGACTTCGAGCATTTGCTCGTTCTCACCTCGTACGACGCATCTCAACACTTGCGACACAGCAGCGACTACGCAAAACCTGCATCGTGCTCATGACGAGGCGCAGAAGAGCGGCGCATCATCTGGCTCAGGGCGAAAAGGACGGTAAGTACGTGGTTCAAATGAACTGGTGACGAATACATTGATCTGTATAATAGTAAATGCGCAAAAAGGAGCACTAGGTTGTAAAATCAACGAGCTGCCTTCAGAACTCCTGATTGCCATCCTAGAGCGCTGCATAGAGCAGCAACTCGGTGCATTCCGGGATGTCATCGGCAGAGCGAGGCAGTCGTCTCACGACGACGATCTCCCGTATTTCTGGAGCAATCTTGCTGGTGTCTGCCACCTATGGCGCGAGATATGCTTTAACACACCACAATTGTGCAACCGCGTTGTCCTCCTGAATGGCGACCTCGTTAAGAAACTTCTGCGACGGTCCGGACAACTCCCCGTGGAAGTGGTATCCAATGCCCTATCTCTACGAGGCGGTCTCCTGGCCCCTCGTACCGGATTGCAGGCTTTCCAGACGATCCTGGCTCAGTTTGGGAGAGTTGTACGCGCTGAGTTGGCCATCACGACGCCCCTGCTCACTCTTCTAAGCTCCGACGACCTGGTGATTCCCTCCGAAACACGACTGCAGGAGCTCGTCTTGAACTTCCAGGTGCTGCGGATGTGGGAGTTCAACCCATCCCAGTGCATATTTCCGCGTACGCAATTCCCTACCCTTCAACGCTTTACCTGCATCGGCGGGTACATGGGGATATGCTGTGGCTTACTCGGCCCAACGCTGAAGACATTGGCCTTGCATACCCTCTCCTTTGCGCTTACAGTTCGGCGACTTGCAACCTACTTGCTACAGTGTCCTAATCTCGAGGAACTCGTTCTCCGAGCGACCCTGGCCTGGGGACCTGCGGACCATCCGAAGGACGTTACCTCAGACAGTTGGATCCCCGACCCGACAATCTCCCTGCCCCACCTTCGCACCATCTCAATAACAGCTGCAGCCGACCTGGAGCTCCCTATCTACCTGTTACACCACATGTTGCTTCCTAGCGACACCCTCGTCAGTCTAACTGGCAACGTGTCCACCGTCATGTTCGGCGTGCAGGCTGTGTCTGCCTCCCTCCGTGCTTGGTACGCAAGGCGAGCCTACCTCGGGGGCCGAGGCTTGGACGCGCGCTCGGCCGTGCTCTGCTGTAGGGAGTGGTCCATCCGCCTGGCGCTGTGGCGCGCACACTCTCCTGCCCCCGGCGAGGAGCCCATCGTCTGCATAGATGGCGTGTACGCACAGGCCCGCGATTACGTTGCGCACCAGCTCCTCAGCGGGCTTCGGCTGCGCCAGATAACCGCGTTGGACGTCCGTACGGTCGGCGAACCGTCCACTATGGCGAGTGTCACGTTTGGCGAGGTGCTCGCCACGGTACCCGCTCTCGAGGAGCTCCGCGTGCTCGCGCCGAACCTCACGCCGTTTGTGCGCCCCCTCGAAGAGCGCGACCCAAACGATGGCTTCGTCGTCCCGCGGCTCAAGACCCTGCACCTCAACCTGACGAAGTCCGGCAGCGTCGCCCGCAAGGCCATGTTGAGGTCTGGGAAGACCGTGGTAGGGAGGGTCTACACACTGCTGGAGAGCCGTGCAAAGATGGGGCTGGTGTTGGAAGAGCTGCGGTTCACACTGCCGAAGACGATTGACCCCTCGGTCAGGGAAAAAATGGAGGCTCTCATCGCAGCCTGGCCTGTAGAGATTGCGCGCAAAGTTGCGGTGGATGGTGTCCTCGGCGACCTGCTATGATCGCCACCCGCCATATCACAACAATACGTTCACCAGGCTTCGCAGCGACTGTCTATGCTCAGCTATCCCACTTCCTGCTGCTCGTGGAAGTCGTTCAATTGGTCGTCGAATCTGGCTGCTGTTGAAGACTCGAATACCCATTTACCTGAAGACCCTGCGCTCACTTCATGCTCAAGATCAGCCGCACATCTGTCTAGGTGCTGAGCTCTAGATCGGAGCACGGCACCATCTGCGGCATTTCGCGGTCAATTCACGACGCCAAGGAGCTGCTCGAGGGGGTCGTCGCTGGCCGGCCGGCCGGCCGAGCTGCAGAGAGGGTTGCGTTGGGCAGTCGGGAGAGTGTGAAGTGTTTGCTTCCATATACGTGTAGGACCGACGGGCTAACGTTGATGAACGTTCTAAACCAGATATACTCTGGCAATGTGCCGGCTCTCGTTACGTGGCATCCATCTGATATTACGCTGTGCAAATTTCACTGCTCGACACGCGCACGGACTATCTGCACTCATGAACGGTGTTCGCTGTATAACCCGCCGCAGTCCTCCTAAATACGATGAGATATACGTGGCACGCGATATCCAGGAGGCGGTGCGCAGGCTCACTGGACTGCCGATATTGATTGGGCGCTTCGCTGATCTTTCCACTCTCCACCATGTCTGTCCCACACTTCATCTTCATCTCGCCCAAGCCTCGCCGCGATAGTGATCAGTCGCTGTGCAGGGCCTGGTGGGACGCAGCGAGAAAGTACTTTGGTGCCGAAGCCAGCCAGCACTTTTCCATCTATGAGGGGTTCCTGGGCGACATCGATGCCGCGCAGCTGCGCTGCGACTGCATGGTCTCCCCCGCCAACTCGTTCGGGATCATGGACGGAGGGTGCGTCGCTTCAGGCTCGCGTTTTCTGGCGCCACAGCCTGCCGCACTGTGCTGACGACTTCTTGCCTGCCGCCAGGTATGATCTCGAGCTCTCCCGCGTGTTCGGCGGGGCGGCGCAGGATCCGTGGCGGCTGACGCGCCACGTGCAGGACGTGCTGCGGCGGCGGTGGCGCGGGTTTGCGCCGCCGACGACGTGCACGCTCGTGGACCTGCCGGACGACGTGTCGGGCCCGGGGCGCAACCCGTGGGAGGCGCGCGTGCTCGCGGTGGTGCCGACGATGCGCGTCCCCGACGACGTACGATGGCACAAGGAGCTCTGCTACCACAGCATGTGGTCCCTGCTGGTTGAAATCATGCAGTGGAACGAGACGTATCCGCCGGACAAGCAGATCAAGCGCGTGCTGATGACGGGATTGGGGACCGGTGTCGGGAACGTGAGCGTCGAGCGGTGCGCGCGGCAGATGGTGCTCGCAGTCAAGCACTTCAAGCGTGGCTGGCCGGAGCAGCCGCGATGGAAGGATGTTATCCCGGCGACGGACGAGCTCGACGAGACTGTGAACCTCTGAGATCTGTATCACACATACCATAGCGTGCCCGCAGAACGAGATGTATCGCGATACCGGTTACTTCTCGAAAACCGAAGCGACCCGGAAGCAAAGGCATCCCAGCGCGCGAGTGAGGTACGCGAGCCTCCTAGCAAGCTCGTGCTAGAAGGAGCCCGGTCGGTGCAAATGCCTGATGGATGGCTATCCAGCGGCCTGCTGACCTGCACGCGGAGGTCAGAGTGGCCCTCGCGATCCCACCGCCACCGCGAAGTTCCGCTCGCCTCAGCGCAGCGCAGCGCGGCTGCCTGCACGCACGCCGGGCGGCGCAGCGCCAGGGAGACTCCGAGCGATCGAGGACGCGAGACGGGGTTTCCGCGCGTTGCTTACAAGCCCCGCGCCGAGTTGCGCACACGCGGCGTCCGCCACGAGCACGGCGACGATCGCGCCTTCTCGGAGGGAACGTGCGCTGATCGATGGGGCGATTGGGTTGGATGGCAACCTTGCCCGAAGTCTATTGCCGTCCGCTGCTGATGGTGACGCGGTGACTGTGCACAGCCAGGGACAGCCCGAATATCACAACACGAGGACGCATGACTCGTTTATGTCCACGGAAAATGACATCTATATCTGCGAGGATGACCATGCCTTATGGCATGCTCGCATGCTCCGGCGACGCTCGTAATGACTAGTGAGCAATAAAACTCGGCTAGATAGTACAGCTCCCAGGGGCGATGCAGCGTAGCCCTGCAAGGCGTATCCCCGAGCGCGTTGGACGGCTTGGAGTGGGGTGAGGGCGCCTGAACTTCGGGATGAGCCCGGATCGACAGCAGGCCGGAGAGGCAGACCGCGGACCCGCATTTGACTCCCGTATGTCGTCACCCGCGAGCAAACGTAATGGCTGCCGAGTTGGCTGTTGTAAGTGCCAGCAATACTACGTTGGAAAATGTCTTCAGTTCTGTCTTATGTACAAGTAGGCATGTACGATATGAATCTTCGCCACTTCAACAGCTAGAAGCACAACAAGTAAACTTCGTGACAGCACTGTAACGCACATGTATACGGGATGCGCCGAGCCCTAGATGCCGCCTCGTTCGCTCCTACCATGAAGGGTAGTAGGCGATTGCAGCCCTCCTCGTGGTCCCGCAAGTGAAACTGGGAATAGCGACGAGGTCGGATGTAAACTTCATAACGCCGACAGCGTCCGAAAAAGTGGTGAATGGCTGCCGCAAGGGACGTCAGGTTCTGCTCTAGCCCAAACTTGCACGACCCCACACACTGCCGTGTATCTTCGCGCGCAGGCGCGCGCCGACAAACGGCGCACCGTCGTCAGGCCGATAACGGCGACATGGTACAGGCAGGGGAGGCATCGCACGGAAGAGAAGTCCTGGACAGTCATTAATATCGTCGCTGAAACGCCTATGGCTGTGGGAGCACGCACCCGCCTTGGCTGCGTAGCGGCGTGTTCCCACTATAATGTCTATGAAATGTGTCCGCGCGAAGGCATATCTGATCGTCGGCGAGGCAACGACGTCGCTCGATGAAGACGTGGACAGTGCCTCGGGGCTCCGACAGGCGCATTTCAGGGCTTGACTTCGTTGCGGCGGATCGCACGTCGCTGAGATGGCGCGCAGGCCCTCGCAGTCGCGGGACTTGTAGAAGCGACGGTCAGAAGTCAGTACTGGGTCATGGAGCGACGCAAGCTGCGTATGCTGGCGCCCTCTCGCGCACGCCCCGGCACAGCAAGGGGCATGGTCGCGTGGATCAGGGCAGGGAAGGCCTGCACGCTGCGGGAAGCGCGATTGCGCTGTCCGTGTGCGTGCGCACACACGCGCTGTGTGTCCTTGGGTGCCGGACACGTCTTCCCTGCAGCGAGGCGTGGACAGCGAAGACGCGGTGTGCTCTTCCGAGGCTGCTACCATCCACTGAGCGCGACGCATCTGGCGAGCAGAAGGACGCAGGAGGACCCCAGGGTGCGGGCAGACGTGGCGCCTAGGACTCTGGCCGTCGTTCGTGATGGCGCACGACAGCGATAGCAGTTCTGCACCTTCACGGGACGGCTGTGAGCGTTTACTCGAGACGTAGAAGGCAGGCGAGATGCGCAGCAGAGACGACCCCGCGCAGGAACGGCCAGTGCGGTGGAAGGACATTTAACGATAATCAAATACTCACCGAGACGGCAGATGAAGACTACGTGCTGGAGCGCCGTTCAGCCTACGCTAATCAAGGTCGATGTGGCAGGCTGGTGCAGCTCCCGTGTTCTCTCGAGAATGACCGTTGACCGCATAAAACGCGGGCTGTTGGCGTGGACCCTCTGCGGTGGGCGGCTGCGTAGAGCACCGTGGCATTAATGCGCATCTGTTTTGCCGCATGAGCTTGAAGAGAAAATCAAGGGAACGTAAATTGAGAAGGCGTGCTCACGAAATGGCCTCCATGCCCGTGGAGAAGGAAGAGGCGGGCGGCCAGGGCTCTTGCGTAAGGCTTGGTCCGCAGATCCAGACTGTGATCGTCGGCGACGTCAGCGTCACGACAGCAGTGGGATACAAAGAAAGCAGCGCGCTCTGGAACGGCCGTGCGCATCCCCAAACGAGGAGGTCCCTGCGAGGTATGCTTATTCATTGCGGCAACTGAGCAGACGAAATGGAGCGAGCAGATAGCGGGCTGTGCGCCGGGATGAGCTTCGTGGACCCGTAGTCCCCCGTGCCCATGCCTATAGGATTATCCGCGAGAAGGCGTATTCCGGGGTGTCTGGGGCGAGTGTTTCGCGCTGATGGACGGCCGCAAGATTACAAGGTTCACGAAAAGGACGGACGATTCTCGTCTTCGTACTTCCAAAGACGGCATAGAGAAGCACCAGGCCCCAGAACCCGAGACCGCCAGTGGTTCGATCGCAGCGCGCGATGCTGGCCAGCCGCGAGCTAGCGTGAGAGCCTGCATTGACATGTCGGTCATATCGGGGCACGCTCCATGATCCATCGCACTCACCGACATGTCGGGAGGACGCGCGAGTGGTACACAGCGTCTAGGACGCAATTTGTCGACGCCTAGAGCGCGAATCCAGGGTCAGCGACGGACTAGCTCTGTGTTTCGCAGGGTCGCCTTCTAGAGGGTTGCAGAAGGTGAGCGACAGCGACTGCAAAGGAGGGTGCAGTAACGCAAAGCGCACGGGTGGCCAAGGGAGGGCCTCGGATGCCGGATGACGGCACGAACTGGGAACGAGCCTCCAGCACGGATTAGCGCTGAATTTGAACAAACCTGTGGGCAAGCTCGGAGAGCGATCTGACGCAGCAAGGTTCTGGTGGAGAGCTGGCGCGGGTGTGGGACAAGCCTCGTGCAACGTGTTTGCAGGGTGTGCTTCGAGGAAGAACATCGGTCGCCATCGCCAGCTGGACGCCGGGCTGGGACAACAGGCGATCTGGCCGATACCGCAATTAGGTTGGAGCAGCTAGCGTGCAGCGCAGGGGGCAGGCGGGATCGATGGAGACGACACAACGGTTGCCCTTGTTTCTTTTTGTGAAATGCACGCATTGTTGAGGCTGATGCCGTACCGCGCGCAGTCTTATCACACATCCGGAGCTGCGACTCGGGAGCGTGGCAGAAACAGGACAGGGAAGTCCAGCTGCTATGCGATGTCAGCCACTGCCCACTTGGCGAGAAGAAGATCGCTGGCCTGGTTTTTCTGGCATAAAACCCAAATTCAAGACGCCGTCCCTGCCTGCGGGCAGGATGATGCTTGATGCAGCGAATAGGATAACTATCCGACCCTGGGGAGGCGCCCATAACACTCCTAGACAAACCACAACCTGAGACTGGGAGGAGACGACGCCAGGCTCATCTCTGATGCTACCTATAAAACGCGGCCACCTCTTCCTCGCAAAGGGTCCCTCGATCCCCCTTCCTCGCTCTCCCGACGCAATCGTCGCCATCCGATCGACCGAGTCCTCGCCCGGGCCCATGGCGACATCCTCTCCTCCGTCTCCACTGTACGATCACGACGACCACGGCATGCACGCACACTACCCGTACCAGTACACCCTCTCCGAGACCTACTCGGCCTCGCCGACCTCCTACGAGCCCTGCGAGGCGTCGTACTACTACGCGAGCGCCGAGCCCGCCGCCGCGAACGCGCTGGAGCACGCGCATGACGCGAGCGCTGTGCGGCTGGCGTACGACCAGGTGGGTGCAGCCCCGCCGGCCCTGCTATCACGGAGCGCATCTCACACACCGCAGGTCCCAGCCCACACGTACTACGGAGACGCCGGGGGCCCTGTCCCGTACGCGGGCGACTACATCCCCGCGCACGCCGACGCGCACTGGCACAAGGGCGGCGGCGTGTACGGCGGCGCGCCGCCCCTCCCCGCGTGCTTCGAGTCCGGCGAGGTCTCCCCGGCGTCGACGGACGACTCGAGCGGGTCCTTTTACGGCTCGCCGCACGCCGCGGACGCGCGCCTCGTGGACGAGCGCGGTTGCGGCGCGCCGCCGCCCGCGCCCGCGCCCGCGCCCCTCGCAGGCTACGGCTACCACGCGCACGCCGGCGCCGCCGCCGCCGGCTACCCGCGCGCCGTGATCACGGCCGAGCAGTACTCCTATCCCGACGGCGGCGCGCTGCACTATGCGGAGTACGACGCACACGGCTTCGGCGCGCACGCCGCGGGGCCGCTCGACTCGGACGCGCCGCACGCAGCATACGCCGCCGCGCCCCGCCGCCGCCGCCGCCGCCGCCGCCCGCGCGCAGGCCGTCGCCGATGGCGCACCTGCCGTACCCGGAGCCCGCGCCCTACGCGTTCTACGGCGCGTACGCCCCGTACGGCGCGGCGGCGGTCGCGCAGCCGCAGCCGGTGTACGCCGCGGGCGCGCGGGCGCACGGCGGGGCGTACGCAGAGGCGACGATCGCGATCCCCGCGCGGCGGAGCCCGCCGCTCGTCGAGGACACGCCGAAGAAGCCGCTCACGCTCGCGTGCTACTTCTGCCGGAAGCGCAAGATCGCGTGCGGGAGCCCGCCGCCGGGGCGGAAGGACCGGACGTGCAAGTGCGTTGCGCCGCGTTTCGCTGCTTTGTGTTTTTGGTGCGGATGCTGACCCTTTTTTTTTCTCCAGTCAGTGTGCGCGGCGGAACCTGCGCTGCGAGTACCCCGTCAACTCCCGGCGGGGCACGCGCCAGCGCGAGGCCGAGGCGTCGCTGTACAGCACGGCCTCGGGTACGGCCAGTAGCCTCACCCATCTTCTCTCCTGAGACGCTTCCTTTTCCCACATCTTCTTCGTTCTCGAATCCGTCGCCGAGCTTTCTCTCTTCCCTCTCGGTGTCCCTCGGACCACCCCGTTCCTGCTGTTCCTGTCGCCCCCGTTCATGATACCTGCTCTCGCACCGATACGCTATCACCGCCTGCTCTACACTAGCCCTCCCGTCTGCGTTAATACCGCCCAGCTCGCCCCTCTCGTTTTGTTATCTCGCCAGCACTAGCTTCACTAGGTTATTCTCCCGGACGCGCGGCAGGGCTGGAGGAGGGGGGCCCCCGGGGAATCGCACCACACACAACGCACCTGTACTATACCCATTATACCCGTACGATTGTCTGTTTATTACGCATCTTATGATAGTTTAATGTACGCCCCTTCGATGCCGCACAGTGCGCGGCGGACGGATGCCCTCCGGGGCAGGTGACCCCGCAGGGGGGGGGGGGGGGCCGGCGGCCGGCCGCGGCGCAGGATGCCGTGCGGCGTGCCCCTGCCGCTCGGAGACCCCCTGCGCGCGCGTTTGCCACAAAAGTCCGTGCGCATCTGCCCCGCCAGACGCCGCCCCCAGCGCGCATGACGAGAGGGCGTCTGGCCTCGCCGGGGTCCTCGACAACCGCGGGTGGCGCGGCCGCGGAAGGGGGGCCGTGCGGGCCGGGGCTGCGATGCCCAGGGCGGACGGGATGTGGTGCGCGTGTATCTGTACGTGCTGCTGCCTCCCGTGGAAGCCGTCCAAAGTGTGCGGCTGGGCAGAGGCGGGCAAGGGACACGCCCTGAGTTGAGCCCGCGAGCGACCATTGGCGGGTGGCCTGGAAGAGCGTTGGCAGATCTATTGGAGGTGCGTACGCGGGCAACGGCTCACCCGTTGCAGCTGTCTTGCGCCCTGCCGTGCCTGCGGGTACATTGAAAGGATCCGTGCAAGAAGCCCGCCGTGGACAGTGCAGGGCCCGGATATGAAGTGTGAGTGTCCAGAGGCTGATGCATGGGGTGTCGCGCATCGTCAAGAGGGCAGCAACAAGAAGCACAGTGTGTGCGGGACTCGGAGGCCGGCGCCACTGGGCTCGGACGCAGGGCCGGGGTGCGTGGACGACGTGCAGCGGTGACATCAGCCAGCCTCGCAACCCCTCCCAAGAGGAATGAAGCGGCTGAGCGATGCGAGTCAGTGAAGCTGCGCGGAGATGCATGCGAGGGACGACGCAGCGGCGGCGGGGCAGCGCCACTTACGTGTCGCGCGCACGAGTGGCTAGGGTGCATGGGAAGTGCGCGCGACGGCCAGCGTCGGTCGGCACCTGAGTGACACGGGAGAGAGAGAGAGAAATGATGGTCGCGGCGGTGCAGCCGTCGCGCCTTGCACGCTGTGCGGCAGGCCTGGCCTGTGCGGCGATAAACAACATACAGAGACACGCACGGCGACCTGCGGGGGCAGGAGCGCAGCGCCAGGGGCCGCGTCCTGCTGGCGAGGGGCGATAGGCGCGGGCGTCGCACGTCATGCCCGCGCCCACGCGCCCTCAACGGAAAAGGAGAGAGCCCTACCATATGCGGCAGGTGCGGGCGCACGCGTTGGGGCAGGCTAGCGCGCGCACGCTGCTTCCCGGCGGCGTGCGACGTAGCGTGGGCGCAGGCTAAGTGTGATGGGAGCGCAGACTTGCCTTGCCCGGCCTCCTGCGTGCCGTGCGCCCTCGCTGCGTGACAGCGTCTCCTCTGCTACGCGCGCGCCTCTCTTCTGCGCAGGGCCGCGACGCACGGCGGTGCTGCACACTAGCCTCTGGCGACAACAATTTGCGACCGAGGGCAGCGTAACATCGACTCTCAGCAGTCGGCTGCCAACTGTATCGGAGTGGAACAGACCCCCAACGCGGACGGGCGCAGATCCCTGCCCCTGCGCCGGCCCAAACAGCCGCACACACTGCGGTAACGTCGCGACAGATGCAGGACCCCCGACAACGCCTGTGGTGGCTGCCGCGCGCGCGCGCCAGCGGCTGCGCAGCCCGCGAGTCGTCCCCAGCATTCCGAGCCGCACGTCAGACGCGGCAGGCCCCGTGTGCGCTCGGTGTCCGCCGCCCTCGTGCGCGGTGACGCGGCCAGGCGCAAAAAAAAAAAAAACGCGACTCGTCGCCTCCAGGCCCAGCTGTCGTCGACACTTGTCCGGGCTGCCCTCGCGCTTGACGTACCCCAGGGGAGGCGCACGGGCCAGCAGTCGCCCAGCGCACACGTGTCCATTCCTCGACGCCAGGCCCGGCCGAGGCCATGCCTGGCGGGTAGGTGTCCCCGTTCCCCGCCCCGCGCGTCACACGCCCCCCGGGGGGCGGCGCGGCGGGCTCGCTCGTGGGTCGTGCACGGGTGAAAGGAGCGTGTCAAGCAGGGCGCCGGACGGTGGCACGGGCTGCACATGCTTTGCACACTAGGGACTGCCCTTCGTCCCACCTTTGTTCCATGCAGGTACGCGCGCCACGACGGACAGGCCGCGGCGCACCCAGAACCGACGCCCCGCTCGTCCCGGGGGGGGGGGGGTACAGCCGCGCCGAGGGGCAGCCCGCGCGCCGGAGCCTCGCAGCGTCGGGAGCAGCCTCCGAGCACGGAGACAGACCCTGCGGCCAGCGTCGCCGCAGCACGAAGCCCCCTTGTTTTCGCCCGACGAGGCTAGCTCCCGGGCGCGGCGGCAGCCAGGAGGGGCCGCAGCTGCCGTGCGCCCTCTTCTTTGTTTCTTCGGGCTGCATTCCGGGGCGTGCGTGCACCAAGTGATGCGGCCTCCCTGGAGATGAAGCCCGTGTGCGTGGGCGGGCGCGCACGGCGTAGCGAACCAAAAAGAGCTCATATTAGCAATGCAGATCGAGCACGCATCGAGAGAGGGAAACACCATAGCAACGACACACAAAAACGCGCACACACACGCAGAGAAGGCAGACCAAGACAATCCAACCAACCGCAGCCAAAAACGCGGCGAAACGCATCCACCGCCGAGGGAGGAGCCAGCGAGCGCAGAACCCGCCCGCCTCCCCTCACGTCGTCTTCACGCTCGCCAGGTCCAGGCGCGAGCCCGACCCAGAGGGGACCCACACGAGGTCCTCGACGCCGCTCTCCACGTCCGTCGTCTCGCCCTCGCCCTCGCCCTCGCCCTCGCTGCTCAGCGCCGCCGCCCACTCGCCCGCGACGCGCTCGCCGAGCTGCGCGACCTTGGCGCCGCGCGCACGGAGGTACGCCACGACCTCGCGCGCGTCGCGCCACCCGCGCGGCTCCTCGGGCTCCGCGACGCCCTCGGGCGTGAGCGCCGCGGCGGCGGCGGCAGCGGCGGCGCCGTGCGAACCAGCGTCGTCATCGACGGCGCCGCCAAACGCGCGCGCGAGGTGCGTCGATGCGCGCACGCGCGTGTCCGGCCGCCGCTCGAGATGCACGAACAGCGCCGCGAGCGCCTTCGCGGCCTCGATCCGCGCGCGCAGGACGTGCCGCACGAGGCGCCGCGACGGCGGGCGGCGGTGCTTCTTCGGCTTCGGCGCGCCCGGTGCGCCCGGCGGGGACCCTGCGGCGGGCGTCGACGCGCAAGAGCCGCTGGCCCCTGCGCTGCCGGACAGCACCGGCGTCGACGGGCGCGAGCGCGGCTTGTCGATCCACGCGCTCTCGGCGGGCACCCGCGGGACGGTGTACTGCGTCAGCGCCGGCAGGGAGAGATCCCAGTGCTTCGGTGCCCACACCCCGACGAGGACGCGCCAGGCCGCGACGAGGCGCTTCGCACTGGAAGTGCATGCTCATCAGCATCACGTACGACGGGGAGCAACCGCACAAAACTTACTGGTCGTAGTATTCTATGGAGAAAGGCCGCAGAAAACAAGCAGCGCGTGGTCAGCTGCAGTCCAGCCGAGAGACGTCAGAGAACACGCACCGTCGATGAGCGAGTTGTGATACCAAGCGAAGAGGAAGACGATGCCCGTGGCAAGCAGAGCGCCGACCGCAGTGTAGCGAAGAATGGACCAGACAAAGACGCCGAGGGAGGTGTACACGACCATGAGCAGCAGCAGACCAAAGGCAACCTTGTTCTGCGCCTGCGTTTCCTCCTCGTCCTCGACGAGTTTCGCGCCGACGCGCGCAAAGAGGTAGGCCGGCGCGTGCACAAGCAGCGGCACGACGAACAGCGGCAGGCGCACGGCCGCCGCGAGGGTCTCGGCGACGAGCACGCTCAACGTGCGCAGCCGCGACGGCAGGGCGACTGGCCGGTTCGGGTCGAGGTCGAGCGGCAGGGGCAGCGTGGAGAGCGCGGAGTTTGTGAGGTTCGAAGATTGCAGAAGCGAGTAGTACGTCAGCAGCGCCTTCTTCGTCGCGTTGAACCGCGGAACGAGGTCAGGCGTGCAGAACAGGTCGACGAGGCTGTGTGCCAGCAGATGAGCCAAAGCGTCCGCAAATACAACAGCGACACACGCACGTCTGCGTTATCGGCACGAATTCGTCCAGGCTGATCGACCGCTGGTTCTCCCATAGAAGTTCTCTTGCCATTCGCGCGCAGTAAAGTGTATCCCTGCAAACAGTCAGCTTCCACCACACCGTTCGAGACTTTTCACATACCAATCAGGTGCGTTGATCGTAGCTTCCACAAGCTCTCGCTCGATAGTCGCCGTCAATCGTTTTACGGCGGCTCGTGCGGAACCTTCTTCAGGCGATAGGAATTGCTCGATAAACGGATCCATAGTAATCGGTTTGCCAAACCTGTGCTCGTCAGTACCAACTTTCAGCCAAGGCGTTCGCAAGAGCTTACTCCATGATGACCTTCAAGAATGTGCCAAAGCGTGTCAGACGAGCTCACGTCACGCTGGCACAACACTCACCCTACTTCGGTACTTGCTCTTGTCCGTGTATACAATGGCCGTCGGCACGACTGCCACCGGGCGCGCATCTCCACCTTGTTCCTTCATCCACTTTGTATATTCAAGGGCAGCCCACGCCGCACCGTCCTTCACTTGCATAATCCGTGGTTCAGTGTAGCTTGTGCCTTCCGGGAACAGTGCTACTGCTGCCCCCTTTGCCAGAGCATCCAGGGTACCCGCAAAAAGTTTCTGCCGATCCTTGGTCTTGCGATCGACAGGTATATTCCCAGCCGAGGTAAGAATGTAACTCATTACCGGTCCAGCAAACAATGACTCTGTAGAGAAGAAAGACGTGAGACGCAGGACGCAAGCGGCGCAGAATTTACGTACGCTTTGCCCAGTAGTGCAAAATCCGGCGACCAGGGAAGGCATACGCTGCATGGTGAATGTCAGAAACAGGGACACGTAGAACTACCGATGTGCGCGAACGGTTTGACCACACTGCGGCGAGAAGCCCTCATCGGTACATGGCGCTTGGCGACTAGTCCAAGGCGCTTTGACAGGCGTGCTTAGACTCCAAACGATATCTTGGGGTCGGGTTCAAGAACATTCTGCAGCAACGAAGCTGTTGAGCACCGCAGCCCCACAGAGTTGACTATGCCGCCCGACTTACTACTTCCCGCGGAATGTTCGCAGGCGAGCGCACATGTGGGATGCTACAGCATTCCAAGGGCCGCAGTGGTGCAGTCCGAGCCGTTCCCGCACATCGGTAGCAAATGACACGCCAGAACTCACATAGGACGGCCGGGTCAATGACCATGTTATGATGCGTAGCAGTCCTGTACGAGGAAGCTATGTTAGCGAGTTCAATCACGTAAGAAACCACAAGCACGGTTGTAACATAATAGCCCGGTCATATGCAAGGCGCATTGCCCTTCGAGCCTGACCAACTAGTTCCGAGGTTTGCATTCATGAAGACATATACAGTGTTCGGCTATTTGCTCTGCAGTGACCGATGTGTCCTGCTAGTACCGGAACCTCATGCTGCGCATGTGAGGTGTATTTGCCCCGGGTCTATGCATCGATAAAGGGAGCTACGTCCAGAGGTATCGATGAGGGGTGCGTAGCAGAGAGAAGTCGTCATAGTCGTGGATGAATGAAAGGCCTTCTTGCTCGTGTGAGGGGTTCCGCGCGGCAAGACGGGGCGAACCCCACGGGTTCGAAGCAGACACTATGATAACCGGAGTACTCACACTATGATAGGGCCGTCTTTAGGCACATCCTCGCCGCCTATGACATGGATCTCGCTGAAGAAGGAGACGATGGCCCATCCGGCGACGCGGCGGATGACACGGTGGAGGATCTTGGCGTCGGACATGGCCCCGGAGCACAGCGTAGTCGACGACGTCGGAGTCGGTGTCAAGCAGGAGAGGATGATGAGCGGAAGGTCGCAGGGGAGTTGGTTGTCGCCGCCGAGGCGTTGCCAGCGCAGAGGACGGCGGAGGACGAGACCAAGAGTGACATGCTCGGCTCAACTGACGGGCGGTTCACGCGTCGCGGGGGCAGATCGGCTCGGCGTGATGCGCTGATGGCATCCCATCACCCGAACCGATCCCAGTGACACGTCCGGACACGCTCGCAGCGACCGCCGCTTGCTCTCGACCGCGACGACCGCGATGCACACCCTCTACGCCAGAATAAACAATGTCTCCGCATTCCTGTCCTCCTGCCTCATGGCCCTGCTCGCTGCCATCGCCCTCTCGTCCTTTGTCTTCACAGCGGATCCCAAGGGCGCCCTGAACGTGCATTCGCTGAACATGTGAGTCGCATCTGACCCCTCGGGAGAGGCTGAAATGGAGGTCGCGTAGATACGAGGGGCATATGCGGCGGTATCCAAACCGCTGGCAAGACGTGACATTCGTGAATTTCAACCTCACTGCCGGTGAGCACTAGCCTAACTGCAGTTGGCGAACTTACGAGCGGGAACATGCAGACTTGTCGCCGCTCTTCCACTGGAACACGAAGCAGCTCTTTCTGTATCTCCAGGCGGAGTACGTTGACGCCAAGGGCGTGAAGAACGAGGTCGTGATCTGGGACAGGATCATCCGCAGCAAAGAGAAAGCGAACCTTTCCCTGACCGGACGCAACAAGTATGTGTTCCGTAATCTGGGCAAGTCGTTCAAGTAAGTCTCTCCTTCTGTTGCTCGAGCAATCTTCTGGGTACCATCCCCCTTTCCGCCCCTCCACCCTGCTACCAACATACAACCGCCCGTCTCCGAGACCCTGTCAGACTCGCGGCCGCCTTCGCCGTGCAGCACCCTTCCAGAAACAAACTCTAATGCTGTTCTGTCTGCAGGGGCGTGTCTCCGGCGAACTACACGCTCAAGTACAACGTGATGCCGTACGTCGGCCTCCTCACGTACGGTGAGGCCGCACGCACCGCGCCGATACCCTTCCCCGAGAAGCGCACCGAGGTTGCGTAGCCGCACTCGCGCCGCACAATAGCTCGCGGTTTTTGGACTAGGGCGTGCCTTTGATCAACGCGGATCGTCGCGGACAGCTGGTGCTGTGCATCGCACTCGAGGACGGCGCCCAGGGGTTCCCTTGTATTCTAGCCTAAATGCCCAAATAGGTCGCGCTTGTCACCCTCGTTCGTGAGTGCTACTTACATGTAGGGCTTCCCTGCCTCTGTATGTTCCCTTGTCTATGAAATCAGCACATGGAGTTTTCTCAGGATCCGTTCGTCTTCAGTCTACGACCCATCGGAAGGAGGCACTTGTGACCCAGCTGATGAACTCAAGATCTGAGCCCTCTCGACGCCGGCTTTGCGTCCAGAAGACGATCTGTACGCTGCGCAGCCTCATGGGCTTACGGTCACTCGCCCGTGCACGCAGAGAATCATATGTGTATGTTCGCTAGGTCACTTTGACCACGATCCATGAGATACACGAGGACCCTTTCAGGATGTCTAGTGCTTCGCAACCGCTTCATCTCGATGCATCCCGACTATAGCCTCCGAGCTACACAGTCCCAGAAAGGCAGGCAAGAATGTACAATGCGGAGTGCTCACGCGCAGGTGCCCCAGTGTCGCTATCCTCCGCACCGGGCCCTGCGCCTTCGCCCAAGGCTCTACCATCCGTCGTCTTCCCAGTTGCAGCTAGCACAGTGGCAGTGCGACGATGCACACGGCTGCGAAGCCGTCCATCTTCGTGATTTCATGAAGGCAAGATCCTGCGGGTGGACCCGATCACAGCCTGTCCCGCACGAGCGCACCGTCCGCTCCGGCCGTCGGTGCGACCGTATCGTATGCCACTAGCGTGCGACTGAGGCCTTCATCTCCTTGCTGACGAATGGATCCGCCTTCGTCGGCAGTTCAGACCCAGGCACGTCCACCACCGACCCCCTATCGCCCGGCCACACAGCTCTGCAGAGGCTCGCCCGGCCATGGTCTCCCCGGGCTCAAGTCGCGCCCCACGGAGAACAGCGCGGGGTGCGGCGTTCTAGGCAGCGTGCGGTGCCGCCTCTCGCGCCCGCATCCCAGCAGGGCGAGCACGCACGACATCACGACGGGCGTCGTTGGACACGGCCTTTCTTCCCAGGAGGGCGGGCGCAGGCACGGCAGCGAATACGACGTCGCTCGCCGTGCTACGAGCCCTGCAGTCTGTGCGCGTCCGGAGCTTCCTCAAGAGAGGCTGCGCGGCGGCCCCGCCGCGGTGCCTGTGCTCGCCGCCCTGCACGAGTTCTTGGGCGACGAGAGTGGTGAGAGGAAACTTGCGGCCAGAGGGTGATTTGCGCGCTCGCTGTGGAAGTTGATACAGTGCGTAGGGCGTGCCAGAGGGATCGCCTCTGCAGGTGGATGGCCGTTGGAAGCACCTCCAGCTATAGGACCTGGCACCTAGGTTCTCGTGGCTGCGAAGGCTGTTCCCTCGAGAGTTCGGGTAGCTATGGGGTTGGTCGTTGCTGAAACACATGGGAGAACTTCTGTAAGGCCCAGTCATATTTGTACACAGCTCGGGAAGCTGACACGATACTCAATCTCAGTCTTACAAGGTTAGGTTGCCTTGGTATACCTAATACCACACCGTTATGGAAAGCATAGAATATCTATGGCTATAGTCTGCTACGAGCTTCATTCAACGACATGTAGCCCCAGCCAAAATCGACCTCGCGATCATCGACCTTCGAACTTGGCTCCGATAGTATGTCCAGGAGCTTGCGAGCTAATGTTCGAGTTATTGAATCGTTGGGATCGATCGCACAGCCAGCAGTGACCCAGATCCTGCGAATAGTAGCAAGGGCGTCCTGTGCATCGGAGGCGATGATACCCTCCAGGCTTGCGACGAAACCCTCGAGACAGGAAGAACGCGCAAGGAAAAGGGTGTGGGCACCCAGGTAGGCGGTTTGGCATAGGGCAGGCCAGATATCGGTATCATAGGAGATGTGCAGAAACCCGGGGCTGCCGCGCATGCAGAGTGGCTGCGCCGCTGTGAGTAGCGACAGCCAATCCGCGGGTAGCATGGTGGCCCGAGGAGCATGGAGGAGCAGATTGACATCCGGTGCGCGCTCTGAACTGCGTTCAATAGGTCTGAGGTGTAGCGTCCCACCGCTCCAGGAACCGAAATTCAGCTCAATGGACGCCAACGCTTGCACATAGGATACCAGCGTTGTGCCATGTGAGGCTTGGGGAGAGATCGCTCCGTATACACATGATATCGTGTATTCCGCTTCGTCCTGCCAACGATCGACATATGCGAATCCACCTGTGAGTTCAAGTCGTATATCCGGGGGACAAGATATGTGTTCCAGGATGCGAGCGTATCCTGACGCAGATGCCATCCCCATGCATCGTTGATCCAGGAACCGCAGTTCCTTGAGCTCAGGGAGTAAAATTCTGCGTCTTGGAGGGCTGTGTTGACTGACTTTGCATACAAACGGAGCCATAAGGCTCTCCAGGTGGAGCTCCTGGAGGCCTGGTAGCATGGACAGCATGTCTACCCATTCGCCCACACCAAAGGTCGGCCTAGGATAGTGCTCTTCTATGTAGTGGAGCCGCGTTAATGTTGGGCGGATGAATTGCGTTAGACTGGTTGCTTCAAAAGCTGGCATGAAGCTGAGGAACTTTAGACGTGGCATGAAGGCGTCAGGGAGCGCAGGGATGGGCCCGACGTCGTCTGGCGGACTGGCGCGTAAGCCCAGCTCCTCCAAGCATGGCAGTTGGAGAGGGCCGTCGGTGCTGATAGCCTGTAGCACGCGAGCCGTCTCAAAGTCTATGGTAACACTGTGTGCCGCACGGACACGTCCAGCATCTCGTCCGAAGATGAAGTCGAGGTTGCTGTGGTAGTAGTATTGGTCAGCACTTGCCCCGAAGGCAAGCGAACACCCCTTTGAGCGATGAAGAAACGCCGACACCAAGTTCTGGTTCCCAGTCAGAGGGATCCAACTCCAGATTCGTCCACATCCTATCGCTATTCTCCGCCATCTTCTGCAGATGTGCGTGACGGCAGGGATCCAGGCGTACGGCTGCTGCTGTTTCCAGCGGTAGCACTCAGGGACGTCGTAGGAACGTATAAGTCTCGCAAAGACCTCGAGAAGGACGTCCTCTGGCAGCCGCGAGATTGGAAGGAAGCTGTTGCGATGCTCCTTAAGCTTGTCCAGATACTCTTGTACCTCCGCCACGATGATGTCTCCATCAGATAAGGTTTGCACAAACGATGTGAAATCAGCTGGCAGATTGAGTCGCCCTGCCATGAACTGTACAGCTGCACGCTGTTCATCTCAGTCAAACCAGCGATAGAGGTCGATGACACCATGTCACTTACCTTGCCTAGATCGTCGGAGGGTGTAAGTGGATCACTGAGTCTGTGCGCGTATGGCATCAAGCAGCGTTGCAGGTTTAGCGGTGCGAGGTTTCTGCCATGGATGTGGAACATTGCATCAGTAAGCAATCGTTGTGGTATTACTACAGTAGGATCATAAAACCCTACCTCAAAAGTTTGGTAGAGCTGAAAGCGAGACGGAAGACGAGGAAATAGAAGGAGAGTTATCTTATCTACAAGATCGGAAATTGCCGACCCTACTGTAGACGGAAAGTGTTGTAGTTGACGCAGCATACACCAAACGGACCCGGAACAGCGACATTTGAATTGGCAACGCAGAACTTCATCGACAATATAGTGTATTTGCGTTCAACCTGTTGCGCTGATAGCGACAGCTACAACATCTTCTAGACGAACCCAACCCGCACCCAGATCGATGCTCTCTATAGCGAGACCTCGGTTTCTCAACTCTTCGAGACCTGAGACAAGGCGAAGCAGCAGCGGGCTCTCTTCGCCGTTCTTCGAGCTCCCATAGGATGTCTTCCGCCACACAACAACCTTGATGCGCCGGACTGTGGATAGAGCAGTGCAGGGTCCATTCCGGCAAGCGTTCTCGACGGTAAATACGAGGTCGCGGACGGCCGGCGCGCCAATGACGAGTGTGTGTGAATTCAGGAAATTCGCCTTGTGAGCTTGCTCCCAGACGTTCGTGTCCCGACGCCCGGACACGGTGAAGGTCAGCGGCGCTTCAGACCCGCAGAACTGCTTCGCATGTGCAAATAAGGGCGAACAGTCTGCAAGTGCTTCTCCGTGGCCTAGGTCCAGAGAAACGCTCGTCATCGCCGGCCATGCTGGGCTATTTGTGGAGGTGAGCGAGGTGCTGAAAGATAACTCGACGTGTTTACACGTGAAGGTGAGTTGTGACACTCTGGATGCAGCCCTTCCTGTTGGTACGTCGAGGTGGCTTGTCGATGGCGGGTCTGTAAGGCAGGCCACGATGTATTCGCACTGGTCCAATAAGGAAGAATCGGCAGTGCAACGCCCACGTAGATGTACGTTCGCGTTTGATGGATAATGCAGGTGCTGAAGGAGATAGGCCTGTGAAGAAGCATTCGGAATCACAGCGGCTGCGTCGCCGCTCCCAAGCCTGATCTCGCGAAGCTTTGGTAGGTGGGCACGGCGCGTTGGCTCGCGCGTTTGCGCAAACATGGGGTCAATGGGTGGCATTTGGGATAGCAGGCGCAACTCCTCGAGCAGCGGTAGCTCAGAAAGAAGTGAGACCCAAGCGTCCGGGTGGGACAATTCGGTGGGCTCTGTGAAGTGCAAGCGCGTCAGCGTGGGCCGAACCCAGCGCGCAAGATCAGGGAGGAGGACGGAGTGGCAGCTCAAGAAGGTGAGACGAGGCATAATTGCATCGGGTAGGGCGGGGACGCAGAGCACGCCTTGGTCAACGCGTACGCGGAGGAGCTCGAGCTGCGGCAGCTGTAGCGCACGGTCCCTCGCCATTTTCTCGAGAGCACGGGCGCCGTCGCGGCTGATGCCCACGTTGAGTGCTGCGCCTACTCGTGAACCATGCTTGCTGAATATGGTTGTGATATTGTCGTCCCAGTATACTGAGTGGTCGACAGCACCGAACGTCAATGGACATCCCGCGGACCGCGTAAGGAAAGCGGCCATGCGCTCGTCGCTCGGCGTCGTGTAGATCCTATGCCAAAGCTTGGGGTAGCGCAGCGCCACCCTCCGCCAGCTCCGGCAGACATGTGTAACCGTGATCCACCCATGCGGACGATGCCCGCCACGACCATAGAAGCTGTTCGGCTCGCATACTTCGTAGGCGGCAGCGAGATGAGTAATGATCTCAATGAATACGTCTTGCGGAAGCCGTGATACTGAGGCCAAGGAGTTCCTGTATTCCCGCAAGTCGCAAAGATAATGTTGAACCTCGACGATAAGTTTGTTAGCCTCAGGAAGGCCAGACACAAACATGGGGAAGTCGGTACGAAGCAACATGGCCTTTCTGCTGTCCGCGCCGATTGAACGAGACTACAATTCCGCTCAGCTTATGTCTGTGGTAAAGGCGTGCGTGCCGGTGTAGAAGTCACGTACTTCTAGTTGGAAGACTGCTGCTGTCGAACGACACCGTGACCCGGTGTCTGTGAGCGAGAACTGCGGCTGGGCGTCTTCCAAGCGATCCAACTGCTCTTATATGCACACACATCGTCAATTGAACTTTCTGAACCTCATCAAACAGGAACTCACCTGGTCTTCCGTTGGGGCTTCGCGGGAGGTCAAGGTTGGTGGTAAAGTACAGTCATCTTCGAGTTCGGGGCGTGAGAAGGGCGGCGTTTCAGCATTGCAGGCTGAGTAAGACTCCGGACACCACCTCACGGCAGGCGTTTCACCATCTCGGCTACATGAGCAGGGAAGCAGTTCATGTTAAGTGCACACTGGAGTCCAGAGCGTCTGCAACCAGAGGGACATCAATGACGGGAACAACCGAAGGACTTTACGTGGAAGGGCACCCAGGGTCGCAGTTGATAACCTTCGACAGCTTTCAGAAACAGTCGTCACTGCCGGCCGCGTCCTCAACCCTGATTGTGGAGTTCCTAAAACGCACAGGCAGTGTCGACTCGTAGCAGCGGCGATCCAAACCGTGTTCATGCCAAGTGCCGTCAGGAAGAATCGGTATATATTGAGCACGGCAACTCATGGTATACATCATATGTACAAATACATTCCTGAGCAAAAACGGTGGTCAGCAAGTTGCACAAAATACTACTAACGACGGCCCGTAACGCACCAATTATCTCGGTGACGCAGAAGGAGCTACGGTTGCATCAGGTGTGGGGCATCAGAAGTCGTCATCTTCATCCATGGTGTCGAAGGAGAACTTGCGCTTCTCAGCAACGGTCCATGTCGTGAGGTCCCATTTCTTCGGACCGCGGAGCGGGAAGTGCGGAGACTCAGACCAGATCCTACGTCACCACGTCAATGAGTTCTCCCTTAGATGCGTGAGTGATGAGTGCTTACTGCCTATACTGCTTCCAAATAGACGGCACACGTAGAGAACTGTCCTTGAGATCAGCGTCTGAAGCCCTCGCATCGGCAAACCAGGGCCTGTCATTGTCCGCGGACTCGTCCTCTTCCATGTCCTCGTCCTCGTCATGCTCGTCCTCTGCTCCTTCTTCGTCCTCGCCCTCCTCCGAGATGTCTCCGCGTCGTTCGCGTTCCTCGTGACTAAGATGACGCACAAACTCGTCGTATGCGGCATTGCGTGCGAGGCGGAGCTGCTTCCGTTCTTCTGCCGTGCGCGAGCCAAAGAGCTTTTTGCCGTAGCCCTTGAAAACCTGCGCGCATGCCGGGCTCTCGTCTTCAATGCATACAGCGATGTGCTTCAGCGTCCATTCGAGATTGGGTATGGTTTCTTCATTAAGCAGGGAGGCGGCCTCAAGTGCGCGCACGGTCGCCACTGCGAGCGCGCCATACGCCTTCTCGGTGATTATTACGCGTTCGCCGTCGTCCACGTCTGGTTGCGCATCGCGGTATACGTCAGACCATAGCACAAGCACGTCCACGCTGCTTTCGACTCACGTGCCCAAGCAAAATCTATCATCTCCGTAAAATGCGTTATTGCGTCAATAACTGTCCATGCCTTGATCCATTCCTTCTTTGTGACATGCTTGTGTGCTGACTGCAGCAGTTCGTCCACAAGCTCGAGCATAGCATAGCCGAAGAAGTCTATGCGCATTCAGCACCGTATAACGCATCGTCATGTTGCAGCTTACCATTGTATATATACATTCCGTGAAGGCCCGGGTCTCTCTTCTGCGCTTGCTCCATAAGGTCGACCAACAACTCGTACGTGTCTTTGTGCACTACCAAGCCGCCCGGCGTGAAGGTATGGTCTGGAGGTAAAGCAAACTTGACGAACCTTTAGCTCGTTGTTGAGATGAATGTATCCATGATACCCACCTCTTGCATCTATGCAGACGTTGTTTTTGGCTTCTCAGAGGTCTTGGGGGTGGTGGCTGAGGACAAGGTTGGAGAATCGGCGCCTGCCAGTACTGATCTCGGCAGTTTGGGCAGCTCCAAGACCCCGAAAACCCTTTACCGTACCGGGACGACGTAGTAGCTTTATGACTGCACTTCAGGGTCTGGACGCCGCAAGTTGCTGGTCGAAACTCATCCTTTCAAGAGACATGCACGACCTATCTGACCGGAAAGGTCTACAAGTTACAGCTGGGACTCAAGCATGGTCCCCAGGGTCTCGAGACGGCAATGTCCCGTTGGAGCAACCCAAAAGTCAAACACATCTGTCTCGCCTGCACTAAGCAAGCTATTGGGGAGACCGTGAGGTAGATTTTTGGGAAAACTACGTAAAGCTGGCACCAAGGTGGAAACCACGAGTACGTGGTAGCCGCTCGATGACGTCTCGTCCTACGGACCAGCGTACACGCAGTGATCCCCCGCCGCCTGTGCCAAGGGTGCTCTGCAATACACAGAGAAGCTGCCGTACGCGTAGATGTATCTCGTAACTGACTTGAAGCGCCGACTTGCATATCTGGGATTGGCCCTCCTGTGCTCAGGTGCCTCTAGAGCTATTACAGACATATCGACACCAGCCGCACCACAAAACCGGCGTGAGCGGATGCCCGCGTTCTCTAGGCACTCTTTCACCTCAGTAGACCCTCAGCACCAAGCTCAACGTACTTACCTGTGCAAAGACGTATGCACATATCTTCGTGCGCACAACCTTGATATCCAGGGAAATCGTGATCTTGCTGCTGGAGTGTATACTTTTGGGCTATTCTTCGACGTAGTAGTGATGCTTCAAGTCTGGCGCGCTCGTGCTTCTTTCACTGGTCCTCGAGCCCAAACTCAAGCATGGAAAGTGTCGTCATACCTGAGACCTAAGGGTTCTTAGCCCGGATACGTCACCCCGATATGAAGAGCTAGGATACTCATGCAGAGGAGCCTGCTTGGGTCGGTGCTCGTGCTGGAATTCAAGCTGATAAAACAAAAGGTCAATACGCGACGCTGATGCTGAACTCGAAAAAAAGATGCTTGAAGGGCGGACTCGCCCTGATCTGAGATCCCGGAGTGCTCTGTGAGGCGTTGAGCTCTCGGGCTTCGCTTTGACGTTGTTGACGAACAGCTGCCCCTGAGGTAGCTAATCGCGGACAACGTCGAGTGGGAGTACGCTCTACAATCGCCAATGTAGTACGCAGCTGTAGCACCAAGGATGTGATTTCTGTACAGGTACGCAGAGGGCTTTGCGAGAACATCCGAGTCGATGTTGAGGACGGTCTGGAGGTGCCGGAGGTCTACGTTGATGGGGCTGATGAACGTGGGCCCATGATACCGCAACCGCCGTACGTTTCGTACTGGGTCTTCACAAGCAGGTTCCTCCTGTGGTAATATGCGTCACGGCTCCCTGCCAACGTTGTTCTTCGACGTCGACTCGTCGCGGGCTACCTTTCACGTGGACGCTCTTGAGCGCTTATATTGCCCCTAACCCCAGAGGCGCCCAGGTCCGAATGCCGAAACGAATGCTGGGAGAGTTTCAGCACGGCGGAAGGGCAGCGGAAGTGTCTCTCGACGAGGAGGACGCCCTTCCTCGCGCGACGGACACCCGGAGCTCCAACCATTTTGCAGGCACACATCGAAGACAGGAGAACACGACAGCATGAGGACCTGCCTAAAGGAGATACGCTGAGGGCAGCCGTATATCATGGCCATCTGTGTCTCGCGTCATCGAATCTGAACGGCTCCTGAATCCAGACATGTTCACGAGGAGGGCCATCCGCTCTGCCTGTATAAATACCTCTCGCCTCCGTTCCACGCCTCTCTTCAGACTCCCACCACCTGCTCTCGCAAAGTATTCCACGATGTCGCCGCCACCCGAGACCAAGGGCTACAAGGTGCGTGTGCTACTTTTGCTGTTATCACCCGTGCTCATCTCGCGCAGTTCAACCACACGATGATTCGTGTGAAGGACCCGAAGGCGTCCCTTCGCTTCTACTGCGACGTGAGTACCTCTGGGCATTCTCGCGAAGCGCAGCAGTGCTTACTGACCTTGTCTGCAGATCCTCGGCATGGACCTCATCCACGGTACGCCCCTAAAGTCATCACTTGCATTTCCCACTCACCAGACCCCGCAGAACAACCCATGACCGACTTCACACTCTACTTCCTCGGGTACAACGAGAACACCGACGGCTTGAGCACGGAAGAGAAGCGCCAGCGTCGCCTCAACCGCGAGGGCATCCTCGAGCTCACCCACAACCACGGCACCGAGAGCGACCCCAACTTCCAGGGCTACGCGTCCGGAAACTCCGACCCTGGCCGCGGCTTCGGTCACATCGCCATCTCCGTCCCGAACATCCAGGAGTGTTGCGCCCGCCTCGAGTCACTCGGCGTGCCCTTCAAGAAGCGCCTCACCGATGGCCGCATGAAGAACATTGCGTTCTGCCTCGACCCCGACGGTTACTGGGTCGAGATTGTCCCGCAGAGCCTCGCCGAGCACCCCAATAAGCCCGAGTGAACGTTTGGAGACTCGCGCCTGTAGCATACGAAGCAAAGGAACCCCCATGTACCAATAGTACGCACCCCGGAAAGCGAAGGATATACCGTTTTGCATCTCACGCAGACCGAACACATCCCGACTGCAATTTGCAGCATTGGTGTGAACGCTATATTGCAGTGTTGAAGCGCGTTTGGCGTGGCGCACGCCGAGCATGTCCGTCATGAATAGCGCGTCGAGTTTCCAGCCAATCGCCAGCCTTGCATTGTACACAAGCATTGTCCAGGCACTCTCTCTCTGCGCTAGCATGGAGGAGAACTCGAGCCTACTTCGCGCTCCTACAGATCATGTGACTCTGACGGAATTCCAGACACCATGTCCGTCTACTCTTGCTCCAGCCTGAGCCCTGCCAGCAGGTCATCCGTCTGCTCCCTCTTGGCTCCGAGAAAGACGCCGGTTGGGCCCAAGCCTCGTCGCCTCCTGCCATGCAGGACAGCTAGCAGCCTTCCCCTCGCACGCTCTTCGTCGGAGCCAACCGCGCCGAGCTCCTTTCCTCTCCTATGTGTCAAGTACAAATTCCGCAGCTTCGGGAGCAGCGGTGGCGTGGCGTCGTCGGGCGAGGCGCTTTCCATCGCCTGCAAGAGGGTGAGAAACTCCGCCGTGCCCACCCAGAGCGTGACGACGTCGGCGAAGATGCCCGAGTCCTGCATCGTCGCAGGCCAGGTCGCGGAGGGCGCGGTGAGGCCAGAAACGTCGAGCATCTGGATGCCTAGCGGGAGAGAGAGGCCCCGGAGGCGTCTGTAGAATTCGGCGTGGGCGTGCGCGGCGGCAGAGGGCGGGAGCGCGACTTCCAGATAGAGTGCGGCGTCCTGGGCTCCAGCGGCCGGCCCTCGGTGTACGGCGTAGGAGAGTTTGAGATCATCGAAGGCCGCGCCGCGCTCAAGCTGTACTTTTGCAAAGCGGAACTTCTCCCTGGCGTGCGTTGAGTATTTGGAAGCGATTTGAGCGACGATGTACTGCATTTGGTGTGACCAAGTGTCGTAATGGCTGAATATGATGCAGGAAGTGCAGGCATCCTCAGGATAATCGAGATGGGCGAGGAAGTATCCGCTCGGAGAGTGCTGGACGGGCCCGGACTGGACCAGGGTGATGCGCCGCAGGTGCGGGAGTGCGACACGACGCGGCGGTGTGTGACTCTCAGTCGGCCAGAAATTGAGAGGACGCATCACGTTTTTGATGACGAGGCTCTCCAACTGGGTCATGCTTCTTAGGACAGCGACCCAGTCCTCGAGTAGGAAGTCGCAGAGGCCCATAATATGCAGCGACGTGACGGTAGACCGCAGCAAGCTGCGCAGGACAGAACATGGGGTCCTTACCAGGCTTAGCACTCGAAGTCGAGGAATATGAGCGTTGGCGAGGACAGATGCGGACGCCGGGTCGCAGACTGCATGCAACTCAACAAGTTCCGGTAGATGGAGGCCGTCCGGGCACATGCGCTCAAGAGCACTGGATAGGTGTGGCGTGAAGTGTATATCTCGGATCGCCTGGAGCCTTTTGCTGAGCTCCAGAAGGCGCGTCGCCTCTGGCTCAAATCGGAGCTTCCTGATGCTTGGCTCAATCCCGATGGGGCGGCCTTGAGAGCGCTTTAGAAATGCTTCGACGCGCTCAGAGCCAGTCATTACGACCCGCGTCCATAGCGCAGAGCAGAAGAATGCGACGGAACGCCAACTATGGCATACGTGGGTGACATAGATCCACCTGTGTGGATAGTCATCTGGCCCTCGAGAGGTCACTGTGTCGCGCAGGTCATGCGCGGCAACAAGGTAGCAAAATATTTCGACGAGTACATCATCGGGAAGGCGTCCAACAGGCGTAAGGGAGTTGCGGCGGCGCTTCAGCTGTGCGAAATAATCGCTGAAGTGCTGTAGAGCTTTGTCTGCTTCTTCGAGGGTGTGCAGATTGCTTGGCAGACCAAAGTCTGCCATTGTCCTGGTATGTATAGTGTTATGACCCAGACAAGGCAGGTGTCAATAACTTGTGCTACTGACTGTGATGCTTTTCAGGCTTCGTTATCCGGGGGAGAAGTGGGACAGGAGGTTGAAGTCAAGACCAGCCTCGTGCGCGGTAGGCGCGTTTTTGGACCCCGAAAACCGCGAGCGGACTTCGTGCACCTCGTAGCGTGGTTTCTGACTCTCAGTGTCGTCCTGAAGAAGTGCTTTCAATGAACATCCGGTGAGCTCTCAGCAACCGCAATCGCATTCACAACACAAATTACCACATTGGAACTGTAGTCAGATTAAGTAAATGATTATTGCAGAGCACAGCGATACCCGAAAGGAGACTTCGCTGCGGGAAAACAAGGCGAAAACACCGTCTGAAGCATAGACGATACAAGGGAGCAAGAGATATATAGCAATACTTTGTGTCAATGAATAATAGGCGTTGAGTCCCGTAGACAAAGCAACTGGTCATTACGGCTGGAATTTGGGGAATTCATTATTACTAGTTGGCTCCACATGAGTCGCTCTCCGCGTCGATTGCCTAGCGTTAGGATGCCTTTTCAAATTCTCCCGACACACTCCTTGACAAGCTTGGTGGCTGTCCGGACGTGTCCATTGGTACGGACAATTTCCTTGAGCGCAGTATGAGGTCACGGTCAGCCCCATCCGGAATGGGTGTAGACCCAACACATCTCGAAACAACGACTGAACTCGGCTACATTCTCGATGTACTCGGGTTGAACTAAGCGCGATTTAACGGCAGTTATAAGCAGTTCTACCTCATTCTCGGTGGTACGCTGCACCATCGCATCCTGGCGCTCAGCGTGGAACTTCCATATCTCGTGTTCACCTTCAAATAACGCCTCTGCAATATGGGAGCTGCATATAGAGCAGGTATGCAGGTCTGATTCGAAGTGGTGGTTGCTGCCGCAAGCGTATGATGACGCCGAGCGCCAAGGACGAACGTCTTGACCTCGAACCTCCATCTGCCGCACATCCTTTGCCTTCTCGGCGCATACATGCTACTTGCCCACTACGCAGACTATGTACCGCAGCCGCAGACCGAATGCAAGCTCCCCAACGAACTGCTGCTGCTCGTGAAGGAGCACATTCCGCTCGCCGACTTGCGCACCCACGTCTGCTACTACTACACGTGCAAGACCGTGGCCTCGTTCTACGGCGACAATAGTCAGCAGGCCGAATTTTGGAGACGTTCCTGTTGTCTGGCGGGGATTGGATGGCTGAAAGCGGACTCATCCTGGAAGGAGATCGCGTTTGAGACCATTGCGAAGGACGGGTTCTGCTCGCATCCGCGATGCGGGGGCGCGCTGCTCGACTGGAGTGGTAAGCAAACACCGGACGTCTACCGTGACAAAGCCAATCATGTACGTCAAATAGCGAAGCAAGTCGAGATCGCTATGCACAAATACAACTGGGATCCCGAAGACGGTGCATGGGACGCGTCGCTCGACCCCGAAGACGCGATAGAGTGGACGCGGCCTGGCCACCCCATCCCTGTCTTCAATCCCATATTTCAGGATATCAAATTCAAGTCAGAGCACCTACCACCGTGGTTCCACGACCCCTATGATGCCAAGTTTCGCGTGGACGATCCTAACGCGCCCCTCAGCTACCTGCGCCAACTGTCGGCTCATCCAGTTGCGATACGCAGTCTCGCAACCTACCCCTCTGTACGACGTTTAAGGCTTCATGGAATAACGCTTGGTCACGAGCATCGCTTCCATAACCTGATGGGTCTAACTGTGTGGGACATCGTACGAGGAGTTCAATATGAGTGAGTACAGCTTATGGCTCGATCCTTGTGCAGTTATTGACTCTGCGCCAGCCTGGATCGAGAACTCTCGATTACAGAGCTCTTGCACCTCTTATCAGGACCTTTCGCAGACATCTTTCGTGGGAGACCATCGTCTGATTTCCTCGGTGACCTCGAACGGTTCTCCACACTGCGCGGGTTGTTGTCTGCCACGTGAGTATGCTGTCCTAAGTGAATATGTACTTGCTGACTCTGCTGCAGGCGATGGGAGGGAGCATACTTTTTAACGAGTGACGGCGAGGGTCCAATTTACATGCCGACATTCACCTGTCTCGATGCATCTACGGTTCATAGCCAGGAAACAAATTCTTCAGGCTCTCATGATCAAGACTAGAGGCTCGTGTCCTACAAGTTATGCGTTGTAGGTTGTTCACATTGCTCCGTTGTCAATCGATCCTGACAAAACCGGAAGAAATATACGCTCTGCTGTCAGTTCTGCCTGATATGTTTGTCGGGGCTCTAGATCGACGACGGATGTCGCAGCGTACCGACGGTCCCAGCATATCGAGGTCGTTGTGGTCTTAACAGTTTGAGTGGCCGCCGTGCGCTTGTGAGTATTTAAGTCGACGAATAGCGAGCCCAGACCCTCAACCGACCTACTCACTAACCGCTATCTGCTTCAGCTCGTTCGCCAACACCTATCTTCCCCGCATCTATTGCCCCTACCGCCGCCGCCGCCGCACGCCGTATATCCACATGGACAGCTCCGCGAGATCCCCCGAGTCGTGTCTGAAGTCCTTCAAGTCGGTGTCTATCATTGGCATGAAGAAGCCGGTCACGCGCCGACTTCGGCCGTCACCGCTGCACGCGTCGTTCACCACAAAGGAGCCGGAGAATGCCTCGGCTGTGCCCGTGTTCGTGCTCGTGCTCGCGCGCGCCGCGTCTAGTTCGCGTCACGCGTCGTGCACTGAACCACAGTATAATAGCAACAACAGCGACGACGACAGCGACAGCGATAGTGACGACGAAGACCCCCAGGACGACGAAGACAGATCACTCAACATGCTCGTGCACGAAAACCCGTCGGAAGACACTCTTGTGTCGATCATGGCGGACGGATTTGCGGTCAAGAGGAAGAAGGCGATTGATGTGGACCGACTTCGGCACGTTGCTGTGGAGGAAGCTTCGCGGCAGACTCCTGCCGACACAGTCTCAGCGCCGGTGCCTCGAGCACCCGCTCTGGCCCAGTCTGAACACGGGGAGCATGCTGTGCCAGTGGAAACGCGGAATCCACCGAACATCACGGAGGACCCGGTTGCCTTCCTAAGGCCCGTTTCTCGGCTTGGACGCAACAAAACTCTGCGAATCCCTCCAGAGGAGAGCTCGACCGTTGGGCGAGATGAGTCCAATGATCTCGTCGTGCATGACCCGTTTGTCGGTGCGTGTGGCCGCTTGTCGTTACAAAATTGTGCTAATGTGGCCCAGCCGAGACGCATGCCATCGTCAATGCCACAGATGATGGCACCGTCCTACTTCATTCCGTGGAGAACGAGTTCACAGAGATCCCAGTCTATGTGGGTCTGCTCAGGTTCCTGCTCGTCCTATCCTCAAACTAAGATTGCGACACAGGTCAATGGCAAGAAGGTGGAGCCGGATGAGCCCGTCGTGTTGG
The DNA here is from genome assembly GCA_001910725.1 of Phanerodontia chrysosporium. Taxonomy (NCBI): domain Eukaryota; kingdom Fungi; phylum Basidiomycota; class Agaricomycetes; order Polyporales; family Phanerochaetaceae; genus Phanerodontia; species Phanerodontia chrysosporium. Next base: position 143,222 of record MJGA01000023.1, read on the forward strand.
AAAATCGGGACACGGTCACCCTCGGCACATGGGGGCATGGGAGCAGTGCGTAGCACTCACCAGAGCTTCACAGTCGAGTCTGGCAGTGTTGACTTCCTTGATCGTACAGAGTGGGTATACCTCGAGAAGGCGGACTACGTTGCAGGGCCACCGGCGTGACCGCGCAGCAACCCAACCCACGCGCGGACCTACTCGAGATCGAATGCCTCGCCTCCCTGGCGTGGTGTGAGACCTCGTAGCGGCGGGTAGTGGCGGACAATGTACGATAGGAAGGCGGATCGGACGTGTACGAGTAGCCGGGGTCAATGAAATCTGTAGGTTTGGCCCGTCCATGGTCGATATGACCAGGTGCGAAAACCGGTCTGGGGGATGTACAGGGCTGGTGGCGGGCTGGGGAATACATGGGAGGTGTGAGGGCCCGCCCTGTGACTCCCAGTGTATTGGCCATCAATCGCCTTCATTTGCCCTCGCAACACGTGGAGTGGCTCACCCGGTGGCAAGTGTGGACGCTTCGAAAGAAAGGCCAGTTCTGTTCTTTGTTTTGCGCAAATTGATGCCCCCCCCCCTTCAAAGTTGGACCATATAAATGGCGCAGGAGTCCATCCATGGTCACCAGCAGCCCCGAAACCTGTAAAGACTTCAGCAGCCCTCAGCCCACCCCTACGGAGCCAACATGCCCACCAGCCAATCGATGTACTACGACCGAGAACTCTCTCCTGAGTCTGAGGCCTACTTCTGGGCCGCAGCGTTCGACGACGAGATCGACCTCCTGGCCACGAACATAGAGAGTGGTGGCGCAGAGGAATCGCTTTCGGAACTATTCTCGGACTCGGACGACGACGGGGTCGACGAGAGCTCACCCTCCCCGGAGGAGGCGATAGCCACGCAGCCCGATCCCTCTTCGGACAGCTATCCGGCCGTTGGCACCCTCACCCCGCGAGCCGGCAGTCCCGACGACGACTGGCGATGGAAGCCCACGGACCCCGCGGGCGCCATTCCACCCACGCAGCCTACGGCGCAGACGCTGTCAGGGTATATCACAGACAACCGCACGGTCGCGCACCTGTGGGGCTACCTGGAGCCTTTCAACCGCGACCTGTTGCGCATTGAGCTCCCCCGCCACACGCCCGAGTTCAAGATTGGTCGTGCACCGCTCCAGTGTGAATGGATCCTTCCTGATATGCGTATCAGTGAGTAGGTTATAGGGATGTTCTCCGCAGGATGCTAACGGGTATACGACAGGCGCGCTTCATTGCAAGCTCAAGTGGAATGAGCGTGTGGACGGAACCTCTCGCGTCACAATCACTGACTGTAGCACCAACGGGACGTGGGTAGGTGGCGCAGCTCTTTGATCGAACGAAAATCATTGCTGACATGCACCTTTTGTAGGTAAATGGCATGCGCCTCTACCGAGGCTCGTACATGACGCTCCATGACGGCGATGAAGTCGCGCTCGCGGTCCCAGATGGGAGTATTGCTGATGTTCTACACCAGGACAATCGTACGTATGTTCTATGGTAGTGCTAGGCCGATACTGACGCGTCGACCTCAAAGGATACATTTTCAAGCACACTGCAAGCGCGATGGCGTTGGGTATGCCCGATCGTCAGGCGCGGCGGTGAGTGTGGCAGCACGACACTGGGCGTTGGCAGGACTTTCGATCTCGGATTCAAAAGCTATCGGGACAGTGGTGGGGATGGGCGCATGTCTAGTGTTGCTTACCATAAATTATGTAATACACCGGTCTCAACACCTATCGCATTCAACGGATGAATTGAGTGTAAGACACGCTAAATCCTGAAGGCTTATTTACTCTGAAGCAAGGTAAGCTTTTGGAGCTTACCACACACAGATACTAACAAGCAGACGCCCGATGTAAGCTGGGTGTCCTTTGCATCTATCTCTTATTATCATGGGTCGAGGAGGTATCACCACCTGAGCTATGTCCATAGCGGTCGTCGTCTCAATTCCATCTGTTCTCCGTTCTCCGTCATCCTCAGTCATCACCACGTCCATCCTGAACCCAGCGCGGGCCAAGTTCGACAGGGTATCATGTATGTTTTTCAATGGAGATCCTCGCAGTGATGTTTGACAGCGTGTACAGAAATAATCCGCTGGCCGAGGGCCGCCACACGTACGCTTCCCACCTTCGAACTCGTTCCTGGGAGCCATCGCTCTGTGGAGGGACGTGAGCCCCTGGCATGACAGATTGTGTGCGAATGTGCACCATGCGTGTCGATCTGCGGGGGTGTGGCATGGTATGTGCACACGACCACTAATCTCTGCAGCTCGGCATCGAGGCTGAAGCCCTCATCTGCGTCTGCGTACAGAAAACCATATCTCGGCGACATTTGTATCTCGGCATCCTCGAAATGCACCCTCGAAAGCCCTCGGTGGCATCTTATAAAGTGCTGACGTCGTGCCTCTGCGACTGTAGGACCGCCTCTCGTGCCCTTCCCTTCTCCGCCCTGCAGGATGCTGGCAAGGAGTCTCATCGTTCTCTCTCTCTTTTCCGCTGCCCTATGCGACCCTCTTGGTCGCCGGGCTATGAAGGTGCACGAGAGCCGTAGCGATGTTCCGTTTGGCTTTGTCAAGCGGGGTCGCGCCGCACCTGACACGGTCTTGAGCATGCGCATTGCGCTCACCCAGCAGGATCCCGAGGGTCTGACAGATGCCCTCATGGCTGTGAGCACCCCAGGCAATGCACGGTACCAGAAGTTCCTGAACCAAGACCAGGTATCCACTCCGTGGTCTTGATGGTGATGAAGTAACTGACGTCGTATAACTCAGGTTGCGGCCTTCACGGCACCTACAGCAGAGACCTCGGACGCTGTCATCTCCTTCCTGAAGGAAAATGGTATAAACCCCGCCATCATGACTCCTGCCGGAGACTGGCTCGCGTTTGACACCACGGTTGGCACGGCCAACGAGCTGTTTAATGCCGACTTCCACGTCTTCGAGCACCAGGACACCGGCACTCGGAGCATCGTCACCATGGAGTACTCCGTACCTGAGGATCTGTCGGAGCATATCCAGCTTATTCACCCCAGCATCTCGTACGAACAATATTCTCTAGTGTTGCCCGTCCCCATCTGACTATTCGCATAGGTTCGGCACCAGCGATATTTCTCCCCAACTCCACTTCCCGCAAAGAGAAATTGTTCGCTCAGTCAATTCTACGACAAATGGTACTCTCCCGGCGAGCTGTCTTACGAATGTCACTCCCGCGTGTCTCCAAATTGCGCACGGTATTTCTTCCACTCCAGCTGTTGTGGCCTCCAATACGATTGGTATCGCGGGCTTCATCGACCAGTTTGCCAACCAAGCGGATCTCTCGGTGCGTGCAGCGATTAGGGTGGCTATTCCTGTTTTAACTGATGGCAACACATATAGACTTTTCTCAAGATCTTTCGCCCTGATGTTCCACCCCAAACTGCATTCAATCTGGACACTCTAGATGCAGGCACGAATAGTCAGGACCCGACTCAAGCCGGTATTCTAGCTGTACGTGCGACAAAGGATGGAAATACTATCGTGTGCACTGACCAGACACCCATAGAATTTTAACATACAGTACACAGTGGGCATCGCAACCAACGTCCCTGCAACTTTTATCTCATGCGGAGACAGGACTACAGACAATTTGGCGGGGTTCGTGGACTTTGCCAACTTCGTCAATAATTTGGCAAATCCGCCACAAGTTGTCAGTACTAGCTATGGCCTAAACGAGAATCTGGTTTCTCGAAACGTAGCGAAGTGGGTTCCCTTCTCGACTTGTCAATGTCGGCTTAACTGAGCTGTGCACACCAAGTTCGCTATGCAATACCTACCAAGCGCTCGGTGCAAGGGGCGTTTCCGTTATATTCTCGTCGGGCGACGGTGCTGTCAGTGGTCTCCGGCCTGTCCGTTGCACCACCTTTGGGGCCTCCTTCCCGTCCGGTTGCCCGTTGTACGTGGGTTGTACACGTGTTGGGCACTATCACTGACTGTGCTACCGTCAGCGTGACATCTGTCGGCTCTACCAACATCAACGCCACCACGCCCCCTTTCGAGACAGCCTCATTCTTCACGTCCGGAGGGTTCTCCAACACTTTTGCACAGCCGAGCTACCAAATCCCCGCAGTGTCGCATTTCCTTTCTATACTTGGAAGCACGAACGCGGGAAAGTTCAACCCATCGGGGCGGGGCTATCCTGATGTCACGGCAGTCGGAGAGGATGTCGAGTGCATATTCCAGCAGACGAATCAGACAGCCTCTGGGACTGGGATCGCGGCTCCGATCTTTGCAAGCGTGATTGCACTCATCAACGACCGCCTTGCACAGGCGGGCAAGGGTCCGCTCGGTTTCCTCAACCCGTTCCTCTATGGCGCCGCCGCCGCGACCTTTAATGATATTCAGGCCGGCAGCAACCCAGGCTGCAACACCAAAGGGTTCTCCGCAGTTGCAGGCTGGGACCCGGTGCGTGGCACGCAAGCGTAGGGCGACACTTTTGGCTGACTTTTGCACCCAGGTCTCTGGCCTTGGGTCTCCCAACTTTGATGCACTGCTTGCAGCAGCAGAAATTGTTTCTGGCCTTTAATAACGAAGGTTGTCTGAGAATATGTACGGTATTCGGAAAGAGGACGCTAGTATAGTCTGCATCGCCTCGCAATGGGTCCGTCGAGAGCAATATCAATGACTCGAGTGTCCTTCCTTATTTTCTGCACCTTGCACTGGGACCTTTGTCAATATCTGCGTCCGTGACCGCGTTGCTTTGCTTCAGGACGCTCTGGCTTCAGTCAAAGTTGTAGAGTGAATCGCGGTGAGGACGAGTAAGAAAAGAGAGCTTATCCGGTTAGACGCCAGGGTAAGCAGCTTCCACTTACATACTCTATGTTTTGGAAGCGTAGCATTGTATTGGCCCACGCGTCCTTGTCCTCATCCCCGGTCTTGCTCTATCCCGCCTTGGTTACATCTACGCCACTCGTCGCAGGCTACAAGCTCCTGTGTGACTCCGGAGACTCCGAATACAAGTGCATCGCGCGCCTCGTGCTGATTATCGAGCTCGCTTTCACGGAGGACAAAGAGCAGCCTCGGTGTCTTGACCACCGAACATCGATCTGTCCTGCTCCCTCGTATCCTCGTGGCACAGAACAAACAGGCTGTCTACAACGTGGGGTCGTGGAAAAGTTTGGTATAAATCTGCAGGACATCGCTTAGCTCAGAATCCAAGTACGGACTTCTCCTAGACGCTGTCCCTCCGACCCCGCCTCACCTCTTTCCCAACCACCACTTCTCATCATGCAGCGACCAAACGACCTCGACGACCAGATGGCACTCGACCCATATCCTGCGACGCAGATCGACTCGCAGCAGGCTACACAGCTCTCTGAGCCCGCAAGCCAACGGCCGACGGAGACGCATCTCTGGGGTTACCTCGTGCCATGCAGCCCCCAGCAGCGCCGCATCGACTTCAGCAGAGAAAAGCACACGTACAAGATTGGCCGCAACCGCGACCAGTTTATTGGCAACGACCACCTCCTCTCGGGCATGAAGATCAGTGAGTCTTTCTCCGCAGCCAGCGACCCGCGCGCGGTGTGGCGTCGTGCACCTGCTACGCGACTTCGGCCACGGACTGGCTGACGCGACGCACAGGCAACCAGCATTGCGAGATTCGATGGGATGGGCGCGACGACAAGAACTCGACGATCACTGTGTACGACAACTCGAGTAACGGCACCTTCGTACGTACCCCGCGTTCTGTTGCATGTGCGCTGCTGATCACGTCCGCTTTGAAGATCAACGGCGAGAAGATTGGCAAGGGTCGCTACGCAGTACTCAAAGAAGGCAACGAAATCGCGTTTGGTACTCCCCAGCCCAACCCCGGTGCTGCAGATGACTATCGTGCGTCTACGCGCGCTTTTACTAGATGTTGAAACTCACGCGTCGTCTCAAGGTTTTATCTATCGCCACCTTGCGGCCGGGCCTCCTATCGAAGGCCTATACGCGCACTACGATATTACAGAAGAGCTGGGCAAGGGCTCGTTCGCGACTGTGATGAAGGCTATGTGCAAAGAGAACGGCCACTGGTATGCAGTGAAGATGATCCAGACTAAGAACTTGAAGCGGTCAATGACCAAGCAGCAGCCGAACGGCGACCGTGTCTCTGTTGACGCGTCCATAGCTTTGCACAAGGAGGTCCAGATACTGCAGAAGCTCCAGCACCCAAATATCTGCCAACTAAAGGAGGTCTTTTACGAACCCGATTACGTCCGTGAGTTTCTGGCCGGGCTATTGAGATGGCACAGTCGATTAACTTCCGCAGACATCGTTTTGGAGTGGATTGCCGGCGGCGATCTATTAGAGTATATCATCAAACGGGGTGGCCTCTGTGAGTATCTGCTTATCATAATTCAGATTGGCGACTCAGTCACGTTTCCATAGCCGAGGACGAGACACGGCACATAACATATCAACTGTGCGAGGCCTTGGCTGTAAGTGACTCTTCGTCGACCATTGGCATGGGCTTACCAGGGCGTAGTACATCCACAGTCAAGGCATTGCCCACCGCGACTTGAAGCCTGAGAACGTCCTACTCACGACAGATAACCCTCCAATAGTCAAGGTCGCGGATTTTGGCCTTGCTAAGGCTATAGACAGCCTGACGATGTTGCGCGTGCGTTTTCAACTTCAATTCGAGCATCAATGGGCAAAAGACTGATGGGACGCGGACGATAGACAATGTGCGGAACACCAAGTTACCTTGCTCCCGAGGTTGTCCAGCAAAATGGCAACGAGGGATACCAGCAGGTGGTCGACAGCTGGTCTGTCGGCGTCATCGTGTTTTCCATGTGGGTCTCCAAAGTCTCGTAGATCCACTTGTGCTGACCAGCGCTCAGGTTGACGAACGCGAGCCCATTCATCGAGCCGAGCTACACATCAGACGTTAAGACCAAAATTCTCGAGCGTACCGTCGACTGGAGTCTCCTGAACACATTCCAAGTCTCTCCTCTCGCACGAGACTTCATCCGGAGACTGCTTGAGCCCGATCCGGAGATGCGGCTCACATTGACCGACGCTCTGAGCCACGACTGGCTCGCACCGTACGCCGCGGAGATGCGCACGAAGCGCGAACAAACTGCGACGCCGCCTCTGTCGCCCGTCGCACAGCTGCCGCGCGACATCTCGATGGCGGATGCCGAGCAGGAGGACGAACCTCCGTCGTCGCAGACGAGCTCTCACTACGCCGTGCCGGGTGCGTTCCCGAGCGGGTCGCAGGACCCGACGCGCGCTCTGCAGCGCCGGCGCAAGGTGCTCGCTGAGGCGCGTGAGCGGGGGAACGAGCCACCGGTACCCGAGGAGATGCTCGCGCACGTCGCGGACGAGGACAGCAGCGAGGGCGACACGCCCACACCTGTGGGTGCGCCACGCCGCGCGCTCAAGCGCAAGGCCGGCGACGAGTTTGACTCGTCGCTGAGCCCCATGCCCGAGGATGACGAGGGCGAGCCAGGACCCAGCTCGCGGAAGGGTCGGACGGCAACGAATGGGACGCCTGCGCGCAGGGGCCCGAAGGCCGGACGCGGGCGCGGTGGGAAGGTGGTCCAAACGAACGTTGAGGACGAGACGCGGGTGCGTCGGTCGAACCGCATTGGCCAGGTTCGTGCGTAAACGGAGGCCATGTCTTGGTGGAATTATCGCTTTCCTTGCTTGACTACTGGGAGACTGCTTTCTTGAGTGTTTTCATGTGTGCGCTTTTGAGCTCGTTTTGTGTTACTAATTACCAGTGTATTGTACTTGTAATGCACGATGCTTATTTTCATGCAAGAGCACAGGAAGATAATTGTTCCTTGCGAGAGGTGAATAGCGGTAATTCAAGCAGTCCGACCCGATAGCACTACAATACCAAGAGTTGAGAGGAGAGCAAGGATGTCGAGAAAACATGGATCCGCACAGCATATACAGAGCAAGAAAATGATGGGTAAAAACAGAATGCGAGCTCTATAGACTTGATACCTTCTACTTCGTCGGACCCCGTCTGATCCTAGATGGCATTGTAAATTGCGGGCGAGAGCGTTGCCCTCGATATGTCACTTTGGGAATGACACAGTCCTTGGCCTCCCCTTTCTGCGGGGAGGCGCAGGCCCTAAGTAGTAAGAGAACACGTCAGCCAACGGTAGATCACGTTATGCACAAGACGATACTTACTCGCAGCTGTCCGCACCTGCAAGGCGTACGCAGCGCTTGTGGCGGGATCGGCACTCCAGGCATGCGATGTCGATAGGCGGTCGCCGCGACGACGATGAGGACCCGGTGCTCGCATGCCTCGCACGCGTGTACTTGCCCTTGAGACTGGTTTTCGAGCCCTTCTGAGGGCTTCCCGCGGACACGTCGTCAGCCTCGGACCTAGAGTCGATGCGCCCGGGTGAAGCGCACAATAGCGGGATGTCGAAGCTGCCGAGCGGCGTAGGCGTTTGCGCTCGCTGGCTCGGGACGATAACTGGCGGGGGTGGGAGGGTAGGCGAAGCCGGCGTATGCATAGAGATGTCGAGGTTCGGGACCAAGGTATCTATGGCGTCGGGGATAGGACCAAAGGCGGTGTTGGATAGGAGGTACGGATCGTGGGGCATGTACTGTGAATCCGCAGGCGGTTCATATTGAGGAAGTGCCTGCGCGTACAGAGGCTCGAAGGAAAGTGGAGGCGTCTGCGCCGACGGTTCCGCGTACACGTCCCACCCTTGTGGCTCTTGTGGCAGCTGCGCTCCCTAGGAAGACATTCATGAGCGACGACCCTGTATGAAATCTGGTATAACACACCCATACACCGGTAGTGTCCCAGTCAGGCAGGTACGGCAGCTCAGCGAATGGGCCTGACTCGAGTGCCGCTTCGGTGTGCATATAGCCCGCGTCGACCGGCGGCCACGGGTCCTCTCCAACGCCGACCCACTCGCTGCTCCACGCCCCGTCGCCCTGCGCCGAGCTGGAGAGGTATTACTGTGAGTTCAAAAGGAACATCACGGGAGACGGCGCACCTAAAGTCCAAGGCGAAGTTCATGGGAGGGCAGGCGAGTCGCGCTAGGAGGCCGTATTGAAGTCGCCGCTCCGTGGTTTAATAAAACGGTGAGGACGAACTCGGCGGCACTCCCGGACTTGATCTGCCGCTTCTCGCGGGGTCGTCTCACGTACATTGTGCTGCGGTGCCCTGAGGCTCCAGCATCGGGGAATAAAAGCTTGGGCGAGCCCGCCCCATGTGGCGTCCACGGGACACGGTTTAGCGTGGATGAGTGGTAGGCGGGCGCCGGGCGTCGTGACATCTGCCTCTCCCAGCGGAGACAGGGTTGCCGGCAGTGCGACGCGACCCTGGCGGGATGCGAGGATCAATAAGATCTGGATTCCTATTCGCACGCAAGTGACTCGCCGAAACCATCGACAGTCGCGATCTTGGAACGCAATCAGTACTGGCATGCCAAAAATGTTTAGCTCGTGCGCGGCGTCTTGGAAATGGAAGAAGCGCAGAGTACAGACCGGGGAAAATAATGCATATATTTATGTACAGAAGCTCTACACAACGTTGAAGACGAAGTCATCGTCTCCTGGAGCTTCCATGGGTGCGAACAAACTTGTTGTAATGCCCTTGCTGGACCGTACGCGCTGGGCGATCGCCGTGTCGCGCGTGGCCGGAGCTTGCGCCCGCGACACGCCCGCGTTTGCGGTCTTTGTCCCGTGTTCTACGACCTTCCCCAAATCGGTGTGTGCTTCTCGTTTCGTGCTGTTTTCCCCTGTTCTTGGCCGGCTGGAGGCGAGCCGAGACGGCTGAGCGCGTCGTGTGGTAGTCTGTGTGTTTGCCGGCAGGGCTGTAATCTGCGAGTTGCTAACGGAGCGGGTGACCGGACGTGTCCCCGTGGTGGATGCCGTGGTAGTGGACGATCTCGTCGTAGTTGTGGCCGTAGCAGCCGTACGTGAACGAGACGTGGAAGCGAGAGTGGGCGTAGGAGTAAGTGTTGAGCGGCTTCGTACTGAATTTTGAGATTCAGGGCGAGTATATCCCGCACCAGAACGCGATCCAGGCCGTGTAATGCCTGCGGCGGAGGGAGCGCGAGAATGTGACGGCACAATAGGGCGTGTTAGAGTTTCTTGAGCAGCAGCAAATGGATCGTCGTCATCTACGACGTATCAGTATAGTGGGGAACGCAGACAAGGATGACTTACCGATGTCGTCTAGATCAAGGCTTGGGCGATCCAGCGCACCGCTGTCTAGAAGCAACTGTGGGACGTCGATACACAGCTCGATGTCTTGTGAATAGTACGCGTCCGCTGAGTCGTCTATCCTATCGCCGTGTGCGGCTCGAAGGAGAACACGACCAAAGGCCTTGTAATCAGGCATGTCAAATGGCGGCTCCCATCGCTGTTCTGCAAACCCGTCTGTCCCTTCAGATCGCTAAGCAGTATTTGTATCCTCAAGGGCACGTACCGGGGGCCTTCGGCGGCATGTACTCAATCTCGTCTTCCTCCAGCACAATGCCAGTATTCATCACCCTGCTTCCGTCTACTTCTACCTCTCCAAGATTATCATCTCCCTCCACCCCAAGCTCTAGGTCGCCATCGCTCACATCCCAGTAGTTGCCCTTCGTCGCGGGTGTCTTTAGCGCCTTGCTCGTCGCGCTCGGAAGGCGCAAGCTTGTCCGGCGCCGCGCAGCCGAAGGGAGTAGAAGACACTCGGGTGTCTGAGCAAGCATTCCCGGCGCACCGTCTTGCGTCTCCAGCAGCAGCTTCGCGGCCTGTGGCTTGGGCGTGCGCAGCTGCTGGGAGGGCGCATACTGCCGGTTTGGAAAGGGTGTCTTGTCTCCCAGCGGCCGTGCGCCATGCGTAAATGGAGTCGCAACTGTCTTCAGTTTGATAGCTGTCTGCGGGACTTTGTGTGCGTCTGTGGAATCGTAGCCGCGGTCAGCGGCCGTCAGAAGAGTGAATGTGGACTTGACTGACGACTGAAAGGAGTATGCAAGACGTTCTTCCCCTTTGACTTTACGGTCATCGAGCCATTATATATTGCATTTTCGCGTAAACCAGCGGTGCGCTGCTTCAGGAGGGCCTTCGCTGGGGTGCGAGAGTAGGCAAAGTTCGTCGTTGCCGCATCATCGTTGAGCGGGATTTGCATAGGTCGTGAGCTAAGCATTACGTGTCTTCGTCGTTGTCGTGTTGAGAATGAAAGGAAGGGAAGGAGATATCGCGGTTGTGCACGTCGCGGGCAAGGTGGTGGTTGAGGACGAACCGTGCATGTTTGTCACGTGGGCGGGTTCACAGATGGCGCATCATTGTGATGCGCACAGTTCTATATGTGGATTATTCGGCTTTGGCGATGCATCTAAGTGCAAGTTTGTTACTTCGGCGTCTGTCCCAGTAAGCGTACGTTTCTTACTCGGTCTTGCCGCATTGCATTCTGGCTATGCACCCGAAAAGCACACAGCGCATTCAGTGGACGAGCTGTAACCGTGAAAAAGATCTTGCCTCACTGAAGCGGGGGGCGTTTGAAGGCGAGTACGGTGCCGTCACGGGCATACACAGGCTGAGAAGGGTACGCCTAGTGGGACGTGACGCGTCATGTATCCAACAATCTCTTTCCAAATCACATTTCTTCATATCACCCTGATTGCTACAAGCCGGACACAATTTCTGCCACAGCGAGCAGCTGAGTAAAATTAGGCGACCCAAGACCGGAAACCTAAGCCCATATCTCAGTGAGACGACATCACTCTACACAAACCACACGCCACGCACCGGATCCCAGCCTGCAACTGCGGAGAAACCAACCGTGCTACACCCCGGGTTTCTGCCCGTCTGGATATCGTGAAAGGTCGCGGCGGCGGCGCCATAAAGGAGGGGGTTGAGGAAACCAAGCGGGCCCCTCTTATTCTGTGCAAGGCGGTCGTTGATGAGTGCAATCATACTTGCGAAAATCGGGGACGATATTCCCGTGCCCGCGCCAGTCTGATTCTGCTGTTGGAGTACAAACTCGACATTCTGCCCAACTACCGCAACATCGGGAAAACCGCGCCCTGAGGTGTTAAACTTGCCCGCGTTCGTGTTTCCGAGCACGGAGAGAAAATGCGACACCGCGGGTATCTGAAAGCTCTGCAGAGGGAAGTAGTTGGAGAATCCTCCGGAAGTGAAGGTTGCGGCGGTCTCAGCAGCGCCCGTAGTGGCGTTAATCACCGTAGAACCCACAGAAGTAAGGCTGATAACGATTTAGTCAGCGACAATGCGAAGCATGCACAGAGCTCACGTACAACGGGCAACTCGACGGGAAGGTGGGCTGAAACGTAGTGCAGCGGACGGGCTGGCTGCCGCTGACACCCCCGTTTCCGGATGAGAATAGAACAGATATGCCCTTTGCACCGAGTGCTGCATAAACATTGCAAAGCGCACTTTGGGAAATCAGTTGGGGCCAAGCCAGTATGGACAGGTGATCGAGACGACCCACTTGGCTACGTTGACAGAGACGGTGTTTTCGTTCAACCCATAGCTAATGCTGACGACATTTGGTGGACTCGCCAAATTATTCACGAAATTAGCCCAGTCCATGAATCCAGACACGTTATCCGTGACTTTGGTACCGCACGAGATGAATGTCGCAGGGACATTCGTAGCAAGGCCGACTGTGTACTGCATATTGCTGCCCTACCAGTAGTTTTGTCAGTGTAAATAGAGACAGCGTCATCGGCTGTTACACGTACAGCAGTACTGCCAGCACTGGCTGGGTTCTGATCGTTGGATCCCCCATCCAGAATGTCCAAACTAAAACCGGTTTGGGGCGGAATATCAGGGCGGAAAGTCTTGAGAAAAGTCTGGAAACGTCTGAATTAGTAACCGCAGAAGTCTTCAGTTTACTGTGCGCACCGAGAAATCTGCTAAGTTGGCAAACTGGTTGATGAATCCCGCGATGCCAATCGTATTGGAGGCTACAACAGCTGGAGTGGAGGGAATACCATACAGCGTTTGAAGACATGCGGGGGTGACATTCGTGAGGCAGCTCGCCTGGAGAGTACCATTCGCCGTTGAATTGACCGAGCGTACAACTTCACTCTGCTGAAAGTGGAGTTGGGGAGAACTATCGCCGGTGCTGAACCTGTGCGAACAGTCAGCTGAAGACGGGTAACACTGGGAAAATTATCCATACGAAACACTGGGATGAACAAGCTGGATATGCTCCGACAGGTCCTCAGGCACGGAATACTCCATGGTGACGAGGCTCTGGACACCAGTATCCTGGTGCTCGAAGACGTGGAAGTCGGCATCGAACAGCTCATTGGCTGTGCCGACAGTAGCCTCGAAGGCAAGCCAATCCCCGGCAGGAGATACGATCGTTGGGTTTATACCATTCTCCTTCAGAAAGGAGATAACAGCATCCGAGGTCTCAGCTGTGGGCGCTGTGAAGGCCGCTACCTGGATCGTATGTCATCAGCTCTGGTCGGTGCTGCTACGCACGCAACACACACACCTGATCTTGCGTCAGGAACCTCTGGTACCGTGCACTGCCTGGGGTGCTCACGGCCATGAGGGCATCTGTCAGACCCTCGGGGTCCTGCTGGGTGAGCGCAATGCGCATGCTCAAGACCGTGTCAGGTGCGGCGCGACCCCGCTTGACAAAGCCAAACGGAACATCGCTACGGCTCTCGTGCACCTTCATAGCCCGGCGACCAAGAGGGTCGCATAGGGCAGCGGAAAAGAGAGAGAGAACGATGAGACTCCTTGCCAGCATCCTGCAGGGCGGAGAAGGGAAGGGCACGAGAGGCGGTCCTACAGTCGCAGAGGCACGACGTCAGCACTTTATAAGATGCCACCGAGGGCTTTCGAGGGTGCATTTCGAGGATGCCGAGATACAAATGTCGCCGAGATATGGTTTTCTGTACGCAGACGCAGATGAGGGCTTCAGCCTCGATGCCGAGCTGCAGAGATTAGTGGTCGTGTGCACATACCGTGCCACACCCCCGCAGATCGACACACATGGTGCACATTCGCACACGGTCTGTCATGCCAGGGGCTCACGTCCCTCCACAGAGCGATGGCTCCCAGGGACGAATTCGAAGGTGGGAAGCGTACGTGTGGTGGCCCTCGGACAGCGAGTGGATCCTGTACACGCTGTCAAACATCGCAGAGAGAGGTTCGGTTGAGAAACTATATGTGATTTCTGGTGGGATTGGGTTGAGCTCTGCTTCGCATGACTATCCATGCTGGGGGAGAAAATCAAAGAAGCTGCTAATAGCAAGCGTCTAACAGTTACTGATAGATTGTAAGCTTCGACAGCTTACTTCGTTTCACAGAGCAGCTTACCAGAGCTCATAGTGAACCTTACGCAAGAGTATCACGACTGATACTTGGGTATATGCAGCGAAGTGAATGATTTCCCAGTCTAATAAGATAGGTATACAAAGCAGATGTCGACAGCACAGATGAGTGGTGAGATGAGATGAGAGCAGTAGGTACTTTTACGACCGCATGCGGTTCTATGCATAAGTCATGAGGGCGCGGCGTGCCAGCGTAAGATAGTGGTGGTATAGGTCGTAGCCATAAGCACCTTGAATGGGCTTCCAGAGTTTTGAGTTTAAAGGTGAGTTTAGACGTAGTTCGAGAAGAACGGAATGAGCGACTGAGCGAGAGTGTACGAGAATACGAGCTTGGGGCCGACGACGAGAATCTACGGGCACATTAGACTGAAAAAATACTTGAGGGCGCAAACGCAAGCATACCTTGGGGGTAAGACCCTTGAAAAGCGCAGTGGGACCCTCGTTCTTGATGAGCTCCTTAACCACGGTGAACCCGCTGACCTTGGTCTCGAAGTTGGCGTTTTGGATACGGGTCTTGATCGTGTCGAGCGGGGCAGCGACAGTAATGGATGCAACAGCACCAGCAATCGAGGCAACAAAGTTCTGACCCCAAGTCGCTTTGTGGTAGTCATCAAGGTGGAAGAGATAGTCCTTAGTCAGAGCGGAGGCACCGAAGAGCTGTATCGGAGTCAGCAATCCGCAACGCCGGTCTGAGATGACAGACGCACAGCAAAACTTCCGGGTGCGTTACGGGCCATAGTCCATCCCCAACCACGGTAGAGCGTCGTGCCTTCCTCGAGGAAGATGCGAACAACACCACGTCCGCGGAAGGCTTCGGGATTCACCTGCCTCTTGATCTTGAGAGCGTCCAATGGCAGAAGGACCTACAGGGAAGCCATTCATGAGCGAAATTCACGCTTGACACGCAGTGGACACGACTTACAACTTCGCCGATACCGGTCATGCTTCAGGACGCGTGCGGTCAGCACATGTATAACATACATCGACTTGTATAGACAAACCTGCCAGCAAGGGCCTGAGTCATAAGCTTGCCCTTGCGCTCACCGAACGTGTTCGTGAACTGAGTCTTGTAGTTCCGGGTGATGATGTCGTTGAACCACGGCTGGCCACCATACTTGTAGATACGCTGAGTGACCTTGTAACCAGCAGCGTAGCCGAGGCCAGGGAACAAGGACAGGACGCGCTTGCCCAAGGGCGCAGTCGCGTGCTCTCGGAAGATGATAGTCGAGAGTGACGAGAAAGACACCTGCCGCAGGGGTACACAGTCAGGACCCCTCCGAAGCGTCTCGCGGGGCTCTCGCGCACCTTGGACTTGTTGCTCATCAGCCGCTTAGCAATGGTGTCAACCGGGTGGAAGACGACGAGCTCAGCGACACCTGCGGTGCTTAATTAGCCTCACCCGACGTCGAGACTTGTGTGCAATGCACGCACCCGACAATCCCGACCCGAGAACGCGGGCAGTGCCCGACTCTGCACCCTTGACGTTGAGCGTGGGAGACATGGCAGTCGGTCGCAAGTCTAGGAACGACGAGAGGTCAAAGGACACGAGAGTTGGGGAGGAAGGAGCGTTGGCCGCGAGAGTGCAGGAGTCAGGCCTGCCGAAAGTTTGAGGAGGACCGAACCTCGTAGACGCCCGGATCGCTCGAGGGTTCGGTTTTTCCATCAGCTACAGAGCTGAACCAATCGTCGCTCGATGCCTTCGCAAGCCCTGCCGCGTACAACCACCAATTCAAGTGGGGTCAGTATTTCGTTCTTGAGCTCGTTCTCAACGATTCAGCTTACAGAAGTGCTCTCTTACTCAGAAGATGTCTGGAGGTCGCCTCCAGCTACCCAGCGATTTCTCGTCGCTTGCCACGGATTGGAGACGTTCCGATGAAATCACCGCAGAGTTAGAGACCTATCTCTGTGACTTCAAGCGATATCGCAACGAATTGCTGCCCATCTCTCGGGTCCCCGACGAGATACTCGTAGAGGTCTTTCGCAAGCTACTCTATTTGCACGACACCCCTGCCTCTTTGGCCAATCACAGCTACTACAATAGCCCGTACCGTGTCGACTTCGAAGGAGCACACCAATCTCTCATTTCTGTCAGCCGCGTATGCAGGCGATGGCGCAGGGTAGCCACTGGTACTGGCTCTCTTTGGACGCAGATATTTCTGACGAATGATGTCCGTCTCGCAGCGTACCTTGAACGGTCTGCAGGTGCCATGCTTACCTTCGGACTAGTTCATAATCGTCGTTTGTCATATATGAAGACAAAGGACTTCCATATGGTTTTCAAGGACCTTGCCGACCGTGTACGCGCTGCATACCACGTTCGTATCGATGGTCCGGCCAACAAGTTCTTCTCCACAACATTTGCCCAGGATCGGCTGTGTCTGCCTCATGCGGAGGCACTAGACATCTCTTTCGAAGAAGTGGTGAACGCAGCACCCGCTCTCGCACAGCTTGACATGCCTCGCCTCAAGATTCTCCTCTGTGAAAGTGTTCCCCATAGCCTAATCTTCCGCTGGGCGCAGCCGACGCTCACCCGCCTCCATGCTCTCGGAATCTCGCGGGCGGTCTCTATCGCCGATTGGAGAGACTTGTTGTCTGGTCTCCCGAAACTTGAGGAGCTACATCTGGAGGCCAATCTCACTCTAGAGCAGCCTCATGCTCAAACGACACTCGGCGATCGAGTAGGCCTTCCCAAACTGTGTCAGGTCAAACTCATTGACGGCAGCTCTCGCAATCACGCGACTGTACCAGCGTCATTCGCATACCTCCTCAACTCTTTCTCCTGTTCTTCTGAAGCAGATGTTACCCTCGAGGCGCACTCCGCGGCCGACTGGCTTGCTTGGTTAGACAGCTGCGAATTCTTCCTCTCGACCATTCCACACGTCTTTCCTGAACCTATCATGTGTGCAGCGAGCCAGCCTCGAGCATTACGCATCACCTTCATACACCACAATAAACCCCTCTTCACTTTAGAAACGTCCAGCTCAGATACCGAGGTCGCCGCCGCTCCCTGCACACTTCGCGCCACCGTTCGCCTCCCATCGGAGTTCGACTGCGCGCCGCGAGATGGCTGGCAGAGGCTGTTCGCGATGGCAAAAGCTTTCTGCAACTCGCAAATGCCCCACACCCTGACAGTCTTCGGCGAGCAACATGGTACAAAGTGGAAGCGTCTGCGCACCGCGCGGTTCCTGGACGCACACACGCTCGTACTGAGTTCATGGTTCGACCGGGCCGCCACAGAGATGTTAGAGGCTTTGGCAAGGTCGAGCGCAGACTTTGCGCTTCCTGCACTGCGCCGCTTGCAGCTTGGCATCTTGCGCTCCGTGTACGGCGGAAGCACACATGAGCGGCGCTACCACTATCGGATCCTCGATGCGTTAGAGGAACTCCAGGAGAAGGGGAGCGGCCTTGAGATGTTAAATCTAGGCACTGGATGGGTGTCTGTGACAGAGGCGATTGCGAACAACGGCGACGGTCAGTACGTCGACGAACATGGTGACTACATTAGCTCTGGATCAGACACGGCGCAGTCAGCGTCCTAGCTGTCCAGTCCGGGTTGCGGGTGGCCGTGTCCTACAAACAAATGCCCTCTCGAAGATCAAGTAATGTTCATGGACTCATTTGCACACTTGTACCTCATGCAATGCAGTTCGTATGATCATCGCTGCTTCGTGACGGTATACGCAGACCTCTGAAATTGCCCGGGCGTTATCGAGTATACATTGTCAGACTATCTAAACACATCAAGCAATCGTGCACGAACAACTGTCGCAGTCCCAGTCTTCACCTTACAGCAGCATTGGATCGTCTGCCTGAAGCGGTAGAACAAGTACCAAACTCGATGGCCAGATCGACTAGCATTGGCCGGAATCAGGCCATGAAAGTTTGTGCTGCGCTACCCGAAATCGTCAATTTCTTGAGGCGGGGAAGATGCAGGTTGCTGACTACACTCACCTAGGGGAGTCTTCGGAGTAGAGGTCGAATGTAAGTTCAGCGGATTCTGAGAGTGGCAGATTCAATGATTCAATCTTAGTGCTGTAAAAATACTGCACCAAGTGAAAGTCAAGAACAAGCCCATTGACTGATCGCCAACGATCAGATTGGTCAAGGAGAGGAGCCGCACTCTTTAAGAAGTTCGAGCTATTCAGAAAGTACAGAGCGTAGAATGCTCCGGTCGCGGCGAACACCATTGACTTCGAGAGAGCAGGAGCGCGACCGCCCCAAGAAAGCGCACAGTCGGCTGTTGTCACTGATGGGACGCAAGGGTACGGACCCAGATATGTAAGTCCAAAACTTCGGATATCCCAGAGCGATGTTCCGCCACCGCTTGCAGACGTGAGTCAGTCTTATCCAGCGGTGCGTCCTCCGATCACCCTCTCTAATGAGACTCACGATGTGCAACAGAGTCTCGTTCGAGCGACGACCAACTGGGATGATTGCATTCTTGAAAGTTTTCAGGTCTCGTACGCGTCCTTGCAGCCGTTTGACATCTTGCTGAGCCTGGATAATGGCGTCGTCGATGTTGACTTGGGATGGTAGCACTAACGATGGATGTGTCAACCTTTCAAATACTGCGACCAAACCGTAGGCACACCTACCTGGGGGTTGCATGCTGAGATCACGGACAAGGTAAGGTCACTCGCGAGCACGTCAAGTATGGTTTGGAAAACCCTTAACGCTCATGCATGCCGGTGGCCAGGGCCACACAAGGGCTCATTGCAACAAACATGACGGTCTGATCGACTAGATATTCTAATCCAGGAACCATACAGACGTCAACCAGATGGGCCCTGAAGCAGCCTTATAATCGCAGAGAGGTGTGACTGAGCAAGGATCCAACCGCACCTCAGAAGCCCATACCAAACCTCGGCACCTCAAACGACTCCCTGATCGCGCGCCACGCCTCTACGACCTCACGGTCCTCCCCTTGCAGAGCCTGCACACTCTGTTCCTCGGTGTCGCTCGGGAAGATCGTACTCTCGATGCTGCACACAGTCCCATTCGCGGGGAGCGTGCCATCGCGGAAGTACGCGCGAATCGCCTTGGCGGTGCAGAGCGACGTCGCGGCGAGCGAGCAGTGCTGTTGGACATGGTTAGCGGTGCTGTAGAGACGCGGTAGGAAACGAGGAGACGTACTCCTGCTGAATCCTGGTGCAGCACGACCGAGTTGTTGAAGCCCCGTGACATCTTGTGAGCGCTATACACAGATTAGCATAACACGAGCAGCAGACCGCGGGTCATCCACGTACTAAGCCAGGGGTGTGACAGGATCAGCGCTGTTCCCGATGATGAGCATCGGGAAGGACGTGTTCGCCACGAATGGTCCGGCGAAGCGCTCCACAGACCGCGTCCGCCATCCCCTTCGAGACAGGTCAGCTCATCACTCCATGTGCGTCACCCCCACGAGAACTCACGAGCAGGCCACCCGGAACGGCCACATGTCCGCGAACTCCGAGTCCTTGCGCATCTTCGCGAAGTGTTTTTCCAAGTCGTCGACCGTATCTTCGATGCGCGCAGCGTCGCCGTCGGAGCACGCGATCGCGGTGTGCGTGTCAGGCGTAACGGTGACGGGCTCCGGCGGTGCGCCGGGGCACTGGCAGGTGAACGCCGGAGGCACAGGAACGATGCCGACACGGCGCCCGAGCGCGAGGCCGTCGCCACGCTCGACGTCGGCAAGGGCGCGCAGGAGGCTCATGCTGGGGTAGTCCGCAGTGCCGCCGTACGGAGAGTATAGCTGAGCGAAGAGCGCATGACGCGCGACCTTGTAGTCGATGAGCCCGTATTCCTTGCCTGTGATGTTGTTGTACACCGGTAGGGGGCGCTTCTTGAGGTTGTCGAAGATGGCGGTGAGGCGTGCGTGTACCTTGTCGGTTGTGGGCTCATGCAGGGCACACAGCGATGGTCCTGCGCTGACACACGCGTCGAGGATCGTGCGAAGAGTCTGGTCAGTGTCGAGCAGATTGTTCGACCAAAGACCGGCGTAATAGTCTTCCGCGTCGGCAACGCCTTCGTAGAGATGAGCATTGAGCACTTTCAAGGAGTTCGGGGACATACCATCAATGATCAACCGTCCGACATTGTCCTAAAGAATGCATGAGCAATGACACTAGGGACTCCGCTGCTGCTCACAGGAAACATTGCAGCAAATCTAGAAACTGATCAGAACAAAGGTTTGGGGAATGGATTGTATGACGTACGTAGAGCCAAGGATGGTTCCGTACCTGGCAAACAACATATCAGCAGTGTTCACATGCCTTGAATGATGAAAACTCACGAGAAACCCCAGTACTGAATCTTGTCATATCCGTGAGCCTGCATGATACGCAACATGTCCCGCGCGACCAGCGCAGTGCTGACGTAAGGCGACGAGCGGAGCGTGGTACGGTTCGCGATAGAGCCAAGCACTTGTGCCTTCGCCCAAAGACGCGGAACGGCGTCGACAGTCGTGTTAGGGGGATGGTCATCCTGGGTGCGCACACGCCAGGCGGCGTCTTCGGCCTTGTCTTCGAACACGATGACAGGTGGTGTCGTCCGCGACACACCGCTGGAGCACGTAAGGTAAATGGCGGACGATAGGGTAGGCCGTGCTTACCGCGGGTCAAATCCAATGATATCGTACTCCTCGCCAATGAGCTTCTGGAATTTATTGCCGTTGGCTGCAACCAAGCCTACACCTGAACCGCCGGGCCCACCTACGCAGTTACTGCGTCAGCCTGGAGTCTCCGCACCATGTAGACGCAAAAACGCACCGGGATTGAACAGTATTGGACCCCGATAGTTCTGGTCGCTTGAAGCAAGCTTTGACGGGACCTTGATTAGAGCAACTCCAGCCTTAGGGCCATCTGGCACAGAGTAATCCAAAGGGACCTAGCGCACCGTCAGTAGATAATCTCATGCAAAGCGTGGGGAAGGCTGACCATAAGACGTGCACATTCTTTCCCATCGTAACACGACATCCAAAACAGACTGTCCACGCCACTAGGAGGTACCTCTTGCGGGCTTAGCGGGAGTCAGCATCGGGCGGAGATTGCAGACACACATTGTTCCAGACTAGCTCCGGGTTTTCCTCCGCGAAATGCAGCAATGGCGCAGGGACGCGATGTTTGGCGACTAGGGGTCCCAGCAACGCTTTGGCAAAGACGAAGCTGCCGGCAAGCAGCGCAACGCGCCAGAACAGGGTCCTGTACGGCTGCCTTCGCGGTACGTTTGCGAACGGCGACTCGAGCTCTTCCAGGTGTTTCTCGTCCATGGTGTGATTATGAAGCGGTGCAACTTGGGTCAGCGAGATCTTATGTGCGGGGCCCGTGGGACGCGCAGCCACCTCAGGAACATTGCGTGTACGGGTGCCATACGGATCGCTGGGCGGAATAGGGTGAGAGTGAGACGTCACCCAAGGCACCGCGATACGCGTGGGTGCTTCCGCCCCATTCACGACGATAGCGCGTGCGACAAGTCATATGGCAATAAGTTCGAGGGGATGACTACGAGGTGGATCAGCTCGGAGGCTGAGGAGGTGGAAGTACCTGGTCAAGATGTCAGGCGCTCGGAGCCGCCGCGGATTTGACCTGCAACAACCACCATCGTTGTAGAACCTCCTCTGAGCTATTGCCCCACATATCGCGCAGAAGTCTAGCCAACGATATTCTGAGAAAGACAGATGGAGAACCCACACGCAGAGCGTCAGAATGTGCTACTCCAGCGTATCATAAAGAACGCGGTACGTCCAGCACGGGTCGTTGCACGAAGTCGACGATCCTCATCGCAGCTGCAGGACAAATGCACTGAAACCATCCTTGAGCTGAATCATTGCCTCGAGGTCGGTCACCATATCCGATTTGGGCGTGAGACCGACATCTGGAGCTGACGATATGTGCACCATCAGGAAATCGTCCGCGCGAATGAACACGTTCGGATTGCCTCCGAGCTCGTGACGAAGTACCGCAAGAACGTGCAGTATAATCTAGAGGCTACCCGAGAGGCGCAGGATGCACCTCGCCAGGGATGAGGTCGGAAGGTCGTTGGGCAAGACAGAGGATGCCCACCTCACGCGGTCACGCAGAATACAGGTGAGCATACCGTAGCACCTTCAAACAACTCTTGCTCACTCTACGCCGTCTTAGACCATGATCTGAGGCTCAATATTCTCCATTCGGTGGAACCTGCGGCTTGCACTCATCCCCGATTAGCACAGCTACGGCTGAATCAAGCGGTCATCCAGCGGATATGTGGTTGGCGGGCTGCTATACCTGTCAAGTCCGTCACACTTGCGTAGGCTCTACTATGGCTGGGAGCAGTCGAGAGCCTGGCGGTTGGCGCTATTGTAGGAGCTGGAGCAGAGTCAGGAATCCACCGATAGAACGATGTACCCCGGAAGAACCATAATTACTGTCGCTTTGAGTGCGGGAGGTAAACACATTTTGGATGGTGCCTAGTCGAGACTACATTGATAGATTGTATGTGTACACTGAGCACGAACCCTGATACCTAATCTACAACTTGTACAAAACAGCGAGTCCATCCAACGAAAAGATGATGCTACACAACACGCAAGACACTGCACGACACATTCCCAGTCCTACATCAATCGACCAAGTAAATCCAACCAAATGCCTTCGTCACTCATGCAACTTGGATCCCACGGACAGACTTCTTCCGTTGACTCACGGTGGACGATCGTCTCGCCGTGACGGGTGCAGATGAGTGTTCGGTGCCCCCACAGCTCAAGCGTGAGCTCCTCGAGAAGTGGCAGCGTGACGAATAGCCCGTCCGCAAACGCACGCCACTTCGCGTTCAGCCGTTGCGTCGGTGGCGGACGCTTTAGGTCGAGATCGCCCCGGCGGCACGCACGTCGGTATGCGGCGCTCTTAAAGACATCCACAAGCGTACGCAAAACAAGCGTCAGCCGGCGCAGACGCGACTGGTAGACTTGGTCGAACACAGAACGCTGCAGAGCACGATATTGAGCACTAAGCCACTCGTAGAGAAAAGGTACGCACCAGCAGCACAAGCAGGTCCGGCTCGCACATGGATTCGGGCCATGGGTCGTGCTTGTGCATAACGTCGAGGCGCAGCTCGAAGCTCTCGAGGGTAGGGAAGTTGAGTATGCGGTCGAGCTCCGCGAGGTGCTCGGGATACGTCGTGAGCGCGAGCTCGCGCGGACGCGTGTCGTGGAGGAGCACAACGAGGTGCCCGACATTCGCGCGTTCCCACGCGCGCAGACACGTCTCGACACGGGCGACGGGGCAGCGCAGCGCGAGCGTCCACAGGCTCAGCAGCGCGCCCGCGAGCCGCTCGAGCCCCGGCCACCGCGCGGCACACGCGTCCTGCGCGTGCAGGTTGCGCTCGCGCATGTGCACCCGCACGAACTCGGGCACGCCGCCGACCCCGGCGCCGCCTGCGCACCCAGGGGTATCGAGCATGACGTGCCCCACGCGCAGCGTCCGCACGTGCGGGAATGCGGCCATGAGCGCGCCGGTCTGCACGCCCCAGCGCGAGACCCAGCTGAGCTCACGCACCGCGGGCAGCCGCGCGGTGGGCTCGCGGGGAAGCCGCGGCCCCGCCCGCGGTCGTAGCAGTCGACGACGAGCGATTCGAGTGTCTTCCAGGAGCGCTCGAGCGCAGGGACGGGGTCCAACTCGCCTTCGACTACGCTGCGCCGCGATCGTGTCAAGTGAAGGACCTTCATGTTTGACGGGAGATCTGGGAGGAGTTCTTGCAGATGCTGGACGTGCGGGCCCACCTCGTGCAGTTTCAGGACGCGGAGTCGTGAGAGCGTTCGTATCCACAAGCAAAATGATGGGGTGACATTGGCCCCTTCCATTGTCACGTCCAGGACCTCGAGGTTGATCAGCTGAGGGAGGAAGTCTGTGAGGCGGTACTGCGGAGGAAAGGGGTGGAATTTCCGGTAGACATTGTGCCCTGGAGGATGCTGGATGTTGTCGTCCAGGGCCTTGTAGGTGCTGCATAGGCTGCGAACCCGCGAAAAACGAGCAGTATCCTGAAGGAGGTACCGGCGGTACATTTGATACCGCGGCATTCCAGTCCACGGTGTGCCGGTAACGCGGATTTCTGTGAGAAATATCGACAGTCCAAGGTTGTAAAACGTGCGGGACGTGCACATCATGTTGAAGAGGTCTCGGTGATCGAGAAAAGTCATGACGGTGGCAAGAACGTCATGGTTGAGCTTCAGCGGGATACTGTCGATATTGTTCTACAAAGCATGAGTCCCACAATCTCAGATACGGCCTTCGTTACTCACCATCTTTGTACCAAGCAAGCTGAGCCTTCGCAGCTTGGACAGAGCTGGCCGAAAAGCCGAGCTCCTGGTGCCGTCCACCATGTTAGGGTATCTCCGAGCGGTAATACGTGCCGCTGGCTATTTCTGGCTCGGTGGCAGCTTTCCGGGAGACCTTAAATCCAGGAGATAGTAAGAATATGAAGCAATGAACCTGAGGTGGCCATGAAGAGCTTGGTTGAGATGAGCTTGCAGGGGGTGCGTTGTGAGACAAACGCCGCGCCGTAGGCGGCGGAGCGCTGGAAGTGGGATGATGCGCCGTCAGGCGCATCAAGCAGATGATAACTGGTGCATGTCCCACTTCCCGCTCTGCCTCTCCTGCCATCTTCGAGCTTTCGGCTTCTCCTCACCCCTTCAGAGTCTCATGGGAATAGTACAGCGTTATAGGTGCGACGCACAAGTTTGACTCTAGCGCTAGGAGAGGAGGCAATAGCCCACAGCCAGGTCGAGATCGACCCTTCTCGCAATGCTGACTTGTTCAAGCCGTGGGAATGGCGGTCAGATGAAGTAAGGAATCTCCATTGATATCTACCCTTCCATTCATATTCAAGGTTCTCAGGATATGACACAAACGGATATATCGCCTCCGCCTGTGTCTTGAGCGAGTGTCGAGTGCCCTCGTTGTCGTCCCCGCCCACTTCTACGCGCAACCTCCCCCTCATGGATCAACCCAAGGGATGTCGGTGCTGCTCTGCTGTGAGTACGCATCTATCTCCTTAACCAATGAGTCATTGACACAGCCCGAAGAAAGGCGCGGATATGCTGCAGACAAATGCTTCCAACATCTGGCAGACGATGGCCAAGGAAGTGCGGGATGTGGACGAGCAGAAAGTCGACAATACCAAGGAGGACATCGATACACTGCTGGTTTTCGTGCGTAACTCGTCTTGTACTCCCTCACGCAATTCGTGCTAAACGCCAGCACAGGCCGGTCTGTTCTCGGCCGTGGTCACGACATTTGTCGTTGACTCGTATGCCAGCCTCCAACCCGATAATACAGACGAGATAGTGTTTCTAATGCGACAATCGCTTGCGCAGAATTACACTTTTGCAGACGGTGTTCTACGCCCTGTCGCGCCATTCCCACAAGACCAACCATTCGAGGTCCCTCTTTGGGCGCTCCGCGTCAACGGGCTCTGGTTCGCAAGTCTCATCGTCAGCCTATCCACCGCGTCCTTCGGAATGCTTGTCAAGCAATGGTTGATAGAATATCTTGTAGCCGAGCGACACTACATATCTCCACAGGACAAGCTGCGCGCTCGACAATACCGCCATCCCGGCCTGAAGGACTGGAAGGTCTTCGAAATCGCCGCCCTCCTACCTCTCCTCCTGCACGTCTCCCTGGGCCTATTTTTTCTTGGCCTATGCTTCTACACTGCAGCGGCAAACGAGATTGTTGGCCGGTCCACTTTCCCCCTCGTCGCTGGATGGGCGTTCTGTGCCATGCTCACGGTTGTCGCGCCTCTAGCGTCGCCTCGTTGTCCGTACAAGATCACGCTTCTCAAGTCAGGGCTCCGTATCGGAAGGCGTTACATCTCCTCCCGCTTCTGGGGACCCACGCGTGCGGCAGCACGCGGTGCGGTCATTGCAACGAAATGGACATGGCGAAATATCATCTGCCTACCTTATCGACTGTGGAGGGCCTTCATCCAAGGCTTTTCAATACTGCTGGAGGCTAGTACCGATGTAACCCCCCTGCTTGGGATCCTCGTCGCCATATTCTTTGCCCCTTTCTTGCTCTTCCAGTTCGTCCTCGTGTATCTCACGAGGTTTACGCTATTCCTCATTTCGGACCCGGGCACAGACACAGACGAGGAAGATGACATCATGGAGAGGCCTTACAAGCCCCATGAACTGCTACTTTCTGTGGACGAAGTCATCACGAGCGATGGGCCCATCCTGGAGACAATGGTGGAGGTGCTAAGGCAGATCCATACTTCTCCGCCTTATATCACCATCTTCGTTCTTGGCTGCATCCAACATCGCATCACCTCCGCCGAACGAGATCTTCTAATTCCTGATGTCAACGAGCACATTCGAGGACTGCTGCGCCCACACACGCTTTCCGAGCACGCATGGGACTTGCTAGCAGAGCTCGCTGGAGAGGCGCTGAAGACGCTGCCGAAAAATGCGAAGCCTATCAGCGTCGAAAAACGCTCTCAATTCATCTGGCAGGTGAATGCAGTAGCTGTGATACTCTCGGACTCGCGGCGGCCCCTCCCGGACAATGTACGCGGCATGCTGACCGACCCTGCGACGCTCGCCAATATGCTCCAATCTGCAAGGTCTCTCTTTCAAAAGTGGCCTCCACGCGACGTGCGTAGCGTCATCTGGGTCGCTCTGTCGGCGCCCTCGAGAACCCATGGAGTTATGGCTACGAAGCTGACTAAGGACTGGTCTCGGCTTGGCTCTCTATACAACTCGTCTGAATTTGTGGACGAACTCCCGACAACACTAGTCCAAATCCTTCTCGAGAATGCTTGGCGTGAAGATGACTATGAGGATGCTGAAGATGCGGATGAGGCCGTTCTTATGCTCCATTATTTGCTTGGCTCCGCACAGCCTTTGCCAGTCGATGACGATCTCGAAGTACTGCTGGCTTCTGATTCATCCGACAATACTTCACAATCCGCAGAATACATGACCAAGGAAATTGGTAGCCCCCGTATCAGGCAGTCCCGTACGGTTGCAGCACGTCTCGGCAAGGCTGTTGGCCAAACACAAAAACTAGTCCTCAATGCCTTGAACTTCTACAGGTCCTTCATCCTTGAGCAGCCGCAAACACGGACGTCGTCCCGTTTGCCGCTCTGGAGAGCCTTACGTGACAAGGATCCTTCAGAACTCACTTCTGAGGACCTTCGGCCTGTTATGCTCGATCTCTGGGATTTCCTCTGCATCTGCATTGGCTCCGATGCCAATGCAGCGAAAGATCACCTGCAAACCCCGGATTTTATCAAACTATGCCTTGTCCTGGCGCGCCCAGGTGTTCCGAGCATCTTCGGCAGAGATGATGCGACCGGCCGTTCTGACTGGGACAGACTCGTTCCTGTCCTCGAAGCGACCATAGAGACCGGGGACCTCATCGGAAACCTGACTTTTTCCACCGCAGTTATGCGCGAAGATGCCATACCCACGCTTGCGCACCGTGCGCTCCAGGCTCTGGAGAATCCACCGCCGGGTTACCCCGACTGCATCCCGGGCCAGCTTCTACGCGTCCTCCACAGGTTGGCTGGGAAAGGGCCACGACCGCCGCCTAAGCAGGATGTGTCCGAGCGACGAGAGCAGGGCGAAGGCATCCTCGGCACAGGACTACGTGTACCCCAGTTTCCGCGCCGAGAGGGCAGGAGGGGAGAGGAGTCTGCGAGCGGCGCCACGCGCCGCGCTTCCGTGATTCTCGAGGACGGCCCGATGGAGACGGAGCCTCCGAACTCTGCAGCTCGCCACTGGGACAAAGTGCGTCAGCATGTACGGCGTCCGAAGCCTCGATACGCTTGGCCGATGCCGACGGCAAAGGGGACTCGGCTGGAAGCTCAGCCTCCACAACCTACGTCCCCGCCTGCTGCTCGTCCTTCTCCATCTGTCGCATCCATAGGTAGAACCTCTGCGTTTCATCCTGAGAGGACGTCTCGGCATAGCGCGGAGACATACGCTCCTCGAAGTGCGCCTGTGCCACCTAGTGTCAGGTCGCCTTCCCGGCACAGCGCGGAGACATACGCCCCTCGAAGTGCGCCTGTGCCACCTAGTGTTCGGCCGCCTTCTCGGCAAAGCATGGAGACCTACATCCCTCGAGGTGCACCTGTTCCGCCCAGTCTTAGGCCGCCTTCCCGGCAGAGCGTAGAGACGTACGGCCCTTCACACTCATTCGCGCCATCCAGTATCAAAATCCTCTCGCCTCGGTCTCTCCACCCATCAGATCCGAGTGTCCCTAATCCTCGACCCTCCTCTCGTTCATCTGCGCGTACGACGCATCCTGTGTCACCAGAAGCAGTACAACCCCCTTATCACTTCCCATTCTCCCAGGGACGCGGAGATCGTTCGGCACCTCCACAGTCGTTCCCTACGCATCATGCAACAGGCTCAGGACCTTCGGATCCTTTAGATCACACTAGCCACTATGTATCTACTGCTCCGCCCAGCCGAGGAGTATCGCGCTCCGGCAGCATCGACTCCGGCAGGCCTGTCGGCGCTGAGCTGGGGCGCACACCTAGCTCCCGACATCGCCCACCGATTCTGGCTCACGAGAGTGGGGATGTGAGTACATTCAGAGACTTGGACAAGTTTCACCATGGCGATAACTTGAGTCAGTTTCCAGATAGAGAACAGCCGAGTGGCGGCGCACCAGCCCCACCGTCGGTGTATGCAGGTGACGCTGCGACAGCAGCTGCGGCTGAAAGTATACACTCCCGGAGTACAAGGCGCAGCAATCCCGAGTCGCGTCGCATGAACCGAGGTGTTGCTGAAGGTGATATAGGATCCTCTCTTCATGTATCACCCCATTGGAGTCGGAATGTCTCAAAGCCTCCTACTCCTTCACGTCCGGATAGCGAACGCTGATTACTGCTTGATAGTCCCACTACTTGTAGCATGGGGGCTCTATTTCACGAGCTATACTCGGCTGCAAAGCTTGCAAGCCGAAGGATGTATTGAACACATTACGCGCAATAAGAGTTTCTTAAATTCTGGATAAGAGGACGGTCTGGCCACCTGCACAGGGCTTCGGCGCTTACGCTCTTCAGAACTCGTCTACCAGTGGCCGTGGCGTGTCACCAAAGCTTGGCACACAACCACCAAGTGCGTATGGCCACCACCCACCACGTATTACAATCTCACGCACTTCTCATGATAGTGCTGCCACACGGAACAGACGTAGAGGACGCCATCTTCCAGGCCCGGTCGGAGGTTGATCGGTTGCAAGACCGTATACGACATTTGAAGACGTACAGAAATACTGTTGTCCCAATTGGCGGTCTCTCGAACGAGACGTTACTACGCATTATTAACCTCATTAGAGACGACGACCGTCGTGATTACCGTTGGATAAGACTGACCCATGTCTGCAAGCGATGGCGCACCGTGTGTTTAGGGTATCCGATGCTCTGGACCTGCATCCCCGGCTTGATGCGCCCCTGCCGCAGGTACGACAACACGCGACTGTGCACTTTCTTGGAGAGGTCTCGGTCCTATCCTTTAGACGTCCACGACGTCAGGTGCGCCTTCAACCAGGCCAGAGTAGCCCTCTTGCTCGAGCAGCGCCACCGCTGGCGCGCAGCCAGTCAGTTTATCATTGATCGCCTGCTCGTACAGCACATGCAGAACGCTCAGATTCATTCGCTCGACCTGCCGCTCTTGGAATCAGCCGAAGTATTGTTCGAGATTCGCTTAGGCGACTGTCCCGGCCTGGACATTCTCAAGGACCCGCACCTTCCTCGCCTCAAAAGTTTGACTCTCTGGAATAGTGTGGCGCCATGGTCCATTTTGGAGGCATGGTTGCGGCCAACGCTGGTCGACCTGACCGTCGATTTCAATATGCGGTCTATTCCTCCGGCCAAACCGTCCAGCGCTGCCGCATGGGCCTCGATTCTGCGCAATACGCCTGCGCTCAGGTCGCTTTCTCTGCTCAACGCACTGCCAGAGACCGTACCTGATCCCGACATCGCACCCCTTTCCGCTGAACAGCAAACACATCTTCCCTGCCTCCGCCAACTCACACTCAAAGCGAAGCGCAGCGGTGTGCTGTGTGCATATACGCACCTGGTCAATCATCTCAGGTTCCCATGGTCGACGAAAGTCGTCGTGGAACACGCGACTGATCCGTTTCTTCTTCGTATCAGTCCTGAGCGGTACTCTGACGCTCTCCGCAACTACAAACTCATCATACCTGCCTTCCTCCGAACCACGGCTGCAATCGTAGAAGAGTCCCAACTTGCCGCACTCAAACCCACAGGTCCTATAAGCGCATCTATATCCTGGAATAACGACAAGGTAACGGTTTGTGTGCAAGACATGACGTCAAGTTGCACCCTCCTCACTATCACGGTGCCATTTGAACAAGAGGAATACTCCTCACCCTTGCGACCAGACGTTGAAGACATGGTCGAGACGATCTGCGCGAAGTGTCCGTTGGTTCGCGAAGCGTCGAAACTGGTCCTCTTGTGCTGCTCTCCTGGAGTATGGGCGCACCTCGCCCTGGCCGAAGTCGAGGACCTCGAGATCAGCTACGCCTCCCTGCCAGCATTTGTCGACGTCATGATGGCGTGTCCCGAGGGGTTTATGACCCGCCTAAAAGACGTTCAAATCTCAGGAATCCCTTCCGACGACGTCGCAAATAAGCTGATGCATCGTCTGGCGGATGCTTTCGCCCAGCGCCACTGAAGAAAGAAGGGGCACGCGTGTGGTGAGGCCCATGGGGCTATCTGGAGTCCTCAAATTCGGTGCTAACCTTGGAAAGATAATGTAACGCAATAAAAATGTCAATATTCATACTTGCTATCTATCCTTGGTTGTGTATGATTGCTTTATACCACCACGCCTTCGACGCACGACTAGTAGACGCAATTTTCGGGGTATCGCACCGCGAAATAACATCGTAACTACAAATTCGTCCACATAAGAGCTCAAGTAAGCGATTATGCATCACAGGAGACGTCGAGGACGTACTTCGGCCTTGCATTTTGATTCTTGAGCTCGAGTCTGGGTTGCAAGCGGCGGTTGGAGTCGCACCCGGGTGACGTTAACACGTTTACGCAGTGACTCGTAGGCCTTGATGCGCCTCATGCCTTTTACGGAGATGATGCGCCTCCGGATCGCATTCGTTCCCCGGTCCATCTGGATTCTGACGCCATCCCCTCCTTGTCTCAGTTGTGTACGACCTCGACCACGACTTGCGACGACCTCACGAGGAACACAGCATACACCTGCTGCATTCTCTTCTTGATACCCAGAACTCTGAATACCCCGAGGACTCGTTCTCTGTCGCGTCATGTCTTTCAACAAGTTCATTCTATACGAGAACAAGCTTCGATTCTACATCGTCGTCTCGAATACGTCGGACTCTAGACATAAGATTATCAAGATCGACAGAACCACGCAGGGAGAAGAGCTGAATATTATTGAGGACGATGCGACATACAGTGGAAAGCAGATGACCGCCATGCTAAAGATGCTGGAGGACGGAAACAGAGCGAATGGCGGTTTGGGCAAACCAAGGATGTTTTTTGGGGTTGCGGGTGCGCAAGTCTTGCAAAGCGACTGTAGATGGCTACTTAGATGCATGCTAAACAGGATTTATCAGGTTCACGGCCGGCTGGTATATGGTGGTCATTGCGAGACGGTGTCCTGTAGCTTTGCTCGGTGGCCACTACGTCTATCATACCGAGGAGGTTGACGTGATACCCGTCTCGTCGAATCACAAGGTAGACAAGCCGGCTGAAGAGCAGCGGCTCATGAATATCTGGAAACAAGTCGACCTCACGAAGAACTTCTACTTCAGGTACGCAGTCCACTTGTCTCTAGATATGCTCGTTCATGACAGGACGCGTTTAGTTATTCCTACGACCTCACTTCCACACTCCAACACAACCTCACCCGACCAAACTCCCGCCGCATGTTCAACGACCGTTTTGCGTGGAACTATCACATGATGACCCGCGCGTTCCAGAACACGTCCATGTCGAACAGCGAGAAGCAGCAGGACGCGCACCTTAAGTCTCAGTGGATAATCCCTCTTGTGCATGGGCACGTGGACCAAGCCAGTATGTCGCGATGTTTTGAGCACACACGTTGCGTGCTGACTCCTTTCCTAGAACTCACCGTGTTAGGACGCGTAATTTTCGTTACACTCATAGCGCGTCGGTCAAGACATCATGCGGGCGCACGATACCTAAAGCGTGGGGTCAACGACGAGGTCCCCCTGTTCGCCTACCATATCTTCATGACACCTCTGACAGTCGGGCCAGGGCAATGTCGCGAACGAAGTCGAAACCGAGCAGATCGTCTCAGAGACTCTGACGACACCATTCTACTACCCTGGTCCTCGTTCTGCAGAGAGAGGGGATAGGCACACGACCCGTCCTCCGCGAAGACCCAGTCCGAACTTTACGAGCTACGTCCAGGTGCGTAGCCTCACATCGTAACTCACAAGGTACGCTCATGTTCGCTTAGTACCGCGGAAGTATACCAGTATACTGGACGCAGGAGACTAACGCCATGGTGCCGAAGCCTCCGATTGAGAGTACGTTCTCCGTTCTCTTCGACCGTACCACAGCCTGACGGGCGCCCAGTCAGCGTCATGGACCCCTTCTACACCGCTGCCTCGAAGCACTTCGACGACCTCTTCGCGCGGTACGGCGCCCCAATTACGATTCTGAACCTCATCAAAAATCGCGAGCCTCAGCCCCGCGAGAGCAAGCTGCTAGAGGAGTACACGAACTGCGTAAACTACCTCAATCAGTTTCTGCCGCCAGGCAAGAAGATGGTGTACCGTGCCTGGGATATGAGCCATGCATATAAGCAGAAGACCCAGGACGTGATTGGTTATCTCGAGGTGCGCCTTGACCGCGCTGTTGGAGCCGTCACAGTTACTGAGTGCATTGTAGGATATCGCGGAGGAGAGCATCATGATGACGGGTTTCTTCCATTCGGGACCCGAGCCATACAGTCATTATCTACGGAACGAATTTGAATACGAGTACGTCGTTCATCCACTACCTATCGTTTCCTGACTAAGCGTTATTCTTGGTGAATAGAACAACAGGAACTCGTATACCCTGGCGGAATAGGATGTCCCTCCAGAACGGCATCTGCCGCACAAATTGTGTTGATTGCTTAGACCGCACCAATGCTGCACAGTTCGTATTCGGGAAACGTGCTCTGGGTCACCAACTGTACGCTCTCGGCGTCGTCGACTCGCCGAATCTTGCCTTTGATAGCGATGCGGTCAATATGCTCACTGAGATGTACCACGATCATGGCGACAGTATGTTCCTGTTGCCTTTTGCGAGGATTTCTAGCTAATGGATACATTGCAAACAGCGCTTGCGATGCAGTATACAGGCAGTGCACTCGTGAATCGGGTCGAAACCTACCGTCGGATGCCACACTGGAACAGCCACTCGCGCGATATCATCGAGAACTTCCGACGATTCTATACAAATTCGCTGCTTGACGCGGACAAACAAGCCGCCATCAACCTCTTCCTTGGCATACAGAGCGATCGACCGACATCGCAAGTCGTCCAGCGTGGCGGGTACCGCGACTGGTTTAAGAAGGAGCACCTGGAACCTGCGTATGATCTTGATGAGTGCGAGAAAGGCATCCAGGAGTTCGTGCAGGAGCGAGGCGACTTCTGGGTTGAATATTACCGGCCACTGCTCTTTACGAGTCTTGGGAAGCACTTCGTGTACTCGATGAACAGCACCCTGAAGCTGCCTGGGTACGATCAGTATCGGAACCCGAGTCCGTTTATGCCGAGGCATACTGCTGTCCTACATCCACCACGGTATGGTTTCTTCTCACCAGGGTCATATTGGTACTGACAAACTGTGCAGACTCATGGACGGCGTCCGCCGCTGGATCACCTCCAGCTCACCAACAAGCCGGAAGAGCGCCCATGTCGAGGCGTGGAAGGCGCCACCGTCGAAGGCCTCCACCACGGAGCTCACGCCCGACAAGAACTCGACCGAGTACATCGCGACGATGCTGCTCGACCCGAGCGTGCCGGCCGAGGAGGAGGCCGAGTACGGCGCGTACGTCGCGCAGTGCCACGAGTTTGCGCGCACGCCGCAGGAACACGCCGCGCGCAGGGACCAGCGCACGTACGAGGGCGCCGTCGCGCTCGCGAGCTGCGGCACGGACGCGGACATCGTGCGCGACAGGGAGGCGGAGAACTACGCGATGTGGCTCGAGAAGGGCCGCCTGTACGCGTCGGAGGGCGTCGCCGGGAAGGAGCGCCTGCCCGTCTCGTTTGACTACGAGAAGTGGCTCGGCGGCGTGGTGTGAGCGGGGCGTCGCTTGTGTGTGTGTGTGTGTGTGCGTGTGTGTGTAACAACAGTGTAAATGCAAGCAGCGGGCTTGGTGGTGTCTTCTCCTCGATCGCGGGGTCCCGCCTGTCCTCTTCCCACGTGCTCCGCGCACGAGCATCGCCAGCGCACATCTCGGGCCCAGCGATGTCTCCTCAGATGTGCGGGCCACACCGACACGACAGATACTCTACAACCCACATCGCATGGCATCAAGTACATTCCAAACCAGACACACTACGCACGCGCCCCCAGCCACTTCCAAGGCAGACTATCGAATCTTGTCGTAAAATAAAGAAAAATTAAGTCGTGTCGCGTTTCGCGGGCGAGGGGCAAGGAGCAAAAGAACGGAGAAACGACAGCAGGGGGGCGGGGCGCGCGGTCCGCGGAGTGTGGGTGACGATTAGGTGTAATGGATCTAAGCCCCGAGGGGTGTCTTCTACAATAATTCCAAGCATGTCTACGCGCGTCCGGGTGTCCCAAGAAATAATCCGAGGGAGGGACCAGCCCCCGTCCTCCAGGGGGTTGCCACCCGCGCCTTAGGCGCCCACGCAGGCGGGGGCGGTGAGGACGGCCATCACGGGTGTGCGCGGGGGGTATGGCGTCCAACGGGGTGGTGGAACTTCTGCGCGCGCCGCCAGCCGTCGTGGCGTCCGGCAGGCCACGCGCGGCAGCTCAGCGCACCCACGCGCCGATCTCGCGCGTGACGTAGTGCCAGATGTACTCCGTCCAGCCCTCGAGGACGCCCGCGCCGGTCATGAGGTGCAGGCAGTCGCCCGCGGCGTGCTGGCGGACGCAAGTCGTGTGAGCGGCGGCGTGCTGCCAGGAGGGAGTGCGTGTGGGACTTACGGCGTCGGGGCGGAGCAGTGCGGGGCGGTCGATCGGCAGGAAGTGTACGTCGCGGTAGTCTTTGCTTGCGAGGACGGACTGCGAAGAAACGCGCAAGGTCAGCACATCGAGGTACGACACACACACAACGGGTGTGCTGGAAAAGGGCTGTTACGCACCTCGAACAGCCGGTTGAACAGCTTGATCTGGCCCCAGTTGTACGGCAGCGTGCTGTTCTCCTGCTCGTACGTCGTCCACGGGTGGAAGATGTAGTGGCACCCGTCGTGCCCGGGGAGGTACGCGCGGACGAGGACCTGGCGGCGGCGGCCACCCGCGGTCACGGCACCGCCGCCCGCGCGGCGTTCGGGCGCGCGCTCGGCGCTCGTGAGCCACTGCTGGACGAGGCGCGCCCAGACGGGCATCGCGTCGGCGAAGAACGCGAGGACGTTCTCGATGCCGTCAAACGGCTGCGTCTCGTCGCGGAGCCCGCGGAACGTGCCCGTCGTCCAGTGCCCCGCCGTGCTGACGACCATCGTGCCGTAGTTCGCCGCGGGGAGCGGGGCGGTGAAGAGCGCGAGGTACTCGCTCGGCGGGATCTCCCACACCTGGTCGCCCCCGAGCAGGTTGAAGTCCTCCTGCGCGGCGTGGTACGGCTGTGTCGTGCGGTAGAGCTCGGTGAGCTGGTCGGTGGAGAGCAGAAGGTCAACGCGGCGGAACGTGACGAGAGGCGTGATGGAGATGTTGAAGCCCTCTGGCGGGTGCAACTTTTCAACGAGCGGCGATTTCGGGTTGAGGTAGAGGTTTTGCGGCCATGCGCGGTCCCAGTATGGGTTGAGGGTGTAGTTCGGTGTCGCGATGACATGTGGGTAGAGCAGACACGACAAGGAGAAGAAGTGGTTCTCGGTCACGGAGTCTGGAAGAATGACAGGGTTAGTTACTGCTTCAATGTGGGAACGCCAACGCTGTTCGCGGATCCCATGGGACCTTCGAGCTGCCAAGCAGTAAAGTCACACACAGGCATGCGGCCGAATCGCCACTGCGCAGCAGAACAGCCGTGTGTGTGACACAGGCGACGATGAGAACACCTCTGACGATTTGCTGCTGTGCAGCGCAGGGCCCGGCCGACCGCACGGACCGAGGGGCTCACCCCCAAAAGATTTCCATCTAGGGGAGACATAGCCATCCTGACAGCCGACTCGGAAGATGAGGCAGCTAGACTGCGTGGTCTGTGACCCCGAGAGATGTGCACCTGCCTGCTTCTCAGGGCGGCACGCGACGGGAACGCGGAGGACAAACGGAGAACAGGACATACTCACCGCCAATGAGGAGCCAGCCGCCCTGCTCGACGAGGTCCTGGACAAAGGCCTCGCGGTCAAACTGGCGGAGGTTGCACGTCGGCGGGGGCGTCCACCGGTACGCGGCGACGTCGGGGAAGCGGTTCCACTGGTCGGGGTCGGCGGCGAGGTGCCAGTTGTACTCGCGGTCGCTCGCGCAGCCCTGGAAGCCGCCGAGCGCGAGGATGTCGGCGACGCCCGAGACGTTCTGCGTGGGCGTGCGCGGCGGGGCGCGGCGGGTCCACTGGCCGCGGGCCCAGTCGTCGGGCGGACACTGGCTGCGCTGGCGGACGGAGAAGAGGTCGGAGACGGAGGCGCGGAGGCGGGCGGACGAGGGGTGGGTGGTGTAGAGGGTGAGGAGGAAGGTGATGCATGCGCCGAGGGCGACGACCTTGAGCGCAAGACTGCGGTGTGTCCTGAGCATGGCGGGCAGCAAGCGGCGGGGCGCAGCTGGCTGGTGTGTGCGACGTCGACGTCGTCCTCCGAGTCGTCGGGTGGGAGGTCGTGGGGCAAGAGGGAAAAAGCGAGCAGCGAGCGGCCGCATCCTGGCTCTGTCTGCATCCATCCCCTGAAACCGGTTCTAGACTCTTGACCCCCGCACGAAGGCTGTTTGTGGGCGCCTGTGTACCGCGTTTGATGCCCGCGGACGTCATTCCCTCGCGACCCGCCCCGCCGCCGTCCGCAGCAGTCTCAGCTCTCGCCCCGCACTCCTCCTCGCTATTTCGGTCGTCGGCCCCCCTGCCACTCCCAGGACGTGTATGCCGCCTCTCAGAGACACTCTGTGCATCGAGAGCCCGCCGTCTGTACCCCTCGCACGCAATTTTCGCTTGACAACGCGAATTTCACCAAGTGGAGCCGAAGCGGTGATGCGACACTGGGGCACTCATATCTTCCCGCCATGCGCTGACCTTGCCCTACTCGCAGCTCACCCCCTCGCGTCATCCTCATCGCCTCTCATCGCCTCTCTGTGCAAGGCTGCTAGAGACGTGAGCGGGACGGCGTCGAGCGGGCACTGTCGGGGCTGTCGTGCGAGCATGTGTCCTTCCCAGGATCGGACTAGCGTGCACCCGCATCTGTCGCCTGTGCCTTGTCTGGACCTCGCTGGCTGGCTGTCCTGCCACGTCGCTGTCCGCGTCGGCGTCCTGCTCACGAACGTTCGCTCTGGGGAAACAGGCCTGTCCTGCCCTGGCCTCTCGAGCTCGAGGCAGATCAGACGTCGCCGACAGCCAATCGGGAGATCTTTGCTTACACGCGTCTGTGGCGTCCGCCGTCGCGGTGGCCTGCTCCCGCCCCGCCCTTCTATCGCGCTCCTCGACGCTGGAGGGTGCATACCTGGCACGCGTAATGGCGGTGTGTTCGGTGCCGAACGCCACGACGGTCCCATCGCTCATCGTTGTGGATTCCCGTTGACTCCCGTGATGGCCGTTTGGCCCGCGCGACATGCGCGCAAGGCCGATCCTCAATAAATCCTCGATGACGCAACCGCGGCAGCACATACTCGCTTGCGCAGGCGGTTCCTCCTTCCGTGGCCCTACGCTGCTGCCAGATGTACGATACTTGATAGTGTCACACCCGACATACTGACTGCTGAATATAATGTCTGTGATTTGTAGAGTGAGAGTGTTGCAGGTGGGAATTGACTTGTATAGAGTTGGTCTTGCAATACTGAACTCTCAGGTGTATCCTGCAGTCGCCAGCTGCTCCGGCGCCTTCGTGCCCTTGATGACTGTGTTGTCAGTGAGACCCGAGCATGGACGTGTTCAGGCAGTCTGCACTCATCACCTCATGCAACCACGGCCTGTAGGTGTACGGCGGGTTGAGCGCGACAACGTCCAAGCGTGCCTTGGCGCGGTGCCTCCCGGCGAATTCCCATGCAGCATGCGTGGACCATCTCACATGCTTTAAAATACAACGGAATCCATTAGAATACAAGTACAATAATATCGCAGTACCATGTTGTAGATATAGGGTGCAATAATGACCTACCTGCCGAATACCGGGACCCTCGCACGCTGAACATGACCGTGACGCAGTGGAAGACGACCGTTGTAACACCTGTGACCCAGTGTCCTCTCCAGGACCGCGGCACTTTCCGCCCAGCCTCGATGAACGACCGTATCTACTCTTGAGAATAGCAAATCTTTGAATTTCGGGTCATACAATAGAGTTGGTTAGCTGTCAAGTGGCAAGTATGTCGAGAAACAGCGTTGCGATTGGTGTACAGGGTCACCTAAGCAGTGTACGGGGTCCGGGTTTATTGAGCGCCGGTACTGCTTACCTGACGCCGTCGCTTGTCTTCTCCCACGAAGGCGAATCCGTGAGCTGAAGTCCACGCGAGAGGCAGCACTTGACCTCCCGAGCAGAGGTAATAGCATTTATAACCTCATCGGCTACAATTCTAACCGCTGGTCTACATGCAGAACGTACTTGACTTCATGGACACCACAAACTGGAAGTGGCCAGAGGCCATGTCCCCGGGCCAACAGCAGATTATCGACACCTATTGCAAATACGCAGGCGACGCGAGCTTTTCGGCAGAACGACTGCGTGACTTGAAGACGCGCTGGAACGGCATGCTGCCGGTTGCGCGGCTGCCCTCTGAGCTCCTTCTGCTCGTCTTCGACGACTGGGCGTCGGAATGCTACGCCGAGACGCAAAACACCCAGCCTGCGTTCCGGCCATACGCATGGGTCCGCTGCACACACGTCTGCCGGCGCTGGCGCGAGCTCGCGCTGGCGTCGCCGTGCCTTTGGCGACGCATCGTGCCCGCGAGCCCCGCCTGGACGCAGGAGCTGCTCGACCGCTCGCGGCAGGCGCCGCTGCTCGTCGACTTTAACGGCGCGGACGCCAAGTCCGGCTGGGACGTCGAACGCGTGCGCGCGGAGGGCACGCACCACCTCCTCCGGCACCAGTTCCACCGCATCCGCGCGGCGCACATGGACGCCTTCGACTTTGACAACCCCGCCGAGATCGCGGCGCCGCTCCTCACCGCGCTGCGCGTCACAGGCTTCTACGAGAACCCGATCGCGGCGGCCCTCTTCCGCAACGCCGCCCTCGTCGATCGCTCCCCCGAGGACGCGTGGGTGTTTGCGCGCGACGGCCTGCCTGCGCTCGCGCGCCTGGACGTCTTCACGGCGACGCAGGCCATCACCTGGTCCTGCTTCCGCGCGACGCTGCAGCAACTCCGCACGCGCGCTGTCCGCCCCCAGCCGTCCCCAGCCGCCTGGCGCACCGCGCTCAGCGCGATGCCGCGGCTGCGCACGCTGGACATCGACCTCGGGGACCCGACGGCCAGCGGCACCTTCCCGCAATGGACGCCCGCCGCGCCGGCCAGCGGCCCCGTCGTGCTCCGCGCGCTGCACACCCTGACGCTCGTCGACGAGGGAGACGGCCGCGCCGCGGCCGCGCTGCTCGCCGGCCTCGCGCTGCCCGCCGCCCGCACCGTGCACGTCGAGCTGCATGCCGTGCGCGCCGCCGCGGACGCCCCGGGCCACCTCCGCGCGCTGCTCGCCGCGCTCGCGCCGCTCACGCGCGGGGGCGCGCTCGAGGACCTGCAGGCGGACCTCCCGGCGCGCGCGGGCGCGCTCGCGCTGCGGCTCGCGCTGGCGGCGGCGCCGGGCATGCCGCGCGTGTGCGTGTGTGCGCGCACGGACCTCCCGCGCGCGGCGCTGCGCGCGTACCTCGCCGCGCTGCGCGACGTGCGCGTGCTCCGCATCGGCGGGGACCTCCGCGCCGCGGCCGCGTTCGTGCGCATGCTCCAGCCGCCGTCCGCGCGCACGGCGGCGGACCGCACGCCGCTGTTCCCGCGCCTCGGCGCGCTGCGCCTGCTCGGCATGTGCTGGAGCCCGCGCGGAGCCGATGGCGGGAGCGCGGACGAGGACGAGGACGAGGAGGAAATGTTCGAGGAGGACGTGCATGAGCTGATGAGGCAGACGGAGAGGATGATGGAGAGCCGGAAGAGAGCGGGGTACGAGGTCCAGCGCGTCGTTTTGGCGGAGAAGCTGAACGAGGTGGTCGTCAAGCGCCAAGAGGAGTTGTAAGGCACTGGTCAGTTGCACGAGTTGGTACATATTCCTTTTTTCACGGATCGCCCTCGCAGCACAACATACTCCGATTCTGTCAATCCCTGTAGACGTGAGATCACCGCAGCCCCGCATAGGTCTGTGCAATCCCCTGATTGCATACATCAAGCTGTGTTCGATTACAGAGAGGTGATGATTATCCAAACAAGAGTGACAGCCCATAGTCGTCATCGTCGTCGTCCACTTCTGCGGCTCCTGACGCCGTGCCAACATCATCCCTCGGTCCATGAATCCCCCCATGAAGACGCACCACTCGTGGACCCATCCCTAGCTTCTCCCGGCGGAGGACAACGTCTGCGAGGCGCTGCAGGAGCGGGCGCCGGACGCGGCCGACCTTCTGGTCCAGGCGGGGCGGCGGCAGGCGTGCATCCTCGGGGAAGCTGCTGACGGTGAGCACCGCGAGCTGCGGCATGAACACCGCGTGGCCGTCCTCGAGGGCCTGCAGGAACGCCGCGAACGCGGCGCGCGGGATGTCGAGCGACCGCAGCCGCGCGGCCGTGAGGTGCGCCCAGGCCCCCGGAGACGGGCAGCAGTCCAGCCGCAGAGACGCGACCCCGCAGT
This sequence comes from Phanerodontia chrysosporium, assembly GCA_001910725.1. Lineage (NCBI taxonomy): Eukaryota > Fungi > Basidiomycota > Agaricomycetes > Polyporales > Phanerochaetaceae > Phanerodontia > Phanerodontia chrysosporium. The sequence goes on from MJGA01000023.1 coordinate 184,652, forward strand.
ACGCCGGGCATGTGGCGAGGATGTGCGCGGCGAGGTCCGCCACTACGGGCCGCAGCTGCCGCTCGTTTGGAAGATCGACGGACGCAAGTAGGAGTGCGTCGACCGAGTCCGACTTCAAGTTGCTGGGGTGGAGTATCACCTGGAATGTATCCCAGTCCCACTCTATCCAGGCGTCGACCGTTTCTGTTGGTTGCTGGCGCTCAAAAGCGCTGCTTGCTTGCCGTACGGCGGTGGTGAAGAATCGCTTGTAGCTGGGCAGAATAGGGGCGTACTGCGAGGCCTCTTCAGTCATGCCGGACGGGTGGGTGTTCATGGTGATCTCCATCGACGATGGCGATGCCTCGAGCTGATGGACCAGGTATGTGGCTGCGTTAAGGGCCTCATCCCCTGCAACACGCACGCATGCACGTCTGAGCCGCGAAAGATGTATTCGCGCGCTCGTGGGGTGATCGAGTGCGCCGTCTTCCAGGTCGATGTCTTCGAACACGTTGGACAGATCCAAGGACTCGAGAGAAGGCATCAGTTGCAAGACAGCGATCCATTCCGAGACTGAAGCTTGGTGGAGTACGGGGGGCCAATAGCGTAGACTGTCAGATCGACCAGACTAGGTTTCAGCCAGGTTTGCATAGCGGGCCACCGTGACATGCTACAGCGAAGCGTCGTCAGCCGTGGGAGATCGAGGTCCAGACGATACGTGGCTGCGCCCAGGTCGCTGTACCATAGGTGGAAAGTGAAGTCTGCTGACTCTAGAGCAGGCAGAGCCACCGGCTGGACGCTGTGCTGCTGGAGTGCCTGTATCACGTCGTTCGTAATGTAGAACTTTACCAAATTTCTCCAGCGGTGCAAGTTCTCCAGGAAAACAGGCATCCAGACGTTGCAATACGGCCCGCAATGCGTTCTGAGCTCGATAGGGCTTTTCGCGGACCTCTTGAGGAATGTTCGAAGACATGCCTCTCGTCTTGGACCCGTCCAACAGTCGATATTAGTCCAGAGTAGCGGATACCGTAGGGCCACAACGCGCCATCGCGAGCACACGTGGGTCAGGTGAATCCAGGAGTTCAGCGGGCGACAAAGGTCCTTGACGATTGATATAATATAGAGTAACGTTTCGTCAGGAAGACAGCCGACACAAGTGAGAGTGTTCTTGTAAGTCTTCAATGAACGGAGGTGCTCTTCCATTCGGGCGACATCCCCTGTGCTTGCACGATAGCCTTGTCGACGTCCGAGTGTAGAGGTGGCATTGAGGCCTAGGAAAACAACGTGTATAGAGTAACAACAAGATTCGTTGCCCCACTAGAGTGGTTGTGGTTTGTGAGGAGCCACCCTTGTCCTCGGGCCATGGTCGTTGTGTGGGGTGATCGGGGGTTCGTGGAAGGACCCCGCAATATACCCCGTCGCTAACAGTACGTTGGAACGTTCAGTAGTTCAGTAGAATTATATCGCCGGGTGGCTCACCAGTATCGTAGCAATGAAGCTATGTTGAAGCCCGGACGCGAGTAGTCCAAGAGGTGCAGAACAGAAGACCCTGGATACCCCTCACCGTGCAGCCGACGAGCCGTACATGAGCAGATCAAGTTCACGGTGCTATCGCTATACATGCTCCGAACACGCGGAGACGTTCATTCCACGCATGAGTCGGTCGATATTTGCCAACGGTGGGGTTTCTGCAATATCAGAGAAGTCAAGCAAGGAAGTATATCCTGTCGCTTAGCAATGTGTCACAGTGGTGACCGGGGTTCGGTACAGGACCCGGGTAACCCCGCCGTAGCAGACCGCATAACATTGGAACTCCTGACGCTCGCTCACTGTTCACCTGAACGCGGTCCCTCCCCAATACGTTTGCCTGTGCTAGATGGGCTCCTCCATCCTATGGCGTCCTGGCAGCTGGATCAGACTGCCTTACGGACAGGAATTCCTCAGCCCTCACCTCTGCCACACCCCTTTATTGGTCCTTCCCTTTCATCTCCGGCTCCACCAACTGTAAAACCTATCGTGGGACCCAGAGGCCGAGATTCACCCCGGACCGAGTGCAGTCCTCTGCGCCTACACCTCCCAGGGCCTAATCGAGTCGCGAAGTACTACCACAGGTGGGCGTGGCCGACATCCGTCCGCCCATCTGCCATGCCTGCTGCAGACAATGTAAGCACTGCAACGAAGCAGCGCCACTCCGTCATATGCCCTGGCGGCAGATGATTCGCGATATTAGCACAAGTCCAGTTTCTTCGTGTGACATTACTTGACGAGCTCATCGCCATCGCTACACTATTCTCGTTACGACGATGTCTTCCTGTCGGTGTTCGTCCATCGATTCGGGAGGAATGCAGTGCTCTCGGCATGCCTTTGACTCTCCATCTCAATAGCAAGTATTTCGAGGAGTTTCTGTGGTTCCAGACGTAGTGTACTATACATGCATGCATGCAAAATGGGACTCTTGAGAATAATTCAATGAGACGTATGTTCTGTATCGGATCACTGGGAAGCCAATGCAAGAGACGGATGTCCGCGTATATGCTTCAGATCTTTATCTCCTCAATCTGTCCAGCGTCGGAGGACTTGTCTCTGTCCGACCGCGAATCAGAGATACCGGCCTCACGCGCAGCGTCGTCGGCGAGCTTCGCGACAGCTTCTTCGCCGTCGAAGATCCTGCAGGCAAGGTCAAAATTTGTCATCGCACGGAATGCGAGGGACTCACGCAGCGGTCTCTTCGAGGGTGCGCTAGTGCGAGGTGTGATGAGCCCGAGTAACACATAGCGAAGGAAGATTGCTTACGTTCTTAGTCTCCACGAGGTAGAGATAAATGAATACAATCTCGAAGAGAAGCCAGCAGTCGTATACGATCTTTCGAGAATGTGTCAGAAAGCAAAGACCGGTAACGTAGCGGGCCGGCACTTACGTAGTACTTCCAACCAATGCTAGAATTGGCACGTTAGCACAGCTTCGCATGGCGAACATGGAATGCTTACGCATCGAGTGCGATAGGGTTGACATATCTGCGTAAAAAGTCAGAAACCGTGACAGGAAGCTCCTGTGAGAGACATACTGGTTGAAAATCAGGGAGAGCGTGAGGGCAAAGCTATACAGGGTGAAGCCTTTTTGACGGATGGAGAACGGCAGAATCTCGACGTTGTACAGCACGATGAGGGGCGTGTATGCGATCTGTCCCAAGCTGCGTCAGTATTTCATAGTTTTGACCGCAGACTGGTGCGTACATCGTCTAGAAATCCCACCGTCAACAGTTTTCAGATACACACGATAGGTAAGAACTTACAGAAAGCGTAGAACAAGACTGAGAAAGGGGTGGAATCTGTCAGAAGCGTATGTAATGACCGGAGTAGAAAACGTACAGATCATCGCGATGAATGTATGCGCTGCAGCGAGGTTGCCCGTCTCCGAGTACAGGCCGAAGCAGGCGGTCTGCAGAACGTAGAAAACGAACATGCCTGGAGACTAGTCAGTAAACAACGAGATGGTGGAGCGACCTGGAGTACGAACCGACTGTAGAGATGAGGAACAACGGACGCCGCCCGACCTTGTCGCAGAGAAGACCACCGCCCATGGCGACGAACCAGTTGAAGATGTTCAACAAGCCATTCTATGAGTCTCGTGAGTGACACGATCACCGACAAGTCCAGATTGTCGCGCACAATGAGCAGCTGTGTAGTCGAACTGGTGACTATATGCTTGTGAGTCGGGTGATTCCAGATATTAGCGACAGTCTACTTACTGCCGATAGCCGTCAGGGTCTTGTTGAGATCTGCAGGGCAAGCGACGGGTCAGCGAATGCCACAGGGTATACTACTTGCTACATACAGTACGAGCTGTAGACGGCACATAATCAGCGTCCACCCTTTCGGAGATAGCGTGAGGTACATACATGAGATTGTTTCCGGACCACTGCGAGAAGAAGGCAATCGCAATCATGACGCGTAGACGGCGGCGGTTTCCGGGTGTCTTGAAGAGCGTAAGCCAACCGACGGAGGCAGCTTCACGGTCGAGTGCAATGGCCGTGCGGATCTCCTCGAACTCGTACTCTACGAGCGGGTGGTGCCTGCGCGAAGTGGGTGAGCATGTGCGCGTGGGAGCGCAGAAGAAGCACGCACGGATCGCCGTTTCCGTGGTAGTACGCGAGGATCCGGAGGGCCTCTTCCTCCTGCCGGGCCGTGAGTGCGTGCTGGGACATCTGGGCAAAGGTGCGCACCTGCCCTTCGAGCACAGCCAACGCGGCGACTCGGGGACAAACCAGATCAAGCAAACCTGCAGCACCGAGGGAAGTGCCTGCAGCGCCGATGGTATCCTCCACGACCAACTGTCCGGGATGTGGAAGGTTCCGAACGTCTGCAGGGACGCCCAGCATCAGCCGGAGCCTGGGCTCGAAAAAGGTTTCAGGCGCTCACCGTCCAGGCAGCACTTCATTGCGATTGGATGAACAGCCGATCGTCAACGGAGATAACAGAGCACTTACACAATACTTCCCAGGAACCTGTACATCAACTCAATTAGCGATTGTTAGGTGCAAGGCGAAGCAGCTCGGGACGTACCAAAGCGTATTGTACAGCGACGTGACGGGCGCACGTTGCGACGGGTACGCCAGTTCAGTGACGAGCACGGGGGCTGCGGACGCCGCGAAGGTGAGGCCGAACCCGATCATGAATCTACCCGCGCACGGTCAGCAATCTGCGATGCGGGGAGCAGCAGCGGGCGACGTCGCACCTTGCCCCGATGAACATGCCGACGGACTGCGATGCAGTCTGCAAGACGGTCGCGGCGCACATGAGGAAGGCGCCGAGCGCAACTGCTGTCCGTCGGCCAAAGCCGTCTGAGACGTATGGCGCGAACGGGTATGCTGCCAGGCATCCGATGTTCTGGATGGCGTTGAGGAGGCCAAGCTATGCGAAGGGAAGTGTAAATAGGTAGCGTTGTCGTTGTAAGAGAGCTACTTACCATGCCTGGTGTTGGGTTATGGAAAGCGGTCCGCCACTGGTCAAGAGACTGGAGACCATCTGATATCGGGTTCAACGGGATGATGCAACCTCTGAGCTGCGATAGGCTTACTCATCATGCTACCTGTGATCACAACTTGAGCAGGAGCCTTGGGCAACATTGCCGGAGCACGTACCATCATAGCCGTTAGTTGTTGAGGTGATGAGCCTGTTTGACCGTTGGAGATCAATACATTGTCTCCGCAAAGCGACAGTACGACGCACAGTAGGGCGATCCAACCGTTCAGCACGATCAACCGACTGTTCCTCCACCATGGCCGAGGATCGACGAGGTGGGCGAAGCCCTGTTGTCCACCGCTCGCAGTGATGGCAGCTGGTCCACCCATGGCGAAGGTTCAGAAGTAGGGAGACGAGAAAGGACGGGTAGAGGAGGCGAAGATGGGGTCGCCGCGCAGCTAAATGGTCCGCGACAAATGCTCGGCATGATTAGAAGCGAAGCAGCGGTGAAATGTCGCGGGGGCGAGGAAGCCTCCGGATGCTCTCGAGGGAGCGAGTACACGTTCCGGAGGGCGATAGCGATTCAGATACGTGCGCATGCGGGCAGGGCGTGGGTCGCATACGGTCTGTGGCATAGTAAGGATGACGAAGTCGCATGTTTCGTTCGGCGAGTCGGGTCGAGGACTTATCGAAGTTGTTAATATAGAAGCATCTGCGGATTAACCAGTCAGGAAGGTAGCCAAAGGCAGCGTGTCGCGTATCAAATGATAAAGGCGATGAGTGCTGCGTACGGTAGGTCTTGCGGATATACGACCAGTGGAAACCCCACTTGGCATCTATGGCGGGGAGTAGTGGACACTGAGGTACGAGGTTTGAGCAAATAATGTAAGTTCTTGCGAATTTGATCCCCAGAAGGCGGCCGGATCGTCGTGGCGCAGCCGCATATGTTAAGGGTCGCCCTTAGGGTACACTATAGAGACAGTGTTCCTTCTTGTACACCCCGCTTTCACACGGTTCTTCCCACGGCCAGGAACACTTTCGCACACCGTGCCATCCCGGAACTATCAAGCAGGACATGTCTAGGATTAGCGACATATATGTAACGAAAGTCACAGTTCATCGTACCTTGACTGTATCTTGTACAAGGGTTGAGAGTATAAGTGCAGCCGTGGATCAAGGTACGACGTCACAGAGGCTTCTCGGCTGGACACCGAGCGACGCGACGAGCCGCTTGGGGTTCAGCGGAGAAACCAGAAGCGACGACGTCAGCGATGCAGCGTACTGCTACCAGAAAGTCTGGGTCGACTTCGAGTCTTCGACGGGATCGCCGCAGGGCAGAAGCCATCGTAGCTGATAGCGTTGGACTTGACCAGCTCTGGATTTGTGAGGGAAACCAGGAAAATAACACGCAAACCGGCCAGAGTTGCCTCATACCTTCCTCGGACCGTGGGCAACACGCAACAGGTTTGCGAAGAGCCTCTACCTCTCGAGTCGAAACCGGTTACCCGACATTGCAGCAACACTGCTCGGGATCGGAAAGCAGGTTTCCGGAGCGAGATAATACTGCAACAGAAAGCTGTGAGTTCCTGACAGAAGGTGTTGAGCAACAATGCGACGCGCAACATCCACAGCGGCGCCCGAGATGACATATTCGCCTGATATCAACTTTGGGCTTGATAGCATTGGCAGCCTCCATATACTAGCAACGACGAGTATAACTCACCCCGAGCACTCATCTTCAGACCTTATATTCGGTGACTCTGGGTGGTGGGCAGGAGAGAGCAGGTAGGGGAGATCGCGCCTTGCTCGACTGCCTCGACCGACATAGCAGTGCTTTCTCACGCCTTTGCGGCAAGCGCATACCCGTCCAACCCGGACAGTCCTCAACGTTCACGACGACGAGCAGCCTCGGTCTAGGGAATGAGACATTTGCCTCTCGAGATACTTCTTCTGATAGCCGCGAACCGCACACGAGCACAGCGAGGGGTCTTCCACCGGGTGCGCCTCGCTCAGGGATCAGAGCCGTACCGTATCCCGAAACTCATGTCCGCCGTCCCTAGGATGCCAGTCTGCCATGCGTCGGCAATGTGGAAGCGGTAAGTGCGCTACACGTTGTGCAACTTCTATCATGTCTCACGCATTGCTCCTATCCCCAGCTGAACGTCCACGGCGCGTCCCCGTGGGTCGTGTACAACCAATTGCAGGAGCCATGTCTTCAAGCAGGTGTGTATACGACATCCTATCGTCCCATTCCATATCTCGCAAGGCACCGCGAAGACAAGTTGCATCTTAGTCGGTCCGAGATCTTGCAACCTTGCTGCTATCGTGACCCACAGCAGAAGGACTATCCTTGGATCAGACCTGTGTTCCCGGACAGCATCTGGCCAATCCATACATGGCCCCCAGAGCCAGGTGTTTCCCACATTCATATACTGGTACTTACTGGATTTTTCAACAGTTGGCGGGCTACCTGCTCCTGTGTGTAAATGGTGTGTCCCCAAAAGAAAGTCATCACGTAACAACTCACCAACTGTGTTCAGTAATCTCCCAGTGTACAATATCTACATGGCAAATGCGGTCTGTCAACAAAAACAAGTCGAATCGTGGGCAGAATGGGCGCAGTCAAACCTCTGCAATGTGTCAAGCCCTCCCCACTGTTCCGTATAACGTTGACGCCATCAATATGCCGCAGTGGGCGTACACCAGCTTGTCAAACGGACAGTTCGACCTTTCCTCGGCTTTGAAGAGTACGTCGGCTGACCCGGTGTGATTCTGTCTTTCTGACCACATGCCCTCTGCAGAAGCTCGCGGCTGGAGTCCCATACAGATAGCTACTCCCATAATTGTCGGCGTTGGCGTTGCCCTCATTGCCGCTATTCTCTTCTTCTCTATCGTCGGCGACGCGGAGGCAGCACCGTCGGCCGACGTCCAAGAAAGAAGGCCTGGGAAAGCGCGCACCTTCATGCCCCCGCCGTTTCTTCGGCCTGATCCCAGAACGGTTCACCGTCCGGTCTCGGACGCGCCGAGAGCCGCAGTGGGAGATCGACGAGAACGTCGTACTCGACGCGGAGCTCGGCCGGGTGCACGTGGGGTCGCCACGCAGCAAGCACTCGCGCATCACGTCGACGACGTCGCTGCTCTCGGCGGGCGAGTCGCAGGGCTCGGGGCGGCGGCGCTCCTTCTTCGACGCGCTCGCGGCCAAGTTCAGCGGCATGTCCCTCCAGAAGAAGTACCAGAGCGGGACGACCAAGGGCCCAGACTACAAGCGCGTGCACGTCGTGTCACGCGACATCGACGCGCGCTTCGCACTCGACGGCGGCGAGCTCACGCCCGTCGCGGCGGACGCGCCGCCCCCGCAGCGCGGCACGCCCGAGCGCCAGTCGACCCTCCCGAGCGTGCTCGACATCCGCGCCCGTCGCTTGCGGACTCGCGCACCCGCCCGCGCCGCGAGGACACTCTGCAGACGGAAGACAGCCTGGACGCGCCGCGCACGGTCTTCCAGTCGGACTATTCGCTCGGCACGACGGACCTGCTCACTCCGGTATCGGGCTCGGTGGCCGACGTGCATGATGGCAGTGTGGTAGGCTGCGTGTTTGAGTTGGCCTGTGGGTTGTGCTGATATGTCTATCCACTCTAGAACCCTCATCTTGTCCACCCACGTTCGCCGCTCATCCAGGCTGCACATTTCAACGCCCCGTCTCCGGCTCGTGACCGATCGATGTATATCGAGCGTCGAGAATCGACGGACTCGCTTGCTCATGAACTGTATCCTCGTGGTCCTTCGTACGAGTATTGAAGTCATTTCGCCCGCATATCTTAGTATACCCAGAGACATTGAGAAGGACTACTTTGTGGTATTTATGCATCGCCTGTTGTTGTAATAGTTTTGGATAATAGCTAGTTGATTGGGTTTTGTTGCTTGTACATTACACTTCATGTATTTCGCATCTGCTCCATTGTGGCCTGTTGCATTGGACATCCTTCACGCCGTTATATTGACCTCGAACTCGTCGTGTCAAGCAGCTCATCATTTCCTCATTTACTTCCCATGGAGTGCAAGTACAAGAACGAAGTGTACAACGTAGCTAAACCGTACAATGAACAACATACATGCGTCTTCCAAATGTATAAATACAGTTGTGCTTGCTGGTCGTCGCAATCAGTATTCAGCCAAGGGTATAACTTTGCCTGCAGAAGAAACGTGAGAAAGTGAACGACAAAACAGCAGGTAGATGCACGAACCAGTATTGTAGTACGCAGGCGCACGTTTTCGCCGGCCCAGGAGCTCGACGTCGCCGCTGTCAAAGAAGGAATAACCAGCTGCTGCGCATGTAAGCTTGCATGTCAGACCGAGCAGCAGGCTCAACTTACGCATGTAGTCGCCGTCGTCGAGGACGTCCTCCTTCGTCTCGGGGCTCGCCCGTCCGTTGATCGGCCTACCCGTGCGCGAGTCGCGCAAAACGCCGGCGTGGTCGACGAAGGGCTCGGGGCGCGGGTTCGCGGCCATGTGGAGCTGGACAAGGATGCGCTGCACGTCCTGGAGGTAGCCCTGGAGGGTGTCGAGGAAGCGGCGGGTCTGGAGGTGCTTCGAGGACGCGCACACGGAGAGACCATCGTCCTTGATGATGTACCCGATCCCGTACCCGTCCGCCGCGACGGGCCCGAAGCCGAAGAGACGCAGCGCGGGGTTCCGCAGTTGCTCGTGCTCAGGATGCTCGTGCTCAGCAGCTGCCAGCCGGGGTCCGTGAAGATCGCGGGCAGCGGCGCCTTCTGCCCGCTGCCGCTCCCCGCGCCGCTGTAGCCCGAGTCGCTGCTGACGGGCGAGAGCGGGCGGTCCTCGGCCTCGCGCTCACGCTGCAGCAGGCAGTACAGCGCGTACAGATGCCGGTCCTGCCCGAGCCCCTGCGAGCACTCCCTCGTGAGCTTGACGTGCCCCTGGCACGCGTGCCGCAGCGCGGCAATCTTCTGCTCCGGGGTCGCGTCCGAGAAGAAGGTCTTGACAAAGTCGACGCTGTGCGGCTGCACCGTGCGGATCGCCTCCGTGCGGCCGTGCAGGAAGGACTTGGTCATGGCGGGCTCGTATGTGCATTCGATGCGCCCGTAGAGCCCGTAGTACGCCGCCTGGAAGGCCATCTGCACGAAGGCATCTGGGCTGAAGCCGTGGCTTGTGATGAAATTCTTGCCGTAACCCTTGAATTCGAGTGCCTGGCAGTCGTTCTGGCAGATCAGGTCGCTGAGGCGTGTCTCGGCAAAGCGGATACCGGCGCGCAGCTCCGGGTAGAGGGTCCACTCGAGCTTCTTCGGGGCAGTGTCGATGAGGTAGTTGGGGGTCGGCGGCGGTTGATTGTGGTGCGAACGGGGAGGTTTGTACGACTTGGCGTACGGCGATAGGGGAGCATGGAAGAGTGTCGGAGCTGATGGGTTGATAGAACGCGCAAGAAGCATGAGGCCTTCAGTGAAAATGTCAGCGGCGAACCGCAAGACAGTGTGGCCGTCGACGCCGGTGTGCTCAAAGTTGATACCTGCAGCACCGTCTGCGGTGATAATGATTTGCAACTATACCAGCCAATGTCAGCAGATGCATTTCGCCAAGGCGGGCCTGCGCACCTTGTCGTACCACCGGTTCGTACATGTCCCAATCTGCACTCCTCCCTTCAGTTCATAAGTTCCACACAAGAAGTTATTGCAAAGCTCTGCCAGATTGTCGGGCGTCGCGTCGTCGAGGCATACAACGAACAACGCATTGTCGACCACCTCGAGGCAGGACTCGTTGTTGCGGTTGCGGCTGAGGGCCTTGCGTAGGGACGACCAGATCTTGCGGTTCTCCGTCGAGAGCACGCCAATCGAGTTCTTGGCGACTTCGTGCACGGGCAGCTGGTCGGCGTCGGCTACGATTGCCTGCAGGTTGCGGAGTATCTCGCGTTCCGTGAGGACGGGCCGGTTTTCCGCGTCCAGGACGTCGAACCAATCTGCGCAGTACCGTGTGAGGGCGAGAAGCAGCGGACGGGACTGAAAACGCACAGAATTGACCGCGCCTCAGAACAACAATGTGCCTGGCATCGGGATGTGTCTCCATCCTGCAGCCACGCTGCAGAATATGTCAGCATGCTCGCACAGGCTTCGGGCGGGAGATGCTCACTTCGGTAGGTATCCGTGCTGTGCCAAAGAGACGGGTGTATTGATCCATGTCGAGGGGCACACCGCGGACGGTGTCCGGCTCGAGCATGCCCGCGCGGAGGTCATGGATGAAGCCGAGCGAAGACAAGATGAGAGAAGCTGCTCGGGGTAGCTGTGAGCCACGGTCTGGGGTGGGATCATTTCTGCCGCGTTATTAATGTCAATATCACTGCACGCGGACATAAGCATCTGCCACGAACTCGAGTACAAAGAACGGATTCAAGCGAGGACGACGGGATCTGAGTGCGACAGATACGATTCGTACCTGGACTCAGCTATCAGCGAGAAGACCGGAGTGCGGGAGAATCGCGACGCACCAAAACTCCTCGATGTAGCTTAAAAGCCGACGAATCAGCTCACCGCCATGACGACAGTCGCCCGAACAGACTCACCTGGCCTTGTCCTTCGCCCACTCTATGAGCTTCTGCTGAATCCGCGGGCCGTCGCCCTTCAGAAAGTCTTCTACCGCCCGCTTCGTCTCTTCGTGATCACGGGGATCCTGGAGCCCTTCGAGGGCCCTGAGATACCGCTTGCAGGTCTCCTCGAGCGGTGGAATGGGCAGCTTGGGGAGCTCATGCTGGCGAGCAAAGGTTCGCGAGCACTGCGGGTGGTCTTGAAACTTGGTGACGGGACTGCTCGAAGCCATGGCGGGAGGGGATGGAGCAGAGAGTGTGGGGGCGGGGGATGCGGGGTAATTATCACATCCGCAAGCAGAGTCGCCCGTTTGCGGACTAGCGTGGTCAGGAACGAGTCGCTTCCGTCTCCGATGACCACAAGACCTCCCGCAACGGGCTTAGCGATCGGTGCTTGAGGGGAATTTGACTGATTCCTCAAATTCGCATCCGAATTTGAGGTCGATATCGGCCATGCTCAAACTCAAAGGCTGTCTCTCCGCATCCCTTCATGCTCAGGAGTCGCTCCAATGCACACTCGGCCGACATATTCGGCGTTGAGGTTGAGCATAGGCAATAGTATTTATGTGCATCGTCGAAATCACAAGGTAGCTCTCGAAAGGAGATAAGTGATCGAGAACCAAACTCGAGAGCGCGCTGACGGCTTGCTTACAGGCTCTTACAGGTGGGCTTAGAGGGGTTCCACACGAAGCCGTGTCTTCGATCCCGCTCGCTCCTCGATCAGCACCGTGAACACGGGAATGCGGGGTCGTGCTCAGGCGGGTTCGGGTTTGTCGGTGTCCGCAAATCCGCGCTCCACTCAAAGGGCCTCCGCACACCGACACTGGCAGCTCGCGACGGGGCACGTCTCGTGCGGCTTGCCGTTCTCCTCGCCGTAGAACCACTCCAGGACGTGCGAGGCATGCCCGCCGTGGCGGCACGTCTGGCAGAACACCAGGGCTTCGTCCATTGTGTCTACATGCCGCGCCATCACGCCATCAGCGCCAAAGCCGCGAGCCATACGGGATGACGACATACCCTTGGCCTGTGCGTGTGTGAGCTCTGCGTTCCGCGCAGAATCGGGCACGATGCTCAGCGTCATCAGGCATATCGAGCAGCGCGGAAGAGAGCGGCCGCAGTGCGAGCACGAGGTCGCCTGCCTGTCTCATCAGCGCACGCGCAAACACGATAAAGGCAACGACTGACGCGGAGGTTGTTGGGCAGCGGCGGTGTCAAGTGTTTGTTGCAGTAATTGCACCGCAGAATCATCTGCGACGGCGTAAACTTGAACGGCTGTATCTCGCCAGACTGGACAGCATCGTTCAGGATGCGCCCGCGGTCGATGTCGAACTGGCATCGAAAATGGAATAGCTTCCATTCGTCGAGAAGATCTCGATATGCGTCGAGCCAACGCTCCGTGCGTCCCTCTTGCGCCCTGGCTGGGTTGAGGGACGCCAGCAATGAGACAGTCTGGATGTCTCCAGAAGCATCCAGGAACGCCTGAAGAATGTCCATCCCTTGGGAGGTTAGACCACTGACGATCAAACCTTCGATGTCGCCGTCGTGGATGCAGCGATCTAGCACTCGTCGAAGGTACCCGGTGAGCTCTTTGTCGTTCAGGAACTGAAGGGCGATCGCCAGCCTTTCCCGGAGAGGAAGCAGGTCCTCGCCCAACACCTCGTCCCAGTCGTCGATAGCGGTGAGATGGCTGAGGATGGCGCGCAGGTACGGGTCTTGCAGCCGTACAACAAGTCTCTCGCAGGTTTCTCGCAGCTCGGCGTTCCGCACCCCTGCACTGCCGACGGACGTGAGCGCGGCGAGCATGCCAGACATCATGTGGTGCGCCTCGTCTGCTGGCCGTCGTCAGAAGGCAGTCAACCACAGGGGCCATTGCGCACCTTTGCTCCGCATGAGCACGTCGACGGCGGCGCGGTACTGCTTCGTGAACACGAGCCAGCACGCAGCCTGCGTGTGCCGATGCTCCTTCTCCCAGCGCCGCACGGCGTGCGCGAGGTCCTCGTCGGCCAAGCTCCACGCGCACATGTACAGAGCGAGCTGCCGCTGCGCAAGCCTGTTCGTGTTCACCGCCGGCTTCCACGACGTGTGGTTCGGCAGCTTCTCCGACAGGAGCGTCGCGACGGCCGCCGAGAACTCGTCGTGCGGGGTGTCTGTCCCACCTTTCGGGCGCCGACCGTCACCTTGCCGTGATCGCGAGCGGGGATGGTGTTGCTCCAACAGCAGATTGGATACCGGGTTGGGAGGGATATCCAGAAGAAGACCACGCTGGCCCATTCGTGGCGTTTGATGGTTAGACAAGTGGGAGCGCGATGGGCGGAATCCTTCCCAGATACCGATAATGCCCTGGTATGAGAAGTTGTACCCATCGAGGGCGGACAGTGGCGCAGAGAGGAGGGATTGTATATCTTGCAGGTAACGTGAGACGCGGCCAACTACTTAAGTCCAATAGAGTGCTCACGATGGATCCACAGCCACATCTGGCCTAAGGTCGACTCAGGGGAAGCATCTTGGACCACCAGAGCATTGTGAATTGGCTGCGTAGAGTGGTCTGAGTATATTCAACTTGGGAACACTCTGCACTTACCGACATCAACCCATAACCCTGAGTGACCCTCCGGCGCATGGTCATCGAAATGTCTCCTTCGATGACGTGCTTCATAGTCTTCTCCGGAGACTTTCCCCATAGTGGTTCGGGCGCTTTTGCTTTCCGAGCCGTTCCCCGCGACTTACCCAAGGCAGACTTGAGAGCGGAATCGTGGCGAGCAGGAGATGGCGAGCTGGTCATGCGCTTCGCGGCCACGCCGTGCTCAAAGTGCAAGTGCCTCAGCGCCGCCGGACTGTATGCACGGATGGGGGCCGGTCGAGTTGCCGCAAGGTTGGCCTGCGCCTTCGCAGGGAGGGCCGGGAAGCCGTCCTCGTCGCCTCTGCCGAACATGGGTGGAGTAGTGTGCCCGCGGCCCCGCGATGGGATGTCGTCGTGCAACAACTGCTTGTCGACGGAATGAGGCGTCTGCTGCTGGACCGGCGCGGCGACGTCGATCTCCCAGGGCTCTGGCGGTGGGTCGGACTCGTGTAATGCGGGCATAAGTGCGTACGAGCGACCTATGCCCAACGCTAGTTCACCACGAGCACTCCAGGGCGTGTGGACAGGCGTGTCATGAACGGCGTATAGCTCCAGGTCGCCTTCGCGGTTCACGACCATCACATCAGAGGTAACCGGGTATGGATCCGTGGAGGGCACGAAGGCGAAAGAAGCCAGAGTCTTGTTGAAACCCTTGGCTATGCATTGATCAGCGAGTGATGACATGCTAAACGGAAGACGCACTTCGGCGGGTATTAGATAGTACAAGCTGATATGGTACTTTTGAGTTGTCCGCTGGTGTTGGAGGTGCGGAGACATGAGTGTTGCCGGTATTTGACCAAGGCAACATGTTTGTGGGATTGACCCAGGACATGCGAATGGCTCTGGTAGAATGCGACGAGTCCCTCGAGCGACTTCGGTCTGGGGACCTGATGGCCTGGAGCTCGACCTGCTGCAAGTCCCAGAACCGCACGTGGTTGGATTCACGCTCGAGCGTAGCCAGTACTCCGCGGCGAACAGGAGAGAACTCGACGCATGACAAGCTTGCGTTCTGCCGTGGTCTTGCTCCATCAGCAGAGGCATCTTTCTCGGTGAATGTGAGGAGAGGGTGGGACAGGCGGCGAGCATCCCAGATTGTAGCGACCCCATCGCCATAACATGCTATTCTATGCGGGTCGAAGGGGTCGGTAGCGATGCCGTGCACCTTACTGGCAGCGGTGAACACGCTGGGGGTCGGGGTGCGAAGGTCGAATAAACGCAGCCACCGGTGGGATATTCCAGCAAGCAGCAGAGTTGTAGACTTCGGCAAGAAGGAAACGGAGGTCACTACTTCTGTTGCCGCGAGTTGCTGAAGCACTCTGGGATCCGTCCTCGGGGCGACATCGCCCCGTGGAATTATGGGCTGAGGTCGAGGAAGCGTTCCAGGCGGCGCCACGCTGAATGTCAACTGTGTTGGTGACTTGACCGACAAAGCAGGACTCGCTGTGGCAATGTCCCAGACAACAAGACTCGCATCACCTCTGACTTTGTCGAGGCCAACCGCGAGGTAATTCGGGTCGACGGAGTTGAACGCCAGGGCATTGCACGAACGCGAGTTGCGCACTGGAAGGGCGACAGACGGACCACTGGATAACCCCTGGTTTCTCGCCGACCTCGTAGTTTCCAATCGTACCAGATCCACTTTGCCGCTCCCAAAGCCAACAGCTACCAGATCATCAAAGGCAGGGTCGGGGGACCAGGCAACACACTACGCTGGACGTGAATATCGTTTGGACGGCATGCAGAGGGCAGCTGTACCTTCATGAGATTCAGGTCTTGCTTGGACGTGACATGCTTAATCTCAGAAGAGTCCGGCACCCATTCGTACAGCGTGACTTGCGATCCTCCGCCAACGAGGAATTTGTTGTCCAGCCTAGGGTGCCAAATGAGCCGTTTCTCCGTTTGGGTCAACATGTTGAACCGAGCGGGTATATGCGCGTGTTTGAGGGAAGTAAACTGATCAAGGGCGCAGCAAGCAGAGGACCTAGCGGAAGAGTAGATTAAATAGAGGAGGCACTCATGTTGAAGAGGGTGGATGCGACTCGCTCGATGGCAAGTCGGATGTAAGACGCGAAGAGCGCAGCGCTGCTGAGATTTGAAACCAAGCTTAGCACCGATACGAAGTGGAGGTAAGCATACAGGTTGGGCGGTAAGCACTGGACGTTCCCACGGTCAACAGGATAGAATAGAGTTACGTCACAAGCGTATACCTCCGTTTACCTCCTGGGCTCGGCTGACGACTTGTCCTCTCCCCCCATCTCTCTGCTTCTGTGAGTCCTCGTCGTTGGCAGGTCACCGAATCACGTCCGTCGCTTCCACACCTGGTGAGTCTGAGAGATCGACCCGAAGTCACTGGTGCCGACCACGCTTTGATCGCAGGCTGGGAGCACAAACAGGACCCAAATTCAGTGGACCGCCGGATGTCGACAAGGCAAAACAAGAAACGGAAAGGCCGTGGGAATGTTATCAACCGAGAACGCACTGTCACCACGCTTACAGAGGGTTCAGAGGGTTCTTTCATGGCTGCAGACGACGCTCACGCTGGCCTCATACCGCACCCATTCTCAGTCGCCTCATCTGTGACAGACTCTACCAACATCTCTCCTGGGTTTTCTATGACTCCGGGCTTTTCACCATTTTCCTACACCTACATGCCATCCATGCCTGCTTCCACACCAGGATCTATGTTCAGTCAACCGCAGACTCCATTCTATCCGCCGCAGCCTCTCCCTCCTGGGCAGAACGACCTCGAGATCCTGGAGCGTCTGAAAGAGACCATCAAGGCTGGTCAGCACGAGTTCTTCCAACCCATCCCTCGCCCTACTGCTCTGGCTAGCATCTATCTGGGGCCCCACCATTCATCCCAGGCATTACCCCACTCAGAACCAGTATCTTCCTACAGACCAGACGGACGGCGTTCATCCCCCGGCAGTCATGGTGCCAACGGAGACGGGAGCGTGAGGAAGCACGAGGGGTCGTCATCTGTGAGTAACGCTTCGAGGCGCAATTATCGGAGACGAAATCTAACACTCCTCACAGACTCTGGCGTTGGGAGATCCTGTCGACACCAGCAACAGAAATGTTGACATTGATCCCCCCGGCTTGAACACCCCTCTTGCGTCGGCACACTCTGAGATAGGCAACTCCGTTTTGCGACCCCAAGGGCTGGGAAGAATTACAACAGAGAAATCTCTTGATTCTCAGTACAATGCTAAGTCCTCAGGGGAGCTCTCTACCAAGTCCTCTAGTTTCGACAGCAAGGACTACACAAGCTCTCGAGACTCTACATGGACCTCGCGTAATGGTGCTGGATCTCAAGGCGACGTCCGCAGATATGAGGAAGACCGAGCTAGTATGAATGGACGCACCGGCACAGATTCTCGGTACGGCTCAGCTGATATTCGCCCTGCTCAGCGATATATGGACCGCGAGAGGGATAGGGACCGTGAACGTGACAGAGATCGAGAACGAGAATGGGAGCGTGACCGAGATCGTAGAGGTACTGATTTCAGCGCGCGCTATGCCAGAGATGACCGTCGGGATGAGAAGTACAGGTATGGCGATAATCGCAGGCCACCACTGGAGGAGCGACACTACGAGCCTGGTAACCGACCTGGACCTCCTTTGCGTCAATGGGACTCGAAGTCTTCAGACCTGGACGACAGAGCTGCCCCTCCTGACCCTCACGCCCCGCGCTCTGTCCTCGAAGAACGTCCAGGTGAGGCTCGCATCCATCTACCTGAGGACCGTCCTGGAGATTCTCGGTTGCCGCGTGCCTTCGCGGATGATCGCTCTTTCCACGGCCATCCTGACGAACGTGGTGCTCGAGAGCGTCAGTCAAGACCTCCTAGTGACGATCGTAGACCTCTTCCCACCAGCGACGAGAGAGGACCTAAGCCTGCTTCTCCAGACGACCGCCGCCCTGGGCTACCAATTGATCGGACAGTCAAGCTGGCAGACGATAGGCGTCCACCTCCAAGCGGAACAAGTGATAGGCAAGTAAAGCCCCTCTCACCAGAAGCCAGTCGGTCGGCAAATGGCGATACATCATCTAGGCCGCCAACATCTAGTGACGCAAGACGAGGCCCACCTCCTTCACCGATCGCTCGGACCGCAGTGAATCAAACTGCTTCTGCCAGCGGAGAACGAGCTGCAAGACCTGAAGACCGGCTAACGGGACCTGTAACTGCTGGAGATCGAAATCGGCCTCTCCCTATGGATGATCGTCGCGGACCTGGATCCCTGCCTCCACCGCGAACTGCTGATGACCGGCGAATTGCAGAAGACTATCCCAAGACTTCAAGCACTGCCCCTGCTGCTGTTCCTCGGTCTACGGATGATCGCTCTCGCCCGGCCGTAGAGGACCGGTCGTCACGCCCGCCCTCTCTCCAAGATAGATTGAGTAGGCCTGCTGACCAACCTCCGTCAACTCGACCTGTCCCCGATGCCCGCCCAATTGCCGCTCCTCCTTCGGATACCGCGTCTCTGCGTCCAGCTCCAGATTCTGCTCCTGCTTTGGCCCGACCCCTGGATACCCGTCCGCCTCCCCCTGATTCCCGTGCACTTCCTGATCGTCTGTCGCGGCCTGAGGATCGTGGCCGGCCTCTCACGAGCGACCGATCCGCAAGAGGCTCTCCTCCGAGGGATCGTTCGCCACCAAGAACCAATTACACGAAAGCCCGCCCGCCATCGCTGGTGCGTGACGATCCTGCACTCCCTAGCCTCAAACCCCGAGGAGGGACTGTATCACCGCGACGAGGTGATCCCCGTCCAACTGAGAGGTCGTCATACCCAGACCGCTATGAGAGAGACAGGTCAAGGGACCGTCGCTCTGATATAATGGACGTTGACGCTCCACGGTTCAATGATCGCGCACCTCCAGCTAGCTTCCGCCGATCACCACCGCCCTACAACCGTGACAGACCTTGGAGTGATTCGTATCCTAGAGAGCTGCCACCACCAAGCTATGGGCGTGACTGGCGGGATGAAGACCGGCATCCTCCGAACGTGTCCTTTGACCAATGGGATCGCGATCGTCGCGACTGGGAGCGAGACCGCCCTCCGGTGCTAGATCGAGACCGTGACTATGAACGAGATAGGTTTGCAAGTCGTGAACCGCCCCCTCCAAACTGGGAGACCCGCGAAGAACGCGAACGACGCGTTTCTGCATTTCCGCCAGCGCCATCGTCTCTTGCGGGAGACGTCCCCCCTCGTCCGTTTGACTCACGCCCTCTGAGTGCTCGGCTGTCCGATGGATACCCTCCAGATGAACGTGATCGTGAACGCTACGACCGTGCTCGCTATCCACCGCTCGACGCAAGCCCCGGCAGTTACAACAGAGTCCGCGGGCGCAGTCCCACGCCTCCGCGCCGTGCAGGTGCGCCAATTGACGACCTCCGACCTCCACTCAAACGCGCACGAGACGACGCGTACGGACACCCAGGCTATTATTCGCCACCTCCAGGCGCGCTTGAAGCGGGGCGCGACTACCCGCCTCCACCGCGTCTACGCACGCCTCCACCTGGCGGATACTATGACGACGCAAGAGACTATCCTCCGCGCGGCGTCAGTCCTGCCCCGTCTGTTCGCGACCGAGACCGCGACTACATGGACAGGGATGGTTACCCGCCGTACGACAGGCGCGAGCCTCCGCCGCTTAGTAGGATGCCCCCACCGAGATCGCCACCGCCTTACGCCAGAGGCGGGTACGGAAGAGACGATCGTCGTTACCCTCCACCGAGGCCGTAATCTGCTGCCGTACGTCCTCATTCCGTTCCCCTGGCCTCGTTTTCGTTCAACGCCCCATTGCAGCGCCTTGACATCACGAATATCATGCTCGATCTACTTGTTCGCATCTTTGCTATTTACTCGACGTATTTTGTTGCATGTACATGCCCAACGGTCTGCTATGTAGTCTATACGACATGGACAAGATGCACATATCCATTCTTGCACACAACCTGTCCGACGTAAGCGCGGGACACGTGGCGGCCAAGAAGCAAGCTCGGGCGCTGCTCGCTTCGCTTCACCTTTGGCACTTCGAGCAGAGGCGAATTCTGCCTGCAGCATTGGAACATACTCATCACCAGAAACATTCTCGTAGAACCTCCGAGTTTGTCTCGTTTACACGTTGAGTGGACAACGGCCATCTTTACTCGTTCGAAAAGCTTATTCACTTTCGCTCTGCAGATGGATAGCTGGCCTCCACCCCCGCCATCTCCGTTCGCTGAGCTGCGAACCGTTGATGAGGTTGACGCAATCAAGCGAAGACTCTACGACTTGATACTTGAGCTCAACACCGTCAGGAACACGCTTGCTCCTATCAATGTTCACCTACCCCCCGAGGTTCTTCTGCAAACGTTCAACGCCCTGGCGGATCTATACGATGCGGGAGAACCTTTGATGGTGGAGGACTATAGCAGGATGTGTCACCATTACAAGTGGATCATCGTCACCCACGTATGTCGATCATGGCGTGCTCTCGCACTTGGCAACTCTTCTCTGTGGAGTCGTATCTTGTTCGACAATCCAGTGGCGGCACAGACGTTCTTGGAACGAGCGGGTGACCGTTCTCCTCTATCGTTCTGGGGCCAACCCGTTCCGGTAAAAGAGGTGGTCAACTATAGTCAACGCCTTGTACAAGTCGGATGTATGAACCTGGACGATGAAGCGCGACGCTACCTCCAATCCGCCTATCCCCATGACCCAATCGGACTACCTATGCTCGAGACTCTAAGTCTCACAATTCACGGCGAGACTGTCCCGAAACTATCAATGCCTCGGCTGAGGAGCCTCTATGCTCACGGACCTTGGCTTGCTGTGGAGACTATAATGCGGCGCGCTCCGGCTCTTTCCCATTTGGAAATCTACAACAGGACCACCTCTCATCACGATTTTATGCCTGTTTCTCAACTACTGCGCCTGCTACGAGCCCTACCAATGTTGGAAGTAGTCTACATCGTGAATGGTGTTGCAATGAAGACACGGGCCGCGTCTGTTGACACCGTCGCGTTACCACGTCTTCGCCAGATTGTGCTCCGACACAAACGCGGATCTGTAGATGCGACTGGATGCGCGTACCTCTTATCGCAGCTATCCATCCCCGACGCTGCAGAGGTAGAGCTCGAAGGCTCACAGCCTCCACATGTATATCACCAATACAAGGAAATCATCAACGACCTTGAGGCTTGGACATTGTCACAATATCCCCCAGCTACTCCATTGTTTAACCGTCTATCTGTCTTGCAGCAAAGAATGTATACTCTGGACACACTTTTTCAGTTAACGCTTTCGTCGCTCGACCGCCCGATGGAGCAAGCCCGCAGGGTAAAATTAACTCTAGTGCTATGCTTGGCCTCTGCATTCGGCGGCCCTCTGTGGGGAACCTCATCTGAACGTCGGAACGGAGACGAGGTCCTCTGCGATATCTCCCATATGCCACTCGCAGCCCACGTCACACATCTTACCATCGAACAAGGCTCGTCGCTCCCCCCTCTGGCCGAAGACGTCGCAGTTTGGCGCTCTCACCTAGCTCACTTACCCCTCCAGTCACTTACTCTCTCTGCCACTGCGACCGACTTCAACCAACAGAAGACGGTTGCGTTGATCGAGCTCATGCATGTTACAGTTGGGATATGGCTATGCAAGGCTATGCTGATCTATTTGATCATCTCTTTTCTCTTACATGTTTCACCCTCTCTTCCATCATGTTTCATCCCTTGATTCATTATGACTCACACTGACTGGTAGCCTATGCCTCGTTGTTCCCTCCTGGTAGCAGGCCTGGGTTAGAGTATATAAGGACTACCTCTCTGTACTCTTTTCTTCAGCTTCTCCTCTTGTACTCTCGTCTAGTTATCTATTGCTACACTTGGAGCCTGAGTCCAAGTCTTCTGTACTCGCGCTACACTTGAGGCCTGAGCTCAAGTCTTCAATACACGTATTCAGACTCTTACATTAGGAGAAGCTCCCACACGCATCGGCTGGCCTACCTAAGGCCCAAGCCCAGAATATCGCAGTCACCACGGACAAGTTAGCGTGCGCCAGTTGCGCACACGTATTCCACAAGAAACAGATCAAGGACAAGCACTGGGGAAAGAACGAACGCGACAGACTTCAGTGGACCAAGTGTCAAGTACAACCGTGCCCTTGGAGGTACCTTAACGCAGCACCCGAAGACGAAATCTCTGAAGAAGATCACGAACGACCGACAGAACAGCAAATTAGCAGATTCCCCAGCATTGACGAATACGAGAGATACTCCGACGAACAGGAGGCAAAAGCACACGACGAAAGCGAAGAAACACAGTCGTCCACTGACTCCACACAATCCGACATGGCCACCGAAACACAGTTGGAAACCGAAACACGCCAAGAGACAAACACGATACAGAACCTCGACGACTTACCCGTCGAACAATTACTCGCAGCAGTGGCACAACGAGTCGGGTTTCAGGGAAACCCTAATGGCATATCCGTCGCACTATTCCAACAAGCCATAAACCAGGCCGCGAACTCGAGCGGAACATGGTTCACACACTACGGAAACCTCGGTCAAGGAAGTGGAAGCAACCCCTCAGGAGGAGGAGGAGGTAATCCTCCAGGAGGAGGAGGAGGCAATCCGCCAGGAGGAGGAGGAGGCAATCCCCCAGGAGGAGGAGGCAACGGACTGCAACCTCCATCCAACCTCGACCAGAACGTCTTAGCAGCCTTCACAGCGGCAATACGGGCCCTCGTACCACAAGATGAACAGATGACACCTCCGGAAGAATTCACTGGAGAAGCCGAGAAGGCTCGCGACTTCGTCCACCAATGCGAAATGTACTTTAGAGCCAAGGCCTCCAAGTTCCCCACCGACGAATCCAAGATCCGCTACTTCGACTCGAGAATGAAGGACGAAGGAAAGAAGTACCCTAGACGATGGGCCACCATGCGAGAGCGAATCTACTTACTCAGTGGATTCCCCACATGGGACAAGCACAAGGCAGACTTCCTTGACACGTACCAATCACCAGACCCTAGAGCGGAAGCTATGAGCAGGCTCCATGCCATTACGCAAGGCGACAGATCCGTCCACGAATTCAATGTGGAATTCAACACCCTTCTCGCCGAAGCAGGTGTCATTAACCCCGACGTTGATGAATCCATGGCGCAACAATATGTACGCGCCCTCGATCATAAACTCGTCGACAAACTCCTCCTCGTTGTACCGGATCACGCCCCTCTATCCCTTTGGCAGAATCATGCCCTCATCATCGACAATAGAAGACGCATTGTCAAATCAATCCGGCAGCGTAAAGACCACACGCACTACTCCAATCATTCCACCACTTCCAACTCCAACACTACGTCTACTCCTGATCCCAATGCAATGGAGATCGACGCCATCACCACCAGGAAGACTGGAGTCAAGTGCTACAATTGTAGACGAGAAGGGCACATTGCACGTGAATGCCGAGCTCCACGCCGTAACCAAGAGCAGAACGAACAAGGCAACGGGCGTGGACAAGGAAGGAACAACTCCGGACGAGGCGGATTCACACGCCAATTTACGTCAAACCGGGGCAACAATCGAACCCAGATCAGGGCAACACAAGTCGAAGGAAAGGACGAAACCAACGAAGGAACCTCTAACACGAACCAAGTTGACATCAATGCTGTCATGGCCTTGTCCATGCAGCAATTCGACGAACTCGCCACTCGCTATTATTCAACGCGCTCGAAGACCAACGACAATGAGACCACGGAGACTCAGAAGGATTTTTAACTAAGAGGATGACGCCGGCTGTCACTCCTCAGAGATACTCGATTTATTCTGTATTGGTGGCAGATATGCAAGCGCAATCGATAAATATTCCTGTCACCATCAGAACGAGTACAAATGCCGGAACCACCAAGGCTCTCATCGATTCGGGCGCGCAGGGCAAGTTCATCGACCGATCTCTAGTACGAAAGCTCGGTTTACGAGAACATCCAATGGAGAAACCGATAGCAGTATACAATGTCGACGGAACACCGAACAAGATAGGAAATATCAGGAACTACGTTGACGCCGAAATGGTAATCAAAGGCAAGACCATGAAGGAACGACTTTTCGTCACCCATCTAGGGAAACAAGAATTAATCCTTGGATTTGACTGGCTACAAAAGCATAACCCAAGGATTAATTGGAAGACCGGCTTGATCGACTTCACCCCCCGAACAATTCTCATTGACGACGAAGCCGATCCAGAAGGACGAATCATACAAGTAGCCACACAGGAAGAAGAGGCCCTTCTACGCACACATTTATTAGTCGAACGAGGTGGAGGAACACTTCCAACCAGAGGAAGTGACGAAGCAGCTGGATACGATATCTCCTCTGCTGAGTCAATCGTCATTCCACCATGGAGTCGCATGAAGGTCCGGACAGGATTAAAGATCACTCCTCCCGCCGGCACATACGCACGCATAGCCCCAAGAAGCGGGCTAGCATCAAAGGGAATCGACGTTGCCGCGGGAGTGGTAGATCGAGACTACACAGGCGAAATCATGGTCATACTGGTCAACAACACCAAGGAACCATTCCAAGTACAACCTGGGGATAGAATTGCACAAATAATCCTAGAAAGGATTATGCAGCCAGAGGTCAAGGAAGTCACTAACCTCACGCAAACCACCCGAGGAAACAAAGGCTTTGGATCCACTGGTTTGGGACCGTCTTTTCAACGGCTTCTACACGTCACGATAGGTGCAATACGCATGGCAACCCATCCTGAATGCCCTCCACAATTCCAAGTCACCTCATCCGACTACGTTAACCAGGATGAAGAAGTAACAGAAGATTTTGTGCTAGCATACACACCAGGCAAGCATGAAGTATGGGTCCGCGCCATCGAGACCACAACCGCACAAGCAATTCACGATCTGTACATCAACGCAAAGGTCAATCCGGCAATGACATTAGCACAAGAAGAAGGTTCGCAGAAGAAAGCAGCCTACATTCCAGACTACCTCGACGAATTCAAGGAAGTCTTCGAGAAAAAGGCAGCCGAACGCTTCCCAGAATCAAGACCATATGATCATGCCATTGACCTCAAGCCAGATTTCGTTCCCCGAGATTGCAAGGTGTACCCATTATCGCCGTTGGAAGAGGAGAAGATGAATGAATTTATCGATGAAAACCTACGCAAAGGGTATATCCGGCCAAGCAAGTCTCCAATGGCATCACCATTCTTCTTCGTAGGAAAGAAGGATGGCAGTCTGCGACCATGCCAAGATTACAGATACCTAAACGAGGGGACCGTCAAGAACGTATACCCGCTACCACTCATCTCTGAACTCCTCGACAGAATCAAAGGGTTCAGACGGTTCACAAAGATGGACCTACGATCGGGCTACAACAATGTCAGGATTAAAGATGGAGATCAGTGGAAGGCAGCCTTCAAGACAAGTAGAGGGCTGTTTGAACCCACGGTTATGTTCTTCGGGTTGTGCAACTCACCGGCTACATTCCAGGCAATGATGAACGACATCTTCAAGGACATGCTAAGCGAAGGATGGTTACAAATCTACATGGACGACATTCTAATCTGCGGACACGACAGTCAAGACATCCAGGAAAAGACAATTCGCGTCATAAGAAGACTCCGGGAAAACGACCTCTTCGTCAAACCTGAAAAATGTGCCTTCGACGTCGAATCGGTCGAATTTTTGGGAATGATTGTATCATTCAACAATGTTTCAATGGACCCTGTCAAAGTCAAGGGGGTCCTAGAATGGCCAGTTCCCACTACTGTAAAGCAAGTGCGAGGATTCCTGGGCTTCGGAAATTTCTACCGGAGATTCATAGACCATTACTCTGATATTGCACGCCCACTCGTGGACCTCACAAAGAAGGACGCACCGTTTAACTGGACTACGGAATGCCAACAAGCCTTCGACGAATTGAAAAGGCGGTTTACCACGGCACCCGTCCTACTCACTCCGGACACCACTAAACCCTTTGTCATCGAATGCGACGCTTCCCTTGTGGCGACCGCAGCGGTACTACGCCAGCAAGATGAAAACGGAGAATGGCACCCCGTCGCATACCTTTCCCAATCCCTATTACCAGCGGAACGGAACTACGAAATTTACGATAGAGAACTCTTGGCAATTATCCGCGCCCTAGAGGCATGGCGCCACTATCTACATGGAGCATACCACCCAATTCGCATCCTAACGGATCATAAGAATCTAACTTATTTCCGTTCACCACGACGACTTAACCGACGGCAAGCACGATGGCATCTATTCCTTTCGCAATTCAATTACACACTTCATCACTGCCCCGGGTCTCAATTAGTTCAGGCAGACGCCATGACCCGCAATCGTTTCCCTACTCACACCGCGGACGACAACATCGATATTATTCTTCTTCCCGACTCAGTATTTCAAACCACTCGCATTCGATCTTTGCACATGGCAACTGACCTTCTCACAAGCACCGACCATTCAATCTCTCCTATGCACCACCCATTCGATGACAACCTCCAAAGGGATATTCGACGTCTCACAGAAGACGATCCTTTCGCCAACACAGTCATTGCAGCACTAAACAGCACTCACCTCCCTTTCCCTGGGCGAAGTACCCGAGATGACTGGTCATTTGAAGATGGCCTCATCTTCTACCGCGATAAATGTTATGTTCCATCCGACCTTCAACTCCGACGCCAAGTAACACACCTCTACCATGATTCCCCCATAACTGGCCATCCGGGAAGGTATAAAACAGCTGAACTCATTGATCGGGACTTCTACTGGCCAGGAATGCGCTCTTTCGTCGCTGCGTACGTGCAAGGTTGCGCTACCTGCCAACAGATGAAGGTCAACACACATCCCACGAAACCACCGCTACAGCCGATCAAGGCCACGCACCGATCTCGCCCTTTTGCTTTCGTCACCTGTGATTTCATCACTCATCTTCCTGTGTCCCGCGGCTATTCAGCTCTGATGGTCGTGGTCGACCACGATTCTACGAAGGGGGTAATCCTTATCCCTTGCACCGAAAAAATTGATGCAATAACGACCGCCACAAACTACCATAATCAAGTCTTTCGTCGCTTCGGGATGCCAAGTGTATTTCTATCAGATAGGGGACCACAGTTCGACTCGCAAGTCATGCGGGAATTATGGAGACTCACGGGAACAGAGCAACGCCTGAGTACACCATATCACCCTCAAACCGATGGTGAAACAGAACGTGTCAACCGCGAAATCGAATCCTACCTGCGGATCTTCTGCTCCAACCACCCGCATGATTGGGCAGACTTCGTAACGAATATGGAGTTTGCCTTCAACAATCGGGAACACTCGGCGACCCACCATTCTCCCTTCTTCCTTATGTACGGCTCTCACCCAATGGCGTTACCCACACAATTTGCCAAGTCCAAAGTCCCTTCTATTCAAGAATGGTTCAGAAGGCGACAACGGGCACAAGAAGAAGCAGGAGCCGCGTTAGATTATGCCACGGCGCAAATGGCTACCCGGGTCTGCCGGCATTTCCAACCTTTCAAAGAAGGTCAGAAGGTCTGGTTGGAAATGACTCATCACGACGACGGTTACCCCTTCAAGAAGTTGGCTCCCAAAAGGCACGGACCCTTCAAGATAGCCAAGGTCTTATCGCGCCTCGTGTACAAGTTGGCGCTTCCCAAGACCATGAAGATTCACCCCGTGGTACATGCTTCGCTTCTATCTCCGTATCATGAAACACCGCAGCATGGGAAAAACTTCCTGAACCCCCCTCCTGACCTTATCGATGGTCACGAGGAGTACGAAGTTGAAGCCATTTTGGCGGATCGTCCCTGGGGCAACGGAAGACGTTACCTCATCAGGTGGAAAGACCAACCAACGGCGGAAAACTCATGGGAACCGGAGTCTCATCTCGAGAACGCTAAGGAGCTACTCGAAGAATATAAAAGCAGACACCCCAGGCTTCATGGTCAGCAGCGACCTCGCTCTACAACATCAACTACAAGTACAACCGCCTCTACAAACCCCTCACAATGTCGACCAACTTCTCTTCCACCTACCAGCGCATCCAGGCCCTCGCTACCCTCATGGGCAGCGACACCATCCCCATCACCAACGACGACCGACTCCTCGCCCTCAGCCAACTCCTCCCAGACGACTTCACTGACCACGTTTACACCCGCAACATCGACATCACCATCAACGACTGGCTCAACAACAACCCCACTCCCAACGAGCGAAATGATCTCTGGAAGATCATCCTCGAATGGTGCACCAAATCCCAGCTCGCCTTCGACGACGAGGTCGAACGACGGATCATCGCGTGGGAGGCCCAAGAACGTATCCGAGAACTCATCGGATCGTCCCTCCCTGAGGTCCTCCGCCTGGCCGAAGAAGACAGAAGGGGAGACGTTGACGAGGAACCCATCCGAGATGAACCACCCTCCGAGCCAAATGCCCAAGACCCTGACGTCCAGGAGCTCCCAGGCGAAAGCCAAGAGCCCGCAACCTCTAACTCCGACACCCTCGTCGAAGACAGACCCTGGTACGTCGAAGGAGACTGGCACGAAAGGGTCACAGGACAACATGGAGAAAGGACCTGGAATGGCGTTACCGTCAGGCACTTCGCCAATCATGCCTACGAAGAACAGCTCGCCGCAGAACGCGACTGGCCCCAATTTCGAGAACGCCTCAACAACATCCAGTACCACCCTGTCACCCGAGACGCACTCCGCTCTACGGCGTTCCAAGAGGGAGCGACGACTACCTGCGCGGTATTTGCAAACTACGCTCTTGCCACCATCCACGTCCAACGCATCACCGACAACACCCGAGATGCTGTCGGTGACCTTATCCAACAGCTCCAATCCACAGCCGCCCCACGCCTCGTCCGAATGGCCCGACGAATCCGCGACCAGCTCAACCACCTCTACGATGCTCAACGAGAGCAAGAACTTCTCGTTGCCACTCTTGCAGAGCAAGACGACCACATCGTGGAAATGGTAGACGGAGTCTGGAACACGTACTTCGATCCTAACATCGGGCACGTGCAATATGGCGAACGACTCCACTTTCGCTCCCAGACAGCTCATCGCACTGAACCCCTTCCTCGCCGCCCTCAGTACAACCAGAGGGTCTGGGCTCCCCTCTATCGGGAGACTCGCCCCACTCGGGGATGGTCGTTCAATGAGGTATCACCCAACAGCAACACAAATACCCCATCTCGTCGTCAACGTCGTCGCGACCGTCGTGCCCATATCTCCAACGACGAACCCACCATCATTCCACCTCCGTATACACCTCGAGATACGACTCCTCATAACGCGGATGCCCCCGGCAACGGCTCCACTTCGACAGATTCCGATCTGCCTCCGGAGTGTATCACGCAGTAAGTCGGTCTCGACGGAGCTCGACCGTGGACGGGGACGTAATGTTACAGTTGGGATATGGCTATGCAAGGCTATGCTGATCTATTTGATCATCTCTTTTCTCTTACATGTTTCACCCTCTCTTCCATCATGTTTCATCCCTTGATTCATTATGACTCACACTGACTGGTAGCCTATGCCTCGTTGTTCCCTCCTGGTAGCAGGCCTGGGTTAGAGTATATAAGGACTACCTCTCTGTACTCTTTTCTTCAGCTTCTCCTCTTGTACTCTCGTCTAGTTATCTATTGCTACACTTGGAGCCTGAGTCCAAGTCTTCTGTACTCGCGCTACACTTGAGGCCTGAGCTCAAGTCTTCAATACACGTATTCAGACTCTTACAATGCAGGCCTGCCTTGATAATAACCAGGACTGCTTTCCGGAGCTCGAGGAATTGAACGTAGCTCGCTGGGCGGATTGGACTCGCCTGCTCGACCCTTACACCGGCCACCGTTCTGTGGAACAGAAATTGGTTGACGTCCTCTGGCGACGTCGCGAACGCGGCCTCGGCCCTGCTCGTTTAAGCTTTGCAGGGAGCGTTAGGGAGGTGGATGATATTGAAGTTTTTGATGGCTTTGCGGACGAGTGGCGGATGGTAAAGATGAAGAGGACTAGGTTGGCTAGAAGTCTGCCATGGGACAGTGTATAGTTACATCATAGCCGCGCGCAGCAGTGTTGCCATTCGCTACTAGTAGTCTTGGGTCCCGAACGCTTCAGTCGAGTGTAGTCACCTGTGAATCCACATTGATTTGAATTTCTAGCCTTTGAACAGAATGTGTTAGTATCTCCGCGATATGAATGTAGTTTTTCCATCCTGCTGGTTCGTCCTGCTTCCCTACTGCCAGTACTTACCTCCGACGCCGCGGTGAGGGGTTCCCCGGGTCCCGCCTGGGCTCCAGGGGTACCCGGGGTCTTTTCCCTTGCCACCGCTAGGACCGATGTACGCATCCCATCTCAGTCACCGACGGCCAGCATCCCTAACGAAGTGGCTTGTTCACCTTCAGACGCCCTTTCAAGCACTTGGCCTCCCCCCATACACCGAGTCGATGCGAAAGATTTGGCGCTCTTGTGATATCCACACCAGACTCGTCAATTTTCTCCTGTTTGCACGTAAGTCATCTCGAGTCTGGTATCGCATGTACTCGATGAAATGCAGCGCCGCGGGTATCGACCCTTTTAATCCGCATCCTTGAAGATTTTGACCTGATTATTATAAGCCCTATGCGAGTCGGACTTGCTCCACACGCAGTCGGCTTCTACTCATCGTCTAGGAGTAAGTCGGTCTTTGTCACTATGAATGCACATAATCGCTGATTTCACCACCTCATCAAGCGGAATGAACACAGAAGATAGTGGTCAACAGTCTCCGTTGTGCAGATACTACCCTTGCGCGGCTGGCGATTGCACTACCCGCCACCTCCACTAGGGCTGGTGCCCGCTGGAGTCTACACAGGTCTTCTCGATCCTGTGAATAGCGTGTCCGTCTATGGTACGTACTGAGTGAGTTCGGCGATGATACTCTCCGCCAGATAGCTGATCCTTCGGGCACAGGAGTCCCCTCATCTCGGCGAAACCTCCTCCTGATTTCTTCGCTACGACGCTGCTCAAGCTGTGAACATCCTGCCTATTGAAGCGGTCAGACCGTAGTTATCCCGTCTTACGCTCCCCGTCTCGGTGGCGTGAGCGGGCGATCTACACAGGAACAGCGACGACGTCATCGCTTTGTGGCTAGTGCCTTCGCGCGCCTATTTCACACCGCACTGCGACTTCCACCTCTCTGTGAGGGATCTTTGGGACGCATGCCGTGAGGCACTGCTCTTTTGTCATTTTGCAGGACCTAGTGTAAGCCACTTCGTGCTCCGAGCCTCCATCTATACTCAAAGTTGTTCCCCATGTTCTAGACCGTTGTTCACTCGACACACATTTCTCACTATTGCGCAAACACCGCTACGATTAGAGTGCCAGGGTTCCCTTGCTAGAGTATGCAGAGGCTCGGCATTGGAGGACGCGGGATACCGAAGCACGCGGACCGCGCCTCGAAGACAGTATACTCCCATCGCGGACTGCCCGACCTGCGGGACAGCGAATCATGAAGTTGCTGTAGACAACGTGTTTTCCACGCTGAGCGGCATTTTTCTGGTACGAGATCCCGCTATACGAGTTGGTATATGGCTAGCTGACATTCTCAATAAGCATGAATGGGACTGTCACCTGAGGTCGAATAAACGTCGCCATCTAGGTGGCCCTACTCCCTATCGTCCCCACTCACGAGGTACCCGAGTTCTTGTCGGCCGATCCCCTTCGCTCAGTCGCTAAGGATACCCCTCGTACATTGAATTCCGGCATGAACTTGAGTTCTTCATTCCCATACATGCTTCACGACCTTCGATTGTACGCCGTGTGCAAGCTTCTATTGAACCCACCGGCCTCTGGCGAACCCGACCCCGGGTCGGGCTTACCGCCTTCTCTCTCCGTGGATAAAGACATCCAAAGTTCCCACCAGGTGTCGCAGCCAGCGTCGCGCCCATTCTAGGGTCTCATATCGATGCCTTGCGTAGCCTACCGAATACGCTCCGGTTGCGGGCTATTGCTGCTGCGCTCGCGGTCCGTGGCCTCCAGTCTAGACCCTTCTGGATGTTCCCAAAGGGCCATATGCCGATGTCTTCCAGTACGGCCCTCCACAGGTGAATGTCGTGTGGCACTCCAAATGAACATCGTACGTCATCTTATTTTCTACAAATCCACAAGGCTTGACGCACTCCGCTAGAGCATGATTAGAATGCAATGGTCGTGGCTGCTACATTCGGATATCAATATGAAATCTCGCTCAGTTTCATTCATACAAAGAATTTCTATCCACATCCTTCCCTTCATAGAACTCCGACCACAGCAATAGTTGAGAAATCTCACAGTTAGGACGAGACGTAAATTTCTCTATTCCACTTGTCTACTTAGCGGTGCTGATAATACGCTATAGGTCTCGGGTGCGCCGCACCCGCTGACGCATGTCGAGAGCTCCGACTTAGCTGGCCGAAAGCGCAAAGCTTGAATACCCTTAGCTGCTATAAGAGGCGAGCCGCCGAACGCATCGGCGTATCGCCGTTCTCTCATCGATTTGCTTTGAGGCAAGACTACCCCAGACCGCACCCCAGATCCCTCGTCGCGAGTCAAGGCTAATCGGCCTCATTTACGTCTGCCTCCCCTCGACGACTGCAGCAGACCGCAGGCGTGGACGACACGGATCAGCAGGACAATCAGCAAGCGTCAAGCGGTTTAGGGCAGGACAGATTGAATAGGCTTGCCTTTCCCGGTTGGAACGTGGCCGCCATCCGAGAAAAATCTCGCCGGGTACACTCGCCCTTGCGCTTCCAAGGCAAGGCAGGGCCTCGTGTGCAGGTGCCCTATCTTCACACCGGCCTGCTCTCCCTCGCACTGACTTCATCACTGCGACACCCACCTCCACCTGGTACCCTCGCCTGGCCATGGCTCCCCCGCCCCCACCGCCCCACCGCCTCCGCCTCCGCCGCTCTGTCTTCCTTTTGGAAAGAAGAAGCCGCGGCGACTCACCTACTCCGATAGAGATGGCGAATCGTACAACTCCCAGCGCTCAAGCATACAGCGACTCCAGAGCATGCAGCGCCAGGGCTCGTACTCGCCCACTGCGACGCTCACGTCGCACGCCGAGAAGCTCAGCTTCGACACAGACAGCGAGCAGTACAGCGCAGTGCCGTCATACCACAACGAGGCTCGGGAAGTCAAGCCGGTTCTAAAGCGCTCCAACACCACCGCGAATACCAAGTCGGCCAAAGGGAAGGAGATCTCGAACAAAGGAGGAGGGTCGAAGAAATGGGGAGGTTTGGGATACGGTTGGGGTGTAGGGAAGATGGAGAAGGAGAAGGAGCGCGAGCGGGAGTACGCCAGAGATCGTGCGCAGCAACCTTCGCTCGACCTCGATCCCGAGTCGGACGGGTCCCGGCCCCCGCTGTACCGCTCTCCCTTCGGATCGTCGAGCTCAATGAATTCTCAGCAACAAGTCGACGAATATGAACCAGATCACCAACAGAACATGCAGATGCGACAAATCACCACAGACGTCGCGACTCTATCCTATACCAACGGGAACCAACACTCACGCTCGAACACTTTCCGCTCACAGGCCTCAGGCTCGAGTGGGAACAGTAGGCAGAGTGGCAAGCAGAGCAAGAGTGGGGGATCTGGCACTCCTACTTCCTCCCGAAGCAAGTTTACTGAGCAGCTCGACCAAGGGTACGTCCCGTCGCCTGTACCTGCGATTGCACCTGCCGCCGCTGTCGATTTGCACCGGCGGCCAACATATCAGTCGACGGGCTCGTCGAGCACTTTGGTCGGCTCAGCTCTCGAGAGGAAGATCAACGATCAAGACCCGTACCAGAAACACGACACGACTGAACGACTGAATGCGCTCCGCGAGTTGATGAAGAAGGACGATCTGGACTACTAGTGCGTATTTCCTCTGCTACATCCTCTTCCCAACTTATCGTTGTCCAGTGTGGTGCCAAGTGAAGACGCACACGGATCAGAATATGTCGCTGTCAGCGACAAGCGTCGAGAGTGGATATCAGGGTAAGGTCTTCGATGATTTACGCGTCGCCTAGCTCATCCATCTCGTACAGCTTCACTGGGTCAGCCGGGGTAGCCATTATATCTAAGACGACCGCGTATCTCGTCACCGACTCGCGGTATTGGCTCCAGGCTCGTACTCAACTCGACAACAACTGGAACCTCGTCGAAGGTGGATCGGTCGGCGGACCTACCGACTGGATAGACTTCCTCGTGGCTCGTGCCAAAGACTCGCGTATCGGTATTGATGCACGAATGCTCGCGCATGAGAAGGCAGTCCTTCTCAACTCTCAACTTCAGGCGAAGGGGTCGAAACTCTTCTATCCACCGCAGAACCTCATCGACCTCATCTGGAAGGACAAGCCTCCACGGTCGAAGGAACCCGTGTACGTCCAGCCATTGAAGTACACTGGCATGGAAGCGAACAAGAAGCTGGCGAAATTGAAGGACTGGATCAAGGCCCAGCCGCCCACTGTGCCAAGCTACTCGAAGACACCGCCGACTGCCAATCAGATGCAAGTCGGCACGCTCATATCCAACCTAGCTTGCATCGGTCAGTGACTTGACTCGTATTGTATTAGACGGCAGACTAACTCGCTGGTTGCAGCGTGGGTGCTTAATCTTCGAGGAGACGACATCCCCTTCAACCCCGTCTTCCACGCGTATCTCTTCGTGTCTGCCGAGCAGGCCATTCTCTTCATCGATCCTGCGAAGATCACCGAAGGCGTTGACGAATATCTCAAGTCGATCAACGTTCAGCGACGTGAATACAACGATGTCTGGTCCTTTATGCGTAGGAAGGAATGGGGCGACGGTCGCGTAAGTATTCCTCGCATGTTGGATGGTATCGACTCTCATCTTCGCGTGTCGCAGATTATCATCACGCCGCAGACATCGTATGCAATCTCGCTTATGCTCACATCGTATCGGTACACCGTTCTGCCCTCGATAATCGAGGAGTGGAAGGCCGTCAAGAATCCAATCGAGCTTGAAGGCCTCAAGTCCGCCTATATCCGTGATGGCGTCGCGTTCGTCCGCTGGCTAGCATGGCTTGAATACAAGATGAGCCAGGGCTATGTCATCACGGAGTACGAGGCTGGCTGGCGACTGACGGAGTTCCGGAGGATGGGCAAGAACTACAGGGGCCTTGCATACGAGAACATTTCAGCGACGGGTGCGAACGCTGCGCTCCCGCACTACGTTCCGCACAAGAAGGACGAGATATTGATCGAACGTGACACGCCATATCTCAAGTAAGTCGGTAAAATTACTCGTACCGCGGTGAGATGTTCATTATTCCGTCTATAGCGACTCTGGAGGGCAGTACTTGGATGGCACTTGCGACACCACTCGGACAATCATCTTCGACCGGCCTACGCCCGAGATGATAGAAGCGTACACTCGCGTCTTACAGGGCCATGTAAGTTTTATCGATATGAACCGCGCTCCGCGCTAATTTGCTGCAGATTGCAATCGACAGTGCCGTCTTCCCCGAGGGAACAACGGGCAAGCAGTTGGATGTCCTAGCGCGCAAGGCCCTCTGGAAGGATGGTCTCAATTACATGGTTCGCCTAACTCCGTTTCCAGCGTGGCTGCTTCCCTGGACTTACCACTGCTTTCTCTCAGCATGGCACCGGGCATGGGTTCGGATCATTCCTCAATGTCCACGAGGGCCCGCACGGCTTTTCGAGCGATGTTCCTCTTGTGCCCGGACATGTCATCACCAAC
This sequence comes from Phanerodontia chrysosporium, assembly GCA_001910725.1. NCBI lineage: Eukaryota > Fungi > Basidiomycota > Agaricomycetes > Polyporales > Phanerochaetaceae > Phanerodontia > Phanerodontia chrysosporium. The sequence goes on from MJGA01000023.1 coordinate 220,539, forward strand.
GAGCCCGGCTTCTGTATGTGCACGTTCTTCGGGTCATTCTCACGTCGCTGACGGACGCCTCTGACAGACAAGGCTGGGCACTGGGGCATGCGTATCGAATCGGCGTTGTATGTGAAGCGCGTCACAGTACGTCCGACCGGACTCGGGTAGGCCGCAGCAGCGCTAACACACTCACTCGCAGACGAAGCATGAGTTCAACGGGAACATTTGGCTCGGCTTCGAACGCTTGACCTGTGTGCCGATTCAGACCAAGATGGTCAACCCGGACGTGCTGTCGAAGGAGGAGAAACAGTGGATCAAGGTGCGTCTGCACCGTTATGTTCCCGAGACCCGTCGGCCGACGTAGACTTCTCCACCTAGGATCATAACCGCCGCTGCCTTGAAGTACTCGAGCCATATCTGCGCGAAGACAAGCGTGCGCTCAGCTACCTCAAGAAGGAGGCTAGTCGTGACATTGGAATCTCCAAGCCCCTCGTGAAGGATTTTGCGATAGACTGGAATTGAGTCTGCGACCAATTCTTTTCCATCGTTCGCTGCGAACAATGGATGGTATATCTATCTCTTCTCTTACCTGTTATTCCCCTGCCTTCATCGCTTTCTGTTGCTGTCCTGATCTGTATACCGCCTACTTTATGTTCATGTAAATCGAAACGCCATAGGGCGCTTCGGCCTGTTATCACACAACCTATCCATTCACGGTCGCTCGTTTATCTTATTGCTCAGTCTCTGATTTATTGTATGATGTTTGGATTCGCCTTTCTTCTCTGTACCAATATGCCTTGTTGTCTATTTTTTCTGTAACAGGCTCCGTGTGCAAAGCTAACGAATACATGACGTTATGTTCCTTTATGCAAAGATTTCCGGAATGCGGTCTTGACAGTGAAACTTACCTGAGCAACGCAGTAATGGGCATAGGCAGGACAATGCGGCAGCTACGGCACTCTGTCATTTCTGACTGCACGGTGTACATCGCTTGCATCGTGTGAAAACTCGTGTCAGAGTACCTGTACAACAACCTTTGCTATTAGGTTATATCTCTCCATATCTTCAGGCCCCTTGTCCACGGTCGTCGGACATCCAATGACAGCGCGAACAGTCGCCACGAAGATCGATAGGCACCAGGGTCTCACTGCGCAAGCGTGATCCGAGGAAGGGCAGAACCTAACCTACGAGAGGCCGACCGAGGCCAGATGCTGCCGCATGATAGCCTCGCCAACTATGCTCGGACAAAAGGGCGTCAATTTACACTAGGCAAGGGGTAGAAAAGGCCGCGCACCGCTGACGATGATCGACTGCGTTGCCTTGATATCCAGCATGGACGTGAAGTGCTGGGGCGGGCGGACGCTATCAGCAGACTGTTACCGGGTGGAAGGGACGGGCGTGTGCGTACCGTGTACAGCACCCGATGCGAAACATCCTTCCGCCGGTGCGTCTGGATGAAATGTGCGCGGAAGTACTCGGAGACCTCCTCGTAGGTGTTGGGCCTGTCGCCATAGGAGGAGATGCTAACGGCGTGCCAACGTCAGTGTCAGGCTGGTACACTCAGGATGCCACCGGGGAGCACATACTACTTCCGGACTCTGATCCCAGACTCAAGCTTCTTCCTCAGAAGATCGGCCTGTGAGCGGCATTGCGTGTCGGCGGTCAGCGAGCAGGGCATGGGCCGGGCAGGTACGCACCTTGTTGAGCATCAGCACGAGCGCGGCCTTGGCGAGAAGCTTGTTCTGGCACACCGCCGTAAAGAGCTGCAGCGAGTCGTCGATCCGATTGGTGCGCGGATCCTCTTCGAGGTACTGTATCGCACGGGCACACGCGCGGAAGAGACCATGGGCGCAGTGAGCTCATTGCCGTGCCAGTGGGAACCGCTGCGCGTACCTGGTCGAACGCGCTCATGGGAGCGAGGAATATGACCGCCGTCGCTACATATGGGCAAATGAAGGGCTCGCGTGAGTAACACGGACGGAGAAGGTGCACGAGGCTGGGGCCTTGCCTGGCCCTGCCGAGCGCGGAGGCTCTGACGGAGCAGGGTGGAAGGAAAGGCAGACAGAGCGGATGCCCGACGCGCTGGCCTGCGCAGCATAGCAACAATGAGAAATCGAAGCACGCGCTGCTTACCATCTTCGAAATATGGGACCCATGACGGCCGCTGATATATTGGAGCCCAGGGAACGGGCGAAGCTTAGCAATGGTCGCAGTAGCCGTGTGAAAGGATGTACTTGCCTGGCCGCGCTAAAACCAGGAAGGCCCAGTGAGGCATCAGCGTATATGACACAGATAGGCGGCACCACGTACGGCACCACCAACATCGTACAGCAGCCAGTTGAACCGCACGCCGCCGATATCGATGTCGAAAGAGTGTTCCGTCACTCCGAGGGTCTGGAGACGGACATGCAGTATGTCCTCTGGACCAATCAGCTACCGCAAATTTGCGGGGACGGCGATGGGCCAGCGCGCGTACCTGTCGATGGGGTATAGTCGGCCTGGGCTATCCTATGGATATTTTCCAGGAAGCTAGAGCGGACAACGTGTCAGCAAACGCGTTCTCAGCAAGGTTGCGTCAGCTTCGGCTCAGGCACGTACAAGGCTGCCGACTCTTCGAGCCGTACTCTGTTTGCGGAGACTAGCTGACGGACTAGTGGGTGGGCCCAGAACTGCGCAATGGCGCCCTGGGCCAGTAGGAGAGACTCTCCGACCAGATTAGTCACGGCGGTCGGCCGGTTTGCCGCATCGCGGATGTCTGTGAGAGGCCAGGCACGGTTCGGTGTAATGAGAGCCTGCCAGCCTGCCCGTACGTACACCCCTGACCTCCCCCCTGCAACCTTTACGCCGCCGGAGAGTTCAGATGCTAGTGCGTCCTCTTGCTCGATAAGTGAGTGGAGCGGGAGAAGGAGGGCAAGCAGCTCAGGCGGATAGGTAGACTCGGGGCTGGATAGCGGATGGTTGGACCCAGGAGAGGTACCTTGGCTCGCGTCGGGAGCGGGCGTAGATCCAGGGGTTAACGTGCCTGAACCGTATCGCCGGTCGAGTTCATCCATGAGCATGCGGAGCGCCTTGAGGATATTCGAGTAGACAATCGGCCGCCATAGTGGCCTTTCTCGGTCGAGGCTGTGCGAGGCATAGTAGAGCTGAAACTGCTTTTGTAGCGTCGACTTGCCAGACTCCGCTTGACCTAGAAGCATGACTATAAGAGCGGCATGGTCAGCACCGAAATTCGAAACATTGAACCAAGATAGATAGCAGCAAGACAGAAGAACAACGAGGCATCCAGAATATGGTCGAACTCAGGGTGCACTGTTCCCTACAGTGTTTCGGCGATGGCAAAGAGATTGTCAGACGACAAATCACGCGGTTGCCGCATGCACCCTAGTAACGAAGTCGAATGACCCTCGAGCACCGGCACTGTGCTTCTCCATGGTGCAAGGTCATCGTAGGGGCAATGCAGACTGTTTACTGCGCATTTACGAGGGCGGCGCGCTCGAAGGGCGGGTCCTCGGGTTCCGAGCGGTGTTTCTGACGATGCGCTTGGCAGAGACCACGAGAGCCTACCTTTGATCTCTCTCGCTGCTTTCTTCTTTCGTAGCTCTCGTTCTTGCTATCTCATCATCTGGTCAGTCAAGTGGTGAGAATCAGCGGTCGAAGGACGTACCCGTAGCTGCTCATCAATGGCATTCGAAATGCGTCTGGCTTCCTCGTCGCCAGCAGGGACATTATCGGTGTGGTAGACCGAGATATTCGTTCGTCTGGGCATGAATGGGTTATGAAAGGGAGGTCAATAGGCGAGGATGAGGTACACGAGGATACTTACATTATATAGATTGAAGGGCTGGAGATATGTTAGGCGCTGCGAGGACATCCCACGGAAGGACTCCGCTGTTGATGGGAGAAACTCAAGCAGACGGCGTTTATCCACTGCAGGCACAGCCGCTGATTGTCAGGCACACGGTCCCTCCTTGCTTCTGGCTCCAGTCAAAGTTGCGAACTCGACATCTCTGGGAGCCGTCTCCATCCTTCCGCCACGCATCCGCCGCCCACCGCATGGCCCACTCCTTCCGCAGCGGTGGGCACGCTGTTCCCCGCGTCCGCATCGCAGAAGAGGCGTCGCTACGCCTATAATCGTGCTCGATCTGGCCTCAGCGTGTGCTGGCCATTCCCCCATCCACATTGATGCATCACCGTCGTCGTCTCCGTAGGAAGTTGGATGTTTTAGTCGGGCTGTCGTCCGAGGCCGCGATTCGGAGCGAGTTCAGAAGTGCGTGACCATTGTATTGCTCGAACCTCGTGCTGAGATCAGCCTGCTACTATGACAGCATCTAGTGCAGCTGAATATGGCAATATTGTATGTCATGCTTTGTTGAAGAGCTTAACGGCCGTTCCTCCTATCCCCTTTGCGCACCGACCAGCAGCCACGTCACACCATTTCATGCGGATTACTAGCTGCAGCTAAGCTTACTTCATCACCGCAAATGCTGCTCACTCGGTGCTATTACCAAAGGTCCTTTTCTGCTTCCCGAGAGCTCCCGTATGAGGCATCGACAACCCTCGACCGTGCTTGGGGAGATCGTGGCCACGCCACAAGGACGGTCCTATGGTTATGGAAGGTCCAAAGGGACATTGGTTCTCCCATTGGCCTCGATCTCTTCATCGCGACAGTTGGAATCAGCAAGAGCTCTTCTCAGGTCGCACAGCGCTGGCGCCTCTAGGACCGCTTTCGTGTTCCGGTATACCGTGGTCCGCGCTGTCCTTTGATGGACTCAATCGGTCATAGCCGGCCAAAGCGGCAGCCGGCGCGCACTTCACGTGCCTCTTTGCCGGTAAGCATGCGTCCGATAGGCTGATAGAAATGACCATACGCTGCTGCCGATTTGCGACTCAAGGAAGGATGCAGGGTTGATATGATATAAAGATAATTTACCTTACATTCAGCCGGAAACCGCTCCGTGACCCCATATCCGTTTGTCTGTTGTCGTTACTTCCACAAAGAACGATATGTACGGTTGTTGTTCTGGGCGAGACGACGGCACATGAGGCCTGCAACATGAAACGTGGCTGTGCGGGAATTGGAGAACTAAACCACTTTCCTTATTCGTCGCCCATGCTACCAAATCTGGAGCATGACCAAAGAAGCACTTCTCTGATGTAGCCCTAACCCTAGGTGCAGCGCGTGCGCATCCAAAATTTCTGAAAGCGAATCCCGGCGCTTCACTTCACCTTTGCGAGGCGGCGACCTCGACGAGCTCCTCATCGCCGGCGACAACGACAAAAAAGATCAGGATCTATTCATCCAATCCTGCTTGACTCTCTTTTCTCTGTACTTCTACTGTAATTCTCCTTCAGAGTCAAGATGTCGACCAGCGGGCTCAAGGCGATCGCCCCCGTCCCTACGGCGGCGGACTTCCTGGACATTGTCCTCTCGAAAACGCAGCGGAAGACCCCCACAGTCATTCACAAAAACTTCAAAATCAGTCGCATCCGTAACTTCTACATGCGCAAAGTCAAGTTCACGCAGGACTCTTTTGATGAGAAACTCAGTGCTATCTTGGAGGAATTCCCCATGCTCGATGTGCGGCGACCAGTCTTACAAGTGTGCATGAGATGCTGAATATATGTCTGCAGGACCTGCATCCATTCCTGGCCTCGTTGATGAACGTTCTTTACGACAAGAACCACTACAAGCTCGCCCTCGGCCAGCTTCGCACCGCGAGGCACCTAATTGACCAGGTCGCGAAGGATTATGTCCGCTTGCTCAAGTTTGGTGACAGCTTGTACCGGTGTAAGCAGCTGAAGCGTGCTGCTTTGGGTCGGTGCGTAGCAAAACGTTCTCACTAGAAGCAAGCCTCGCTCATTCTTCTTCAGTATGGCGACTATCATGCGCCGCCAGAAGGACCCACTTGCTTACCTCGAGCAAGTCCGGCAACACATCTCTCGTCTCCCCGCAATCGACCCCACCGCCCGCACCCTCCTCATCTGCGGCTACCCCAATGTCGGCAAGTCGTCCTTCATCAACAAGGTCACCCGCGCGGACGTCGACGTTCAGCCGTATGCTTTCACGACCAAGTCCCTCTTCGTCGGTCATCTTGACTACCGCTACATGCGGTGGCAGGTCATTGATACCCCTGGAATTCTTGATCACCCCCTGGAAGACATGAACACTATCGAAATGCAGAGTATCACCGCGCTTGCGCACCTGAAGGCCTGCGTTTTGTACTTTATGGACCTCAGTGAGCAGTGCGGCTACACGGTAGAGGCTCAGGTACGTGCTAGACTTGTCTTTTCCTGAGAGCACTCTTCTGAGACCGTATCTAGTGCAAGCTTTTCCACTCCATCAAGCCGCTGTTCGCCAACAAGCCTGTCATGCTCGTCATGAACAAAATCGATGTCAAGCGGCTAGACGATCTCTCCCCGGAGAATCGTGCGCTAGTCGACGAGATCATCAACGGCGAAGGCGTTCTCAGCGTCCAGGTCTCGTGCTATACCGATGAAGGCGTCATGGAGCTTAAGAACAAGGCCTGCGATGCCCTTCTCGAGCACCGTGTCGAGGCGAAGCTCAAGGGAAACAAGGTCAACTCGATCCTGAACCGTCTTCACGTCGCACAGCCCAAGGCGCGCGACGACGTCGTCCGGGAGCCGTTCATTCCAGAGGCTGTCAAGAACAAGAAGAAGTACGAGAAGACCGACCCTGAGCGCAGGAAGCTTGAGCGCGATATTGAAGCCGAGGAGGGTGGTCCTGGCGTGTACAATATCAACCTCAAGAGTGAGTACAGCTCGCTCGAACCGCTTGTGTACGGTAGCTAACTCTTGCACCAGAGAACTGGCAGCTCGCCAATCCTGAGTGGAAGGAAGATATCATTCCTGAAGTTATGGACGGCAAGAACATTGCGGACTTCATTGATCCTGATATCATGGAGAAGCTGGAGGCGTTGGAGCGCGAAGAGGAGAAACTCGAGGCGGAAGGTTTCTACGACAGCGGCGAGGACATGGTGAGTTGTTCATGGTCTCGTTGCGTAAACCAAGCTGACATCACCCAGTTCGACTCCGAGGACGAGCGGGAAGCTGCCGAAGCAAAGATCAGCCTCAAGAAGAAGCTGCAGTCGCAGAGCACGAAGAAAGCGATGAAGAACACCGCGAAGCTGCCGCGGACGGCGGGCCTGCGCACACTAAGCGAGCTGACGTCGGAGATGACCAAGGCAGGCCTCGACCCAAGTCGCATCCAGGAGCGCGCGGAGATGCTCGCGAAGGTCGCCGGCGCGAAGCGGAAGCGGCAGCGCGACGAGGAGGACGCGGAGATGGACGTCGATGGCGACGAGGACATGAGCGACGCCGAGGGCGAGGGCGAGTGGATGGATGTCGACGAGGAGGCGGCCCCGAGCAAGCGGACGAAGGCGAACTCGGGCGCGGCGATCGCCAAGTCGGGGCGCGAACCGCGGTCAAACCGTCAGTTTGCGGGTATGCGGGACGAGGCTGTGAGTGCCTATCTCGTTGCGATCAATACGGAGTCTGGCCTAACTTTTGCGTCCCACAGCAAGCTGCGAAGGCCGTCAAGCTACGGAACTTGGGCCAGAGAGAGCGGAACATGCATGCGAGAGCCGGAGAGTCCGACCGTGCGATCAAGGTCAAAATGGTGAGTGTCTTCAGCAACCGTGTTTTCGATCTTCGTATGCTCAACACCTCTTTTTAGCCCAAGCATCTCTTCGCTGGCAAGCGGAAAATGGGCAAGACCGACCGCCGGTAGTTGTGCTTCGTTCATTGTTCCTGCATTTTTCTCTGCATTGTTTATATATCACTTCTGGGTCTTTCACTCATTATTCTGAACCGTGTTCAACGTGAGCTATATGTTGTGCTTTCGCTGGTTTGCATCGCAGTATGTGCCTTGAAATTGCTCCCATTGCTCGTGATGCATTCATCACGTGGGGCGGCTCTCGCGACGCTTCAGAGATGCTGGGAACCTTGTTTGACGGACTTCATCCATCTCACTCCGACACAGCTACAGAGGTCTGTCTTTCTTCTTCGTTCATGGTTGCAACTCATAGATGATGTAAGCTTCAGAAGGTCACATCGTTCAACCTCGCGACACCAGCACAAGCTCACAACCTAGTTGCACCGAAGAAGGAATTAGCAGCGCAACGACAGGAAAGGTGTGCTGCGAAGACGCAACGGATTGCGCTTGTACCCATAGGTCGCCTCCCCTCCGAAATACTTGCGGAGATCTTTTGTGCTCTTCAACATATGAGCGACGCGGCACTTCGATCGCAGAGGTCACGTTACAGACCGTACCGTGGCCCACGGTCACCTTCGTCCTGGCGTTTCGCTGCGCCTGGAGCCCCACACCTATGGAGTTTTATCGTACTCGGCGATTATACCGAGCATGCAGCGGCGTTCTGCGCGCGTTCTCACAGTGTCCCCCTGGTCACCATTCAGTCTACCAAGCATCCCGACTTACCGACTCCTGTGGTGTGCGCCCTTCTAGAAGTGATGTTTCGGGTGAAAGAGCTTTCCTGCCGTCTCGGGGAACCTTTCGAACGTGGTCGCATTGAACGCGTCAAGCATCGATTCCCTCAGCTGCGCTAGCTGCAGTGACAGCTCGCGTCTCGATATCAGGAGAATTACTCCTTGCCTCGCGAGCGCCTCCTCGCACACGCTTTCACTCTCGTATGTCATGGGGAAACTTGACATAATGCGGCGCTGGTACGACCATCGTGACGACACTCCCGGTGGACACCATCAGTCAGAAAGCACCAGCACCAGCTGGTTGAGCTCCTCAAACAGCTGTCGTCACTGCAGTCTCTTCGCCTCAGCGCAGTCCAGGTTACACGAGACCTTCATCCAAGGCAACGGCTAAAAATTGCGCTCTCATCCCTTTACCGACCTGACGCTCAGTGATCCGGACACAGGCGTGGCTTATGCTGCTATCCTCGATCACCTCCTCATTCAACCTCAAGTTGGACGCTCCGTGGTTGCGCAAAGCCACTATTGACACTATTCCTATGCTGTACCAGTGGACGTCCCTCCCCACGCTAGCCAATGCGCACTGGCCACAACCCACCAATCCTGACTGCGTCTGTGGAAGCTCCAGCGCCTTGCAAGCTCTTGTTCGACCAGCCCTAACGGATTTCGGAGTACAGGGTACATCCGGAGGCGGCATTCCCGCCGTCAATTGGATCGCGGATATTTCGACGAGGAGCCGCATCACGGACATCCAGACGCAGTGCTTCGCTACGCTATATCCGCTCTCGCACGTCCGCACCATTGTGTTACAGGCGGGAACCGTTACAAAGGGGGTGACTTGGCTCGTCTTCTCCAGGCAGCTTCCCAATCTCCGCGAACTGGAGATCGCCGACGCCAAAGCGGCGTGGAGACGTTCTTCCGCCTTACTATGAAGCACCCAGCAACCTTTCCTATGCTGACCTGGCTCGTCTTCCGCGGCATCGCCTGGAACGACCGCTACAGAGTCAACGCAAGCTCCACGACCGCGCGGCCGCTCATGTCGAACTCATGCGCGTCGAGGCGCGCGCGGCGAGCGGCATGCGCCTGCATCGGCTCGACATGGACTTCGGGAAAAAAAAACCTTGGCAGGAGACTGGCTCCATCAAAATTTTCTGCGTCTTCGCGCCGCCGTCGACGAGGTGCGCCTGGGTCCCGACGACATATCGGAGGAGTACACGGGCGAAGGCAGCGGGTAGGATGCATCCAATCGGAACCCGGATTTGGTGCAGTTACGTCGACCGCGACCTCGAAAGGCAGATGAGGGAGCAAGACCGCGCATGCATGCATGGTGAATGCGGCCTATGGAGAACTTGATAGGGGCCGCGGGTCGCTATACACATAACCAGATCAGCATGGATATACTTGTATTATGATATGTTTCGAACTTATATACACTTCAACGTCACCGAACGGTCTGTTATTCATCACCCATGCGGCGGTGAAGCGCAAGTTGTAAAGCAAGAAATCAAGACCTGTGATACTACAACGCCCTGTTCGGGCGCCTTTGATATCAGACGAGCAAGGTGCTAAGCTTAGGGAAGTCCGTTTTCACCTCAACCCAGCTTCCTCCGTGTCTTCATCCTCCACGTCTTCATTTTCCACATCTCCATCCTCCACGTCTTCACCCTCTGCATCTCCATCCTCCTCTGTGTCTTCATCCTCCTCTGCATCTTCATCCTCCTTGCGTCTTCATCCTCCTCTGCATCTTCATCCTCTGTGCGTCTTCATCCTCCCCCCTTCATTCTCCACACCTTCTGCGTCGTCTTCCGCACCTTCATCCTCTGTGTCTTGATCCTTAGAACACCCCTCACATGTGCAGCGTTCTTCTGCTGGATCGCGAAAGATGCACTTGAACTTCTCTACCACCTTAGCTAGCTGCTTAAGCTCCTTGTCACAATCTTCCATCTCCAGCGTACGATAAAGCCGCAGCTTCCTGATGGGCTGTCCACACTGCAGCCGCTGCTTGAGGGCGTGGAAGAGCGACGAGAGAAGTGATCTTTCCTCAATGCTTTCCCCCTGGTTTGCATGATGTTGGTACCAAACCATATACCGCAAACGCAAGGTCTGCAGGCTGGGAAACGCTAGGGGTTCCTCAAGGACCCGGAGGAATATAGCCATGAATTCGAGATTGCACTCGCATAGTATGATACTGAGTTCTTCGAGGCTGCGGAGCTTCTCGGAGAGTAGGCGCCATGTTTCAGTGGCCATGGACGTTCGTGCGGTATAATATAGTCTACGCACGGTAGACAACGGATAGTGCGTCACAAACATGTCGACAACGTAGTCCACGGGGTATTTGAGAAGGAGCTCAGTTACGAGAGGAAGCATAGTGCTGCTTTGAGATTGTGAGGTGTTCTCTGGCCCGGCTGGAGAGAACACTTTCATGAACACGGGGAATCCTTCCCTGGCATCGAAGAAATGAAGATATTTCGCAGCTCTTGAATTCGCTTTATCGGCAAGGGCGCGTACAATGAACGGAATCGCATCCTTCGGGTCGACAGCCTGACGAAAACCACGCAGTCGTATCGTCGTGTACAGGAGTATTGGGAGCTGGTTGAGAAAATGGGCAGTTGCGACGCCACTGCCATCGTCTTCGAGAAACAACTCCTGCAGATTGGGCAGTGTCACAAGTGTGCGGGAGGGCGGGTTTGGTATGTTGGGACTTCAGGCTCTTCAACACGTTTTACCAGACTGAGACTTTGGAGATTGGGTAGCATTGCGAGACAGTTTAGAAAATCTTCTGTGTCGATACTCCACGGGCGATAGACAGTGAGGACTGTCACAGTGGGGCGAAGGACAGATCGTAAGTGCATGTAGCCCCCACCCACGCACTCAAGGATACGAAGGCGCGGCCAAGCCGCGGTTGCTAGAGTGGACAGCCACCGTTCGTCAAATCTATAGATGAAGCCGATGCGGAGGGTATCGAGATGGGGTGAGTCAAGTCCTCCAAGCTCCTCTGCACACTCCAACATCCGCTCATGGAAAGCGAGGGCGAGCGTATGCACGCGATCGAAACGGGCGAATAGAATGTCCTTCAGAGGTCGATGTAGGACCCTAGCACCGTAGTTCGATTGAATCATTGTAAGGGGGACATTAGCCGATCTCTTCAACAGCTGGTCAAGGATATGCCACCAGGAATTTTGGAGTGGGATGAAGCTCCAGACCTCGGGAGTTGACAGTGCAACCTCGCGCCAGTGCCGGCAGACTGTTGTTACAACTATCCATTGGAATAGTTTCGAAACGTCCAGGAACAAGCTTAGGTCATAGTATTCGTGCTCTGCGTAGCTTTGAACTAGAGCGACGAATATGTCACCCAGCACCTCCGGAGGCAGGCGGTTGACAGGCGAGAGGGTGTTGCGTGTCGTGCGCAACGCAAGAAGCTTTGCTTGAAGGATCTCTAGTTGCTGCTGAAACTCCTGCGTGGCGATGTCCACTTGGGCGTGTGTTGTGAAGGACTTGGTGAAAGCCAGCTGCCAGTAATCACGAAGCGACTCCAAGTCGGACATCGGAGAATTGATCTACAACAACAGAGGGGGAGCATTCAGTAACCGTAAGTAATTGAAGGGGCTGCCAGCGCGGACTGACCTCAGGCTAGTCGAGAGGCTCGAAACGACACGGAAGGTAGTCGAGTTGGTGAGAACGCAAGCTGATTTTACGATCAAACGTGAGCCCAGCGCCCAGACATTTCGGAGCTGGCGCTGGCCGACTGAATCGGAGCGAAGATGTCTCTCCAAGGTATCCATACAGATAAGAGTTCGAGTATAACGTAGTATAATGTCAGCAACGAGCCGCGTACTTGTATAGGGGAGCGACGACGACTTGGTCTCCAGATCAGTTACGTGTAGTATATCCGTCAGACTGACTCAAGAGGAGCTAGTTGATGATGTGCGCACCAGAGGCCAGGACTACCTGACCTTCGTGCTGTCTTTACAGTGTTAACTACGACGCCGCAATTTATAATAACAATGATAAAGAGAGAAGAAAGCGCTCCGCGATGACGTACCTTCAGACGTCTTCCTCCATATCTGTACTATAAGCGCTACTCCCGCCATTCCTCGTCGTCTCCATCTGAATCATCCGACCCGACGGCCCATTCGTCGGAAAAGCAGGTTGAGCAGCTCCAGTCGTCGTCTGAACCATCTCGAGTTTCCGTGGCCATATAGTCGTGTACCAGCTCCTGCAAGCGCACTAACTCTGCTGCGCAACACTCCTTGTCCACGTCCATGTTGCGCGCGTCACGAACCTGCACGTGGGGAATTGGATTCGAGCTCTTCTGCCGCACCTCGAGCACCTTGAGGAGAAGCAGGAGCAGACTTCCTGCAGGCCTCTTGCGCTTATCCTTGTGACCGTGCCACCGGTTCCAGGCGACGGACGAAAGCCGGAGGACCTGAAGCTTTGGGAAAGCAGACGGGTCGATCAGACATCGAAGTAAACCGTCGACGCTTGCTCGATGGTGTCCGTGCCAGATTTCTTCAACGTTCGGCAGCTGTGCCTCGAGAGGACGCCATGTCTCCGGTTCATCAAACTCCGCATCGACGCACTGGATGCCACGCACGTGAGAGAGAGAGGTAATTGCGAGACGACCTCCCTGACCATGTGGTCCGTAGTAGTAGCGGCCAGGCTTAGCCAAATTTGCGCCCGCTCGGTGTGAGCGTTTTCGGGCCACGAGCTAACGCTCGAGAAGTCGTCGAGGATGGACACATCTTGGTAGAATGCAACGATAATGCTCCCATTACTCTGGGTGGTAATGACCATGGCATTTAGAAGCTCTTCAGCCGCAGGTTCCGCAGCAGCTTTTGCGGCGAGGACGGACACGGTGAGAGAGACTGTTCTTTCGAGAGCTGCGACTCTCGCGTAGAAATGTATCGCCGCGTCCCTGGGGATTGAAAGATGCTTGAGCACGTAGGCAAAGATGATGCCTGTACTTTCGTCATACAGGCGACAGGACCGGAGATGAGGCAGATGGATGGCTTCCCGGCCCCATTGAGTAAACGCTGCTTCTGCAGAGCAGGAGGGGCAGGTTCTGAAGAAAGCGTAGCCATTATTCAACAGTGAGCACATTCATCAGACCTTGAACAGTGAGCGATGGTAGTGTGGCGCGTATGATGGATTCCAGGTGGCTATGTGCACCGCCTAGGAGAGTTAGACATCGTAATCGGGGCAAGTAGAGGTCGTGAAGGAGCGTAGGCGGCAAGTTCCAGTTGGAACGTGTAGAAAACGATGCCGTAAGGGATTCCAGCTGAGGAGGGTGAGGATGATTTCGCTTTGCGCGTGCCTGCAATGCCTGCATGAAACGAGTGCTAGGATTCGCAATGCACTTTCGCACGCGATTGAAGTTGGTCAACACGATTTGTTCGTATCCGTGATGCGGAACACTCGTTCGGACGTATGCTTGAACTGTGGTGAGAGGCACATGTTGTGAGCGTTCCAGTTGACGGCAAATGAGCCCATCCAGTGCGGGGTGTAGCGGGATGTAGCTCAGACCCGTGGGGTAGAGAGTGCGAGCTCCCGCTAGGAGCTGAGGTAATCGAGCGCCATCACATCATGTTAGAAGGGGTGCTCGTAGCCTGGAGGTATTCGTCCTCCGAGTAGCTCCATACTAGAACCTCGAAGATTTCTCCTTGCGTCTCTGGCGGGAGGCGATTGACAGGGGACAGAGCGTTGCGCGCGGAGCACAATCTTTGAAGGTAGTTCTGCAGCTCGCAGATCCGGGTCTTGGTCTCCCGTTCTGCCATGTCTATCTCATCCTGCGTCGTGAAGGCAATAGCAGGGAACACGAATTTCATCCCTGATAGAGACATTAGTCGGGTATTGCTGGAGCTATGATGCAAGGCCGTTAACGTCTAGTGGATGATCGCACGAGGCAACACTCGCCTGGATCGAATTCAAGAGAGGGATCGCGAGCGAGGATGTGGCAAAGCGGCGCTATACAAGACGCCGCATGTGCCGCAATTCCCACACTACGGGTCCTGCTGAGCTTGCACCTACCTGGCACAAACCGTCCCCAGTCCGTTCACTAGCGTGAAGCATGAGACCTGATAAACATTCCAACTATGATTGCTAGACCAAGTGAGACTATACACATCGAACTGTATGGAGTAAAGGGTACAATGAGCGCGGCTAGTGCGGATTAGTATACAACGAGGGGTCATAGTTACATCGTGATGGGGGAGGATTGTCCAAGCGTAGCCATGCGGGTGCGGGATCACCTAGTCGAAGCCCTCGACGTGAACGTTCCACGTCCAGCGGCCTTCGAGGAAGCCCTTCGCAGTGTCTTCGAGCAGGATCTCGTTGCGCTTCTGAACGTAGACCTGCAGAATAGGTCAGTTGCTGTTTGAAAGGCTTCGACAGCGGTGCTTACAGTCTTGTCCGTGACTTTCTGCCGCAGCGATGGGACGACCTCTGGGTCAAGAGGCTGTTCGATAAGTTCGGAGAGTTCCTCGACAGCGCGCTCCAAATCCCTGTGATACCCATGAGAATGGGCGAAGTACCGCGCATACAACGATTTCGTACCTCTGGTTATCTTCAAAGAGCTCCTTCTGGTTGCCGCTCTCGAGATAGTACGCCATAGCGTACGTCCACTTGAGGGTCATGCGGCACTTGAAGACCTCGTCAACAGCCTTCTTCATGAATTGCACCTCTATCCACGTGAGGTCCGAGTTCATTTGCATCTCCTCCATCTTCTTCTCCGTCTTCGCGTGCAGCTCCACAGACAGCTTGGCGGATTGCTCGTGGTTGGCCCATCTGTTATAGTACTGCGCAAATGTTCAGCGCCGAAACTCGTGGAGCGAGGGAATTGTAACGAACGTGTAGGTACCGCTCTAGCGACGCACGACTCTTCGATTGCGCATCGCGAGCATCGACACTAGCCTTCTCGTCGTAGCGATTGCACGAGTACCATGCAGTTCCATGCTCGGACCATGGCCCTAGACAGGCGTTAGCGTAGAGTTGGAAGCGATGTAGGTAGGACTCACCCATGCAGACCCAGCAGAACTCGTACTTGCACTTCTTGCACGTCATATGGCTGTGCAGCACAGGTTAGTTGGAGACAAGTGAGTCATCGTGACCGCGTACTTGCAACCCCCGTTCTTCTCAATGGTACTTTGGCACTTCGAGCATTCCTTCGTGTTGCTCTTGATCCAGTTGGCGGTCTCGGAGTCGTCTTGACACTTCTGCAGCCACAGCCGCGCTACGGCACAGATGACGGGTCGATGGTCGTCATCGACGTTGCAGCCGAAGCAGAATTTATGGCTGGTGGAGGCACCACAGACGACGATAGGTACGATCTGCGTTAGAGAGGACTTCGACGCCGCACTCGGGCAAGAGACGGTGTAGGTGCAGGATGGGTAGGGGCAGTACTTGAGATTACGGTTGCAGGATACGAAGTGGCGCACGAGCAGCTCTTGGAAGCGCTGCCATGTCTTCGTATCGTTCTTGAGACAGGATCGAACAAAGGCGTTTGGTGCGACGATCTTGCAATCCTCCGCCATACATGTTATCCATTGTTCGGCTTCAGTCTTGACTTTGCTCGTGATGTAGGCGTTCCAACACTCCTTGCAGAACTTGTGGTTGCATACAAGCGCGAGATACTCCGTCTGTGTATCGTCGAAGCAGATCGGGCATACGAACGGCTCCTCCACCGGCGGACTGATACGTTCGATGATCGTCTTCGTCTTGCTCGACGTCTTGACCTTGTCGGACGAGCTCTGGCGAGCAGAGCGTCGTACACCGGAAGAGCGCTCGGTCTGTGGCTTCTCGGGGACAGTTATGCCTGCGGTTGCATTGACGGCGGCAGCGTTGTCCATGTACTTCTCGATAAGCTTTTCCTTGTTCCATTCGAAGTGTCTCAGGAGCAAGCTAGCAGTATCACCCTGTATTATAATGTGTAAAGAACCGACTGTTACAGCTCGACATATGCGGTCGCTGCTCACGTCAACTCCGAAGATCCCGCTGATGTTCTCGACATCGTCCTTCATCATCTTCTCGACATCCGCCTGGGTGAGCGACTCGTACTCGACCTCATAAATCTTCCGCTTCCCCTTGCCGGTGACCTTGTAGTCTGCGTCGAAAGCATCGACGTCCATTTCGGAAGCGGACTCTGTGGCTTCATAAGCACGCGCCCATTGAACGGAGTGTGGCATGGACTCACCGTCTTCGGCGTCGTCGAGGAGGACGTCCTCGTCCTCGTCGTCATAGTATTCCTGGTCTGAGTACTCGTTGTCAGACGACATGGTGGATACAAGCTGGGTCTAGGATGCGGGGGAGTCTAGGGAGGTGCACTGGGAACGCGGTATAGAGGCAAGGTGCGGTGCCGGCGTCTCCCCGCGAGTCAAGGGGCACTATTCAAACTCCGACTTACAAGGGAGGGCTCGGTAAGCAATGCGGACCGATTTGTATCCGTGGGAACGCGAAGCCTGGATTAGGTAGGCTTGCAATCAAAGCGTTCTGACTCTTTCATTTTTGAGAATCTACATGCTGAGGCTCCTTCGCCTCAATCCACGTCCTCTCCTCCCCAGATACGCCCGATTCCAGCCCTCACGACCCCTGCAGATTAGAAAAATGGCCTCCGAGAACGCTGGCACCCACAAGGACCCCGTAACGGGGGAGATGATCTCCAAGCAGTATGTGTGGAATTACCGTCATTTAGTGCACGCGCTGATATACATCGACGCGCAGAGAGCTCAAGCGTCGCGAGAAGCAGAGAGCTAAGGATGCCGCGAAGGCCGCGAAGGCTGCCGCCGCGCCAGCCAAGCCAGAGGGCAAGGCGGAGTCTTCGGGAGTGAACGAGGATGACCTCAACCCGAACGTACGCCCTCTCCACGATCTTCCGCCCTCAGCATGCTAAGATCTCGCAGCAATACTTCGAGCTTCGTTCCCGCCATATTCGCAAGCTCAAGGAGACCATGAGCCCGAACCCGTACCCCCACAAGTTCGAGGTCTCGCTGTCACTCCCGCACTACATCGAGAAGTACGGTCCCGAAGGCAAGATCAAGCCTGGCGAGAAGGTCGAGGGCACCGTCGAGTGCCTTGCCGGCCGCATTCACAACATCCGTGCATCAGGCCAGAGCCTGCGCTTCTACGACCTCCACAGTGAGGGTCTGAAGGTGCAGATCATGGCGGTCAAGCAGTGAGTCCATCGTCCTTCACTATGCGACCGAATCGGAAAGTGCAGGCTACCCATTATCCCTCCGGCCTCTGCCGTTCTTCGAGCGACACATAATGCCATATCGACGCACAGAATCTGATGCGAAACCTTTTGCGCCTCCTAGCGCGAACTGGGCAGCTTCAGACTGCGGATCGGCCGTGTTTGCGCGGTCATTCCTTCAGATACTCAGCGACTCTATCTGTACTGTCAATCACAGTTCGCCGGAAACGGTAGACTGTGGCTTGCTGTTGCATCGCGCCGGAGCCGAGCATACAGTTGTTGCAGAAGACCGGGATGTCAGTCGCCATTGTGCCACAGCATCCAGATCCGGTCGCATATATGCACACGATGAGCTAACGGACGTTGCTCTTGCATTACAGAGACGCCAAGGACCCAGAAGGCTTCGTTGCGGCGCACGAGCACTTCCGTCGCGGTGACATCGTTGGTGTCATCGGTACCCCAGCACGTACCAAGAAGGGCGAGCTTTCCATCATCCCGTCGGAGATGATTCTTCTTGCGCCAAACCTCCACCAGCTGCCCTCAGGTCACTTTGGTCTTAAGGACCAGGAGACCCGCTACCGCAAGCGTTACCTCGATCTTATCCTTAATGAGGACACCAGACGCACCTTCATCGCGCGCAGCCGCATCATCAATTACATCCGCCGCTTCTTCGACAACCTCGGCTTCCTCGAGGTCGAGACACCAATGATGAGCATGATCGCTGGTGGTGCCACCGCGAAGCCGTTCATCACTCACCACAACGACCTCAACCTTGACCTCTACCTCCGTATCGCACCCGAGCTCTACCTGAAGCAGCTTGTCGTCGGCGGTCTCGACCGTGTGTACGAGATCGGCCGTGTCTTCCGCAACGAGGGCATCGACTTGACGCACAACCCCGAGTTCTCAATCTGCGAGTTCTACATGGCGTACGCGGACATGTACGACATCATGGACATCACGGAGAGCCTCGTCGAGGGCCTTGTCAAGTACCTCACTGGCGGGAAGACCCAGCTCAAGTTCCACCCTGAGGGTCGGGACAGCGACAAGGTGTACGAGCTCGAGTTCAAGCGGCCATGGCCACGCTACGACATGATCACGACTCTCGAGGAGAAGCTTGGCGTCACGTTCCCGCCAGGCGACACTCTCCATACCGAGGAGGCAAACAAGTTCTTGCGCGAGCTCTGCAAGAAGGTCTGTCGCGCTGACTATCCGACATAACTCGAAACACTGATGAAACTTCCACAGCACAACGTTGAGTGCAGCGAGCCCCGCACAAACGCGCGTCTGCTCGACAAGCTTGTCGGCGAGTTCATCGAGCCTCTTTGTATCTCCCCGCTTTCATCGGTAAGCCGGACCCTTATTGTGGCTCACGCTGCCTACTCATCGCTCTTCAGTCGGTCACCCGCAGGTGATGTCCCCGCTTGCCAAGTACCACCGCTCGCGCCCGGGTCTCTGCGAGCGCTTCGAGGGTTCATGTGCGGCAAGGAGTTCTGCAACGCGTACACGGAGTTGAACGATCCCTTCGAGCAACGGCTGCGCTTCGAGGAGCAGGTGCGCCAGAAGGAGCAGGGCGACGACGAGGCGCAGGGCATCGACGAGACGTTCGTCAACGCGCTCGAGCACGGACTCCCGCCGACCGGCGGCTGGGGCATCGGCATCGACCGCCTGGTGATGTTCCTCACCGACTCTGCTAGTACGTCCGCACTTTGTTCGTGTCCACTTTGCTTGACTCACTGGTTGCGCAGACATCAAGGAGGTCCTTCTCTTCCCTGCGATGAAGCCGATAGAGACTGTCGCCAACACGACTGGACCCATCGGCCCTTCTGGTCAGATCTAGATGTCTGCGGCCTGTGCGTACCCTGCCGTCTTTCGGACAGCCGAGTAGATGCGAAAAATAAAAGAGTACATGCTTGACTACTTCGCCAATATTCTTCCCTTAGTATGATAACCCAGCACGTACTTGGTAACTTGGGTAGGCACGCCTCCAGCCGTCCAAGTTTCGGAAGAGGTGAAGCCGTCGCTCTTCCATGTAGAGGCTGGACCTTAACTGGTTGGAGGGGTGGTGAGGTCTCTCGGAGTCTGCACACTTTCGGATCCAACCGCGAGTTGGATCTCTCGCGCCCGTCCGCAATATTTGCAGAGTTTAGCACTGGGATCTCGACATGATGTCGGGCCTAGTAGAGGTATATATTCTCGAAAGGAGCACCCTCACAGGCTTATAGCTCCCGTTGGCTGATTGTTCATTGGTCTAGGTCAGCATGACTCTGCGCTTCCCCTCGAGTGGTGAAGGGCCCGTAGTTCCATATACACCTCAAGGGGAGCATGCAATACAATTCCTCCCGCTGCAGACTCCACAGGGATACCATGTAGAGGCGTCGATTCGATCTCGCCGTAACCGCCGCCGTTCAAGCACGTTCCGCCACCGCCGCTCATTGTTTCCACCCACGCCGTGGCCCAATCTTCCCTATCCTCTCCGTGATTTGAGTGCTACGCATCGAGCTGCAGTCTCCGGGACACCCTCGGGTTACTTCTGCGACCCGGCTAAAGTTGGAAAACTCAATGCCGTGTGGCGCAGGTAGGGCGCTTACCGTGAGGCGCCATGCATATAAGGTGCGCGCCATGGGGCGGCTCCCTTCCATCTTTCTCTCCCCACCCTTTCCGAGCTCGCGAACACTTTGAGGTTCTTAGACACGCTAAGCTGCTCAAACAGCCTTGAAATCTGTCTGTCACCACCTTTGTCTGCGCGAAACCACGTGTACTGAGATTGCTGCTAGCCTCGCGCTTTGGCGACCGAGTGCTCTCGCTGTCAACACCATCTGCACCGTGTTTTTGCGCGTCATCAGGCGTCAATTTAGTATGGACAGTGGTGTGTATTGTATGCATCTTCATGAGACGCGTCTGTAATGGTGCCATAGACTCTATGAACACGTCGAGGCCCCCTGAATGGGTGAGGTCGCTCAGTACTCAGCCCGACGTGGACAAGGTTATAGCCTCCGAGGAGACGAAGATCAAGCAGATTCAGCAAACCATAACACATCTCAAAGCGCACAGGAACATGCTCGCCGTCATCTCTCGTCTGCCTCCTGAACTACTAGGCGAGGTATTCGTTCACTTCGTGCAGAGGTGGAACCAGGACTATCTGCAGAGAATATGCAATTCGAGCCGCCTGTCGCAAGACAAACGAAGGAAACAGCGGCATTGGATCAGGATCACCGAAGTATGCCACCATTGGCGCAACGTAGCCCTGCGCACGCCGCGGATCTGGGGCCTTATTCTCCTCGACCAAACCTCGCTTGAAGTCGTCGAGCTCTGCCTGTCACGTTCTGGTCGAACACCGCTAGACATTGTACAGGTACATCCTGGCGTACTGTCCAAGTTACTGACGGCATACGTCGTGTTGCACTTCCACCACACTCGCACCATCTCGTTCACCCTGTCCGACGAGTTCTTCCGTCTCATCGCCGACTGTCCCGCATATATCGATGCACCGCTACTGCAGAGGCTCGACATCAAAGCCATCTCGGTCTCAGATCCGCCTCCGCTCGCTTCCCTCGCAAACGCATCCTGGCCACAGCTGACCTCGCTCACTTGCCAACTCCTAAGCTCGGAGTTCCTCCGTGCTCTCGCCCGTCCAACTTTGACCACCCTTATCGTCAGAGACGTACCTGCTGTCAACAACGTCAAGCCAGACGTCGTTTCTTGGGTGCAAATACTACGCAACCTCCCGTCTCTCGAAATCCTGGACCTCCGAGAGGTTATTCACATGCCCGAAGGCGCCGTACATTTGGACACGATAGGGATGCAGACTACGCTTCCTTGTATCAGGCGTCTCAGAATTGTTGACAATGGGACAGGTGCCTCTTCTGCCTCTTTGTTCAACCACCTTGTCGTCCCGGCCGAGGCATCTATATACCTTTCGGGTCGCAGCCCCGGGCCCACAGGCTTCTATACAGACTTTTGGACGGCCCTCGCCCAGAAGGCATCCGGCAAGGGGGTCATCGGTCAGCCACGGCCAATACGGATACTCCGTACGTCTACTGGTCGACTTGGCGCAGGTCCCGTCCGGGTAACATGCACAATGTACTCGGACGATGTCTCACTCTTCCGGAAGACGCCATACGGACAGCAGATGGAAACTACCACCGAGGAGGCCGCATGCCTGACGGTCGATCTGTACGGTCGCACCAATAGCATTCTGCTCTCCTTGCTGGCGACTTATCCTCTCTCAGAGGTGCACGGAATAGAGTTCGACTATGTCGCGCTGGTGGACGAGGACGCGTGGCGATGTCTATCTGCGCTGCCGCGCCTGCGCCAGCTGGGCCTAGCCGGAGACGAGGGTGCGCTCCGCATGCTCCTGCGTGCGCTATCCATGCAGGACACATTCCCTGCCCTCGAGTGGCTCGAGCTCGCCGCCTTCACGTGGAACCGCCGGCACGCCACCCCCTGGAAACGGCGCACGCGCCTGGGCTCCCTCATGCTCGAGTTCATCGGCGCGCTCGAGGCGCGCCAGGCGCAGGGCCGCAGGATCAAGATGCTCGACCTTCCGTCCGCGGACAACGTCTTCCGCCGCGACGGCATGCTGCGCGACGCCCCGCGGATTGAGGCGCTCGTGGACGAGTTCGCGTACACCTCGGAAGAGAAGGTCGGATGCGATACCTGCGCGGAGGACGACGAAGATGACGTTCTGGTTGATACCGGCGACGAGGACGAGGACGAATCTACGACAGATGAGGAGAGTGAGGATGGGGATGGGGATGTGGCGATGGGTGATGAGGACAACTGAGTTGGAGAGAAGGGTCATTCCGTTTTGAGGATAGTATCGACATTTAAACCTCACACGAGTTCACGCTAACTCCATACACGCAAATTACCTCCTGTTTTCCAAGAGTCAGACTACGCTCCTCATGCTTCACATAGAACACTCCCTCGTCTTCCGTTGAAGGGTATATCCTCGCGATGAATCCGATAGATTGTTGCCAACACGACAGGACCCGTCGGCCTATCTTGGTGTCCACAGCCTGCGCACGCCGTCGTATGAACGACCGAGTGGATGCAAGGAAATAGAAAGTGAATGGTCAACTGCTTCACCGTTCTTGTCCTCCGGTCTGATTGACATGCAGTGCGGCAAAACCCACCCCAGCTTGCTTAGATATTCGAGCGTAGCTAGAGTTGGGCAAATTCACTGCCGTGTGGCGCGGGTTGAGGCGCTTAGCGACTGGAGAGCCGCCATCAATTATGAAGTGCGCGCTGACGCAGATGGAATTGTTCGCTTCCGTCTTTCTCTCACCCTCCCAGGTTCTCGAGGAATTTCCAAGACTCTTGAACACTCTGAACTACTTAGAAGCGGTGGGTTTACGTCTGTTCACACACGAGAATGCGTGTGCTGATGTTGACCTTTAGCCCTGTGCTTTCAAGATGAGGGTACGGGCAAAGGAAGTGTTGGACGTGGTGATATTCCCCACCGGTGCACTATACCGAATGCGAAATGCCCGCGTCCTCGAGCTCGAGCTTGGGCCCTACCACTGGGCAATAGAATTCTGCACCCAATTCAGTATGCCCAACACTTTGACTGCGCTGGAACAGCTCGTCGTCGATGCGCTGCCTTGCGACGACGACCGCGCAGCTCGCGTGTTCTTCGTACCGCTCATCACGGCACTTCGGACACGAAGGAATGGGAGTCGAGTGCTCAGGCAACTCACCCTTCGCTACGACCCTGTTCTCAATAATAAGTTGATTCGTCACCAGAGAGAGAAGCTGACCTCAGACGTAACGTGGAAGTACTGGAACTCAGGTGTAATATAGCGGAGCCTGGCAATGTATAGCAGTAGTCGAGGGCGCCTACATCACGTGAGCATCCCGCCGCATAACTCCAGCCCGTGCTACTTTGTTCTTGTCCAACACACTATCATCAGCGTTCACAAGGTAAGTCCCTCGCTGTCTAGACTGCTTGCGTTCGCTACAACTAGACTAAACAATATGTGTAGATGTCTGCTTTTCCACCCGCCTGGACATTCACTTTCGACTCGGAAGTCGGGATCGATGCTGCGGTGGAGCTGCGTCAGCAACAAATCCAACAACTGCAGAAGGATGTTCTTCTGCTCTGGTCCAGGCGCAACTTGCTCTCTCCGACCTGCCGTATTCCTCCCGAGGTCCTTGCAGATATCTTCTACGCTCTTGTGCGAGAGTGGCTCCTTGGTCAACTCTCTGAGGACGAGCCAATCAACGCGGCCCTGAACGCTTGGGACTGGCTCACGGTTACCATGGTATGCCGCCATTGGCGGGAAGTGGCCCTCTGTACCCCTCGTTTGTGGAAATACATTCGCAGCGAGGGTCGGCACTTCGACGGGAAGGACCATACCACATCCTGTTTCCAGCTCTCCGGCAATACCCCTCTGACTATATTCCGCATCCCAGACAGTGACTATATCATGACCCGAAGCTCCACCAAGGTGTCCTCCAGAACATGCGGCGCGTCCGTAGCATGTCAGCTTTTCTGAGCGCCCATTTCTTTCAAGACGCGGCGGCGTTTGGCAGCATGCATGCACCTATCCTGGAACACCTTTCCATCCGCTATACAAGACACATGCGTGGTGCACCTGACTTCGAGGTTGTCAAGAAAGCATCATGGCCTCGTCTGCATACTCTCGAGCTGCACGGCCCTTCATTCTCCCTGCTCGAAGCTACATTACGACCCTCGATCACCATTCTCACTGTCCGCGATCCCTCTGGGCCCTCACATCGGGGTGCTGGGCCCATCTATTGCGACAACTGCGCAGTCTTCAGCGTCTCCAGCTGGAAGACGTCGTGTCTACGCTAGCCTCCCCGCAAAACGTGACTGTGTTCTCCGATGCGGGTTCAGTCGCCCTGCCGTCGCTGAAGTCGATCTCTATTACGTACAGCCATAGCGGCGTCGAGCACGGGGAACTCTTGGATGCCCTCGACCTTCCGGGCGATGTCAACGTCAAATTCAACGGCATGTACGCCGAGCGCGATTGCTTGTCGCCTCGGGTGATGTCAGCGATATCTCGGTCTCTCGGGAACGTGGCCAGAAGGTCGAATGGCGACCTGTCTATCACACGCTCTGCATTCGCCCTCGATATCACAGTCGACTGGCAAGACATCTGTACTTTGACCGCCTACACAGATGGGAATTTGTCCACTGGACCTTGCGGATCAGAGCTTTGGAGCAACACAGAGAACACAGCAGGGTGGACTAAGGTCATATCTCGCAGGCAGGAGTCAGATACCCCCATCCCCCCTTTCTGCATGCATCACCCCCTCTCAGATCTCAAGTACATCCGTCTGACGTCGGATCGGTGGGGCATATGGGACTCGGAGTGGTCCGCACTTGCCCAGCTACCTAGCGTCCAGGAGATAACGGTCAACGAAAGCCATTTCCGGGCCATCTCCGCGCTTGCGAAACATCTTGTCGATCCTTGCTCATTCGCTTCTCTCGACAGTCTGGTCTTCAGTGCTGTCAAGTGGCATGTCTTTGGCGACGGCTACGATATGATCAATGACGATCCTAGGACGCCTGCCACTGCGATCTTCGAGCCGCTAGCAGCTGCGCTCGCCGCGCGGCGTGCACACGGTAAGCCGTTGAGGAGGCTTTCGATACTCTTCCCGGTGAACGTGGGCGAACGGTGGGACCATCGTCAAGAGGGCTTGAATGAACTGCGGAAACAAGTTGAGGAGTTCGAGATGGACCCACTCGATATGGAGAACCTTGACCAGGAGGCCTGGCAGGACCTCCGAAGGCGCGAGGACGAGTGTCCGTGCGGGTACGTTCCCAGTTGTCTGGACAGCGATTCCGAACGGGCGACTTTGATATCTGAACAGACTCTCGGCCGTGAGCCTTTTGGTTCTCAGATACCCTGACCCCCACCTTTGGCCGCTTGTTCGCTTGTTTTGCGGTCGCCGTTGACGAGATCAGCCCGAGAATGCGTAGTTTGTCATAGAGAATTGGTTATTTTCCATACACGCTTCCGTCACCTTGGCCATGATGATACCCTGTACAAAATGTAGCAAAGCCCAGCGATGACGCTTGCTGTATGTCGCGATAGATATTTAGATGTATATACCCTGGGTCCTACTTCGGACCATAGGTCTTACATGGTGTCTTCGTTGGTTCGCATTAGCATGTCCGCAACACATCATCCATTGCTTCACATATCTCGGAGAGAGACTTTGCGAAATCGCTCCTAATACAAGAAGACAGTTCATACTGCAAACGCTCCATAGAACAACAGCCCTCAACACCATGATATTCAGGAATTCCTGCACAATATTCAGCACGACGCCCGACGGAAGCAAAGCTTAGCAGCCCTACCTTCGATCAGGCTGAAGAGACCAAGATCGACTTCGTACCGGGAGTGTAGCAGAAGTTGTTCTCCAGACGGGTACCGCAAGTAGAAAGCTGGTTGCAGCTGTGTCCACACCCGGCTCTGTCGCAGAATCCGACGTTGTTCGTGGCGGCGAGGCAGGTGGTGTCCGGTGCGTTGAGACAGGCGGCGCCGCCGTTGTACACCGTGCACGAGCCGCCGCAGATGTCATCGATGCGGCGGTTGCAGTACGTGACCATCGTATTGTCGGCGGAGCGTGCGGCGAGCGGGTTGATCGGCCCACCAATGAATGTGAGCTCGGCGTCGGTGTTCTCGAGCCAGTGCAGCATCTGCTCGGGGGATACAAGGTATGTCGCGGGCTATGGGATAAGACGACGGTAAGGCTTCAGTCATGGATGCCTCAATGATTTTGTGTCGTTACACACATCAAGAGCAGCTTCACCATCCGGCTGTGACAGTTGAGAAGAGGGGAGTCGCGGGAAGAAATACGGCACTCACTGCTGCGACTGGTGTGGTCAGTCCGCTAGTGGCCAGAGCCAGCATGAGAACGGAGAGGTGACGGAGGCGGATCGTGAGCTGCATGCTGAAGATTGTCAAGAGAGTGGTCAAGTAAATGGGGTTGTTCTGGGCGAGAATCAATAGGACCTCCCTCCCTTTATACGGTTGTTAGAGCGTGAACATATCAGGACCGGTCGTACAACAATTCGGATACTGGCTGTGTTTGCCTCCTCTGTCTGTGAGCCATCGCGAACCGTCGGAGGGATGTCAACTGGATGACACGAGAGCCGTGTCGCATCGGTTCCACTCCTCTTGTCTCATCACGTCGCTTCACAAGCTATTAATGTTGCGCAGCTGGTCGGAGGGACGTGAATCACTGAGAACGCTCATGCCGACCATTCAGGACATTGTTGTCGCTCGGATCTGTAAGTCCCAGCTGAGGTTAGAACGCATACTTTGAGAGTGGTACGACTTGCCTTGCCTGCCAGACACACAGTACAACCCGGAAAGAGGCCTACATAGCCCGAGACGTTTACTACTGTCCGTGTAAGGGGAGCCGTAAATGGATTTCAGATAATAACATGATCTGGCACGAGGACATGGTTTGCCGCAATATATTACTTACCAACAGCATGCAGCCTACCGCCACCGGACTTCTTGCATTCTTCGGTGCAGTCCGTCAGCGACCGTTCGCCTCCGGTCGGCGACGCTCAGCGCATCCGTCAGGCCCTCTGGACCGTAATCACCGCCTTCTTCATCTTGGGCGAGTCTTTGCCCTGTGCCGCCGCCTGCGCTCGCGTTGTGTGGCTCGTCTCGATACAGGCTGCTAACTACAAAGGGTCAGAACGATCAAGCTCTAGCGTGCCACAATGTTCACCTCATCAATGGCGGAGTCCGAACTCCAAACTCGGATATCTGCTGCTTTCGGTGAACATGCATAGGTTATTCGTTCTCGACGTAAACGGGAGCATCTGGAAAGAGATTGGCGGGAGGGTGCCATGGCAGGCGAGGACTCTGAGGGCGCTGAACATGTTTCCTCGACGACCGAACGCAGGAAAGAGATACTGAACATACAACTGAGCAATCTTGAGCACGTCAAAATCGTCGTTGTGCTATCTTCGCAGGACCGAGGCAGCCCGAGTTAAATGTAGTATACATCTTATACCCAATCAGTACTCACTTGTCAGCTTCGACTTGCAACGAAGTCTACATATTCATGCAATCTATATATCCACACGAGCAAGTTCGAAGGAAGAAAGAAAGAGTGAGCAAAATCGCATTATAGTCGAACGAACCGTGATCGATGTCTGCTTTGCGAGTATCATGTAGTTCAACTGCGCAAGGTGATCGGACACTGCGTGGGAGCACGTGGCCGCGACCGCGACCGAAAGGGATTCAATTGAAGCGCCGCCGCAAACTTCGAGCACGCCCTTGTTACACCTCTGAACAGCGGCTCAGCGCGTATTCCCCTTTCACGGCGACTTCCTGAGGTGAGTATGCGCTGTAGAATGTACCTTTCAATGTCCTGACGGGTTCCAGTTGCGGCAAATGTCATTCAGTAGTTATCCTCAGTCAGCGTCCGCTCTGGTCTCCCTCGCCGCGCAGACCGAGATCCAGGTCGCTGCTAAAGCACGCCGGGTCATGATCACAACCTTGGAACGTTCAAATAGAAGGGATGCTTACCCCCCAGTCAATCGCCTCCCTCCAGAAATACTCGGAAAAATCTTCACTATCCTTGTGGAGAGCCACCTGATCGAGAGGTTCTCCAGATATCGTGAGGCTGATTCCCCTGATAAAGTCTATGGGTGGCTTTCTGTACTCAAGACGTGCCAGCACTGGAGGGAGACTGCTCTCTCGAATCCTCAAGTTTGGAGCTACGTATACATCGCACACCCCTCTGCGTGTACTCCGGAGGATGAGAGCTTCCTTTCCCTCCAACTAGAGCGTTCTCAATCCGCATCACTCACCATCATTCAACCAAGCTACAACTGCTCTCTTTATAGACCTTTGCTAGAGAGTCAACGCAATGCTGTGTTCAGTAACATAAACCGTGCGCGTACTCTTGTGGTTGCACTGGACGACCCTTCCATGCGAACCGCTCTCGATTCGCTCTCAGGATTGGACGCTCCTCAACTGGACACGCTTTTCACCTCTTTCCGCAACAGGCATACTTCACCATCCGAAGACACCTACCCTACCGCCCTTGCAGACGCATCCTGGCCTAGCTTGCGCTGCCTGAGATGTGATTATGCCTCATTCATCCAGCTGAACTCTGTTTTACGCCCAACTTTAACTTCACTCACCGTGCGCGGCTGCAGTGCACGTCCTTCTGTCGAGGAGTGGATTGCGTGTCTTCATGGTCTCCCCCTCCTCATAACTCTTGACCTGGACGACGCCGTCGAATACGCATTAGGGTCGGCAAGCCTGAGCGTGCCGACGGACCGACGCTCTCCCTATCTGTCTAATCTGCGGTATTTAAGCCTGTCCGACCACTTCGACGGCGTCGCTTTTGCATGTTTACTCAATCATCTTGAAATACCTAGAGATGCAACGGTACACTTCGGGGCCGGCAAGATGGGAGCCAAGGACCAGTTCTCATACGTCTTATCTGTGTATGCCGAACACACGCCAATGCTTCGTCGAGAAGCACCATCAAGAGGGTTTATTGTTATTGGCTACCCGGCAGCCCGCGGCGTGCATTTTACTTTCGATTCGAACGGGCAATCCATCTTCGCGGACTGCTTGGACCAGACCTCAATAAACTCGCGGCAGACGACAGGACGTTCAACATTTACATGTAGCAGAGAACGCATATGTGAGGTTGCCATGCCCATCCTGTCACACTTCAGCCTCTCGCAGGTGTACGGCCTTCGATGTTTCTCAATCTTGCCGGAGGAGGCGTGGAAACTCATTTCCCAACTCCCAAATTTACAGGAACTAGACCTCGAGGTTGATATCGACGACGGTCTCCCGGGAGCTGCCGCCATCCTGCAATGCTTACGTGAGCCCCACGCATTTCCAGCCCTTCGCACTCTGCGCCTCGCCGGGGTCACCTGGAATCGACGTCACACGAACCACAGGAAGCGACGCGCACGGAAAGGGTCCATTCTCACACTCCTCCTCGAAGCTCTTGACGCTCGCCAACAAGGTAATAATCCACTCGAGAGTGTACGAATCTGCCGAGCGAAAAACCTGAACGTAGATGAAGACGACTGCGAGGACGAATTGGAGCAACTGGGGGGATTGGCGGGAGTGGACGAGTGTACGATGGCGGACGAGGACTCCGAGGAGGAATGGGACTGCCCGACGTGTTGCTCCGACGACAGCGACGATGACTGGACGACCGGCACAGAGGACGAGTACGCAACCGAGAGCGATCGCGAGAACGGCGAAGATGACTGACTCGCCATGCGAGTGCCCTTCACTTCGTCGGTATCCTGTTAAACTCGCTCTGCTTGGCTTGTACGAATCATTATATGCCAGATTCGATGTGCTGTCGCGGTCACGCCATGAGCGAGGCAGCCCGGATTGAATGCAGTGTAGGATTTTGAGCCCAACAAATGCTCACCCATCTCCATCGGCTTGCAACCAACTCTGCAGATTCATACCTTTTGGTAATATCGACTTGAGCATGCAAGTTCCAAGGATAAAAGAAAGAAAGACTGAGGAAAGTCGCGTCATAATCGAACGAAGACGGAACAGCGATCTTTGATGACGACATACCGGCAACTGCACCCGGTCCCGCATTCGGGCGGCTCGTTTCTTCGACTCTGACCTCTCCTCAGGCCGCAACGTTCAAGATGGCCTCGTGGCTGCCGTCCACCTCGCTAAAGTCGTTCTCTTTCCAGTTACCATCGGCGCTCACAGTGCGGCATATTATATATGGCGTGTTAATTGGTTTTTCGCTCTCAGTTACGTCGACGTCGCTCGCGCTCTACCTTCAAGAGCGCAAGCGAGAGCGGCTCCAGGATCAATTCGAGCCGCGACCTATCGAAATACGAAGCGACGAGGTCGTGGACGGCGTGACTGGACTCATAGGTTGGTGCACCTGTGCTCAGGGGCGTTAATCGTACTGACTGACTCGCGGAAGGAAATACACCGCTTGTCCGAATCAAGTCCCTCAGCGACGCGCTGGGCGTTGAGATTCTAGGCAAGGCAGAGGTAGGACCCATTGTATACCTCCTAGCGTGGTGTATGTCTCGAATTTATCTGACAACACCTTGTTACAGTGGTTGAACCCAGGAGGCAGCGTAAAGGATCGGGTTGCTCTGCGAAGTGCGCCCTTCCCCAGAGCCTCTACAATATTTCTAACCTCTATATGCGACAGTCATTGAGGATGCAGAACGCCAAGGGCTGCTCTATCCGCATACGGGGTCTCGTATCTTCGAAGGCACGGTCGGCTCTACAGGGATTTCTATCGCTACGATTGCCAAAGCAAGGTACGCATTCTGTTCAACACATGCTCTCTAGCGTCACTCAGCATCATTCACAGAGGATACGACGCCAGTAAGTATCTTGCTAACCTTGGCCGTGCTGGTCTGAAGTGCCTGTCTAGCTATCATCATGCCCGACGACGTTGCTGAGGAAAAGGTCAAGGCGTTGCAGGCCTTAGGTGCAGACGTGGAACGCGTTCGCCCCGCGAGCATCGTTGACAAGAAGCAGTTTGTTGTGAGTCCAGACTCCATCTACAGACCACGTAATCACGGGCTCAAATTCCCTCCAGAATCTCGCCCGAGAACGCGCGGCCCACTTCGGCCAGGACACGATCTCCTCGCACTCGGCCGTCCTCCAGGAGTCCTCGTCGGTCATGGTCAGCACGACCGCGGGCGACATCCTCGCGCCGGATCACGGCGTGCTGACCGCTCAGGACCAGGACGAGCTGCGGAGCCGCCCACGCGGGTTTTTTGCAGACCAATTTGAGGTAGGCACATGAAACGCGAAGCCTTGCAGCCCGTAATGACTCCTATATTCAGAACAACAGCAATTATTCCGCACATTTCGATGGCACCGGCCCTGAGATCTGGCGGCAGACCAGCGGACGTGTTGATGCGTTCGTCTCTGGCGCGGGTACGTTGCAGTGACCACAATCAGACTCGAACACCTTGCTAACCGCTAGAAGGCACCGGTGGGACTATCTCTGGAATCGGGCAATACCTGAAGTCTATGAACGAGGATGTGAAGGTCGTGCTTTCGGACCCGGAAGGTAGCGGCCTGTATAACAAGGTAACCCATCACTGCTACCCGTGGAGCCAGTCCTGACGGCCCGCTAGGTCAAGTATGGTGTTATGTTCGACCAGAAAGAGGCAGAGGGGACGAAGCGCCGGCATCAAGTCGACACGGTCGTCGAGGGCATGTGAGTCGCTACTCAGTTCGCCAGCTTCTCGTATTTACCCGGGACAGTGGTATCAACCGACTCACGAAGAACTTCGAATATGGCCTCCCGATCATCAGCGACGCTTTCCGGTATGCGCGACACCTGACCTTGGAGGCGAAGTCTGACACAGTGGACTCAGGATCACCGACGCTGAGGCGGTTGCAATGTCGCGCTACCTCGTGCAGCACGACGGGCTCTTCCTCGGCTCAAGCAGCGCATGCAACCTCGTTGCGTGCATCAAGCTCGTCAAGAAGATGGGCTGGAAGGAAGGGCAGCACGTCGTGACTATCTTGTATGTCGCAAAACCATATGACCCTGCCTGATCCTGACGGTCGCGTTTGCAGGTGCGACTCCGGATCGAGACATTACTCAAAGGTGTGTATCTCGTTTGCCTGGTTTATACTTGGCACTGGATATCTCTCGTACTCATACGATTGCAGTTCTGGTAAGTATGGTTGAATTCATGTACGATCGTTGACTCATCGACCGGTATGACAGGAACGACGACTATCTCCGTCGGGCAAAGATTCCTGTTGACCCAAAGATTATCGACGACCTACTCGCCGAACCAACCCAATCAGTGTAAAAGCCGCACGCGAAATAGTACAAATTATGTTCAGAGCACATCAACAATAAGGTACAAGACTACAGTACGTGCGGTGGTATATGGGATACATAAATGCGTGTGGAAAGCAAGGCGGACAAATGCATGGAAAGCGACAGCAGAAGAGCAACAGACGATCGCGACCGGAGGCACTAGCTCGGCCGCCCGGTGCGTTGGAAGGCCCTGGCGGTATCGACGAGAACGATGCAGAGGGGGTCAATGTCTGCGACGTGCTGCCCGCACCGAGCGGCGTGTGTGTGAACGCAGGTTTTGGCGACTTGAGCTGCGACTCCTTGCTCGGCGAGGCGCTTAGGGACGGCGTCGCGGAGGGGCGGTTTCTAAGTCCAGTCAGCACCGACCTGTACACAGCGAAGAGGAAACGAGAACATACTCCAGTGTTTGGGATTGCGAGGCGCTCACCACGGCGTTTGGGTCGGTGTTTCCGACACGGAGGAAGCCGGCCTGGACAAGGAAGTCCCAGACGCGACTTGTCTTGTTCACGTCGATCTTGACGAGATCGCGCGCCTCGCGCCGGCGCAGCTTCCCTCCACGGCGCGCGTACTCGCGCACGAGCGTCTCCTTGATGACGAGGTACGGCTTCGGGAGGATACGCAGCTGCGAGCACAGCGTCTGCTCTTCGGGCGTGAGCAGGTGCAGCGACGGGCTGTTCGCGAGGTTGAGGGGTGCGGCTGTGAACATAAATTGAGTCCAAGGATGAGCCAGGCGAAAAGAGAATGAGCGTACGGATTTTGCGACCAGAGGCGGTGCTGGGCCCGCTGGAGGCTGGGCCGACGCGCATGCTGTCGGCCCTTCTGACTCTCGTCTGGAGTCGGGACCCGCAGACGGGCGAGTACTGCCTGCTCTGAGGTTGAGGCGCTCTGCTGGATGGTAGTCTCTTGTCATGTTCGCCCTCGCTTGAGCCTATCATTATGTCAACCACTTGCGCAACGCCTTGTATCTGACTGCATCTCTCACCCGTTTGATGACATCGTTTTCGTATTTCTCGATGTCCGCGGCGTTGGTGAGGCCCATCCTGCGATAGTGCTGCAGTTCTGCTATTCTTTTTCGAAGCATAGCCTCCCCTAGATCATGTCAGTCATGGAGGCCCCTGATAGAAAAAGATACGCCTACAAATGGTATCTGCCACGAAGGCTTCGTAGTCTTCGGCGGTCTGTAACCGAGCGAATGGGCGCAGACGGTGAGCAATGTCCTTTTCCTCCTTCGGGCGCTTCTTCTCGTTTGCTTGCATCTATCGTAGCATGAATAATTGGACTAGGCAAGATAAGATGTAGCTGACCTGCTTGTAGTTCAGCAGTCCGCGATCGAAGATCAACGCCTTCGCCTCCTGCCGCTTCTCTACTCGTTGGCGGTACATCTCCAGGAGCGTGAGCTTGAATGTCAAGGACTCTCTCGTCTCTATCGGCGGGGGTTGCGTAGGCTCTTCCGCGTCTTCATCCGCATTTTCGTCCTTGTTCTCGTCGTTCTTGTCGTGTTTGGGCGGGCTCTCCACCTTCGGCTGGGGTTGACTGCTGAAGTGGTAGCCATTGATGTTGCCATTGGTTATGCCATTCGGAAGCCGCTTTCCCGGAGTCGATTCGCGGTGCTTCGCCTCCTCGAGCATACGCGCACGGGCTTTGACGTCGAGGTCGTGTTCGTCTCGGGAATGTCGTCGCCGCCCCATTCCAAGCATATGCCGAACTCGAGGTCCTTAACGAGGTCCTCTGCCTCATTCTCCACTTCATGCTCAAACTCAAGCCGACCAGGTAGGAAGCCAGCGATTTCGTGCACACCAGGAGCTGAGGTAGGAGCCATCTTGGGGGCCGGTGGAGGATTCGTATTCATAGAAGCTATCCGTCTGCGTTTGCGCTCGTGGAACTCTTCTGGATCGACATCGAAATGTGCATCCATCCGCTTGATGCAGATGAGTACGAGAGAAACAGGCTACGTAAAGTAGGTACTCACCGGCAACGGCCAGTTCGGCGACTCGATATACACTGTTTTGTAGTGCTCTTCTACCTCTTCTTTAGTGCGTGTGCCGACATGTTCTGCAATGGCCTGCCAGTTTCCCAGACCTTGTAACGATATCCCTTCTAGCAGTAGTAGTTCCCTGAAGATACGTCAGTTCTACATCATGTGCACAGTCTGCCAACATACTCATCGGCCCCCCAATCCTCCGTAAAGATGGGATACGAGTGCAGTTCCTACGTGAAATTGAAGTGAACTTCGCGTTGGGTTGTGAGGCCCGGCTACATACCACTACACGGTACGCATGAGTTCTCTTGTGCGGGCCAAACTCCTTCCCCGCGCAGAAACAAGATGGGCAAATATCCGTTCCATTGGCATCCTCGCAGGCCTGGTCTGCGCAAATTATCCGAATAGAATGCGTAAGATCTCGCTGGCAGCCGTCGCAGAGTATCTGCAAACCAGGCTCGTTTACAGCTAGGGTTGATTACGTAAGCATACCGTGGGAATATGAGAGCACGAGAGGAGGGAGAGACATCCTTTTCCCGCTCTACCAAGGGCGACCGAACACTCACTTTGGATTTCCTCAGGCTGATGCTGCCGCTTCCGGTGTGTCACGGTCATCTCAAATCAAGGATACGGCCAACGTATATCTCGCTAGGAGGGGGGTCGTTGAAAGCGTCGTCGTCGTCGTAGGCCGACCTTGCACCTGCAGGCTTGGTCGAAAGTCGGCCAAGGAGTACGCCACAGTCGTTCTGAGGCTCCGCAAGACCTTCCCGGGTAAGAACTTTTGTTCTCTGGCGGCCAAAGCGTCGTGATGTCGTCGCTTGGGACGAGCGTGCGATAGTTGAGTGTTTGTGGACGGAGAGAGATCCGGTATGGTACAGAGACTCTAGGACGATGCAAGTAAGGTGACCAGGTCCAGAGTCAGCGGGTAGAGGGAGGCGTAGCTCCGCCGTAGAGGTCGGTGGCGGCTTTGTCGTCGTCGGGAGCGGTCTTGGGCAGCGCTGCGCGGTCCGCGCTGTCACCGTCACAATTGTGATGGGCGTCTGTATGAAACAGGAAAGATGTGACTAGTGACAGTCACGACCCGCGCTGGGCCTGTCGCCCCGTCCGCCGTCCGCGACTCTGAGCCGTCACACCGCCCGCTTCGCCTCCCCTTCCCCTCCCTGCCGCACGCCGCCGGGTCCATTGTATTCTGGCAAACTTTCTCAGTTGTCATAGCACTTCATCTCTGGCAACCTGAATCATGAGCGAGACGCGATCGCCTTCACCTCCCGCCGGTCGAACTCTGGACATTGAACTCTCAGGTCAAGAGGTCATTGCAGTGGATCTCGACAACTTGGACGCCAATCCTGACGACCTTTTGGAAGTCCTCCGTGAATCACAGTCGAAAACCTGGGTTTGGACAAAGTTGGCTACGGAGTACTGGAGGAAGGGGAACCTAGAGGCAGCAGAGAAGCTCGCGCGTGGTGCAGAGGAGTGTATGTCGTCGTGCCGGCTTTCTGGCGTTTTCTTACATATGGTATATCAGTCTTCGTTGTCAGCGGGCAGAGAGGGTCCTTGCCACCAGTATACTCGCTGCTTGCCAACATCCAACTAGCGCGTGCACGTAAAGCACCAAAGCTCGTACTTCAAGAGCCTCGTGAGTTCGCCAGTTGTGAACTTAGCTGAGTGGCGTTGAAATGCAATCAGGCCAGGATGACATGCGCAAAGAACACCCTCAAGCGTATTCCATCGAGAAGCAACACAATATATGAACGCTGGGGAGAGGGCTGCTGCCCAAGCCGCTATGGAAGGGACCACCAACGAGAAGGACTCCGGGATACTCACGTTCCTTACACGCGGCATAATTCAGCTGAGCACGCGTAACATGGACGACGCACTGCGGACCTTCGATGGTGTCCTAGCCACCCGACCCACGAACCTTGTTGCGCTTCTGGGCAAGGTCGGCACCAGGCACAGTCAACCTTCATGTCCATGTCTCATGTATTATTGCAGGCTCGGATCCTCTATGCGAAGCGACAATTTCAGCAGGCATTGAGGATATTCCAAGATGTCTTACGCTACAATCCAAATTGCGTACCAGACCCTCGTATTGGCATAGGGTTGTGTTTCTGGGCCTTGGACCAGAAAGCCAAGGCGAAAGCGGCGTGGGAACGGAGTGTCGAAGTGGTGTGTCTTGGTTGCCACATCACATGATTTCACAACTTATCAACTGCATAGAACCCATCACAATGGCCAGCGCAACTGCTACTCGGGCTGGAAGCCATTAATTCAAGTAAGAATGAGAACCAGACTGAGGATGAACGTCGACAAGAATTCCTCTTCGGTACACGACTAATTGAGAAGGCTTTCAACGCGAATCAGAAAAACTCTGCAGCTGCCAATGCCCTCTGCGAGCTTTTCCTGCGGAAAGGTCAGAACAAGCGGGTAATATCATTTGCTTTGGTGCAGCGGCCATCTACTGAAGGCATTTTCAGGCTCTCAAGCTTGCTGAGCGGACTATACAATTCGCCGACACTCTGACTGTCTTGACGGAGGGCTACATTCGTGCGGGGAGAGTGCTCCAACAAGAGGACTCACATCCCGAGGCGCAAAAACATTTCGCGGTTGCCAATAAGGCCAACCAAGCAATGTTCTGGCAGCAATTGGCCTGGCACAGACGCAGCTCAAAAATGGTATTTTTGACGTCCATTGCAATACTTACAGATTCTTACCCACTTGCAGAGGAGACGTTCGCAGCGATCCACACCTTGGATGTTCTTCTCCAAGCGCAGAATAACAACGGGCGCTCTGCAGAGGCTTCTGCCATGCTCGCGTCTCTGCGTGCTCATCCAAGGCCTGGCGTGTCAAGCTCCGACCAGGCCAAGGATAGACAGCGGGCGCGCGAGTTGTTCGACAAGGTGTGCAAGATGCTGAACCTGCCGGAGCAGGCGCACCTCGCGCTCAACGGCCACGCGCCCAGCTTGACGCGGTCTCAACGGCGAGTAGCAGAGGACGTCCAGCTGCACGCAGAGATCGCCAAGCTGTTCTTCCACGAAGACCTTAGTCGTGTCGAGCGTGCCTTCCAGGAGGCCGTTCGACTGAGCGAAGCGACTGGAAACCCAGATCCGAGGCTGATCAACAACCTGGCTGCGTTGCGACATCTTTCAGGGCGTCTTGATGAGGCGCGGAGCATGTACGAGCGGGCTCTTACGGACGCCTCGAGTCAAGGCACTCGCGAGAGCGATAGCATGGCGACATCCATTCTGTACAACCTGGCTCGCGTCTACGAAGATCAGGGCGAGGCGTCAATGGCGAAGGATGCGTACGAGAAGCTGCTGTCGCGGCATTCAGAGTACGTTGACGGTAAGCGGGCCCTTCACTATCTCGTTCGCGCCAGCTGGCTGACCGTCCTTCAGCCAAGATACGCCTGGCGCAGATGCTTGTCGATCTCAACAGGCACAACGATGCCCACGACCTCCTCAAGCAGTCTCTGGCGTCACAAAACGGCAACCTCAACCTTCGCGCGTTTTACACTCATTTCCTGATACAGTCCGGTCTACCGAAGCCCGCGAAGGATTTCGTGTTTTCCACTCTCAAAGATCACGACAAGCACGACATCTATTCACTGTGCGCAGCAGGCTGGATCCAGTACCATCAGGCACGCGAAAGTCGCGACGCGAGTCCGAAAGGCGTCGAAGAACGCAAACAGGGCTTCCGGCGCTCCTCAGAGTTTTACGAAAAGGCTCTGCACCTCGACCCGATGTGCGCTTTCGCGGCACAGGGGCTGGCGATCGTGACGGCGGAGGACGCACTCGGCACGCTCGGCGGCAGTCTCGGGCCTATTGGCCCCGACGAGGCGGCCAAGCGGGTGAAGAACGCGCGTGAGGCCCTCGACGTCTTCGCCAAGGTGCGCGAGTCCCTAGACGACGGCAGCGTGTACTCGAACATGGGGCACTGCTACTATGCGTGCGACGAGTACGACCGTGCGATCGAGAGCGTGAGTGTTCGTTGCAGGAAATCGCTGCGGGTGATGCTGACTCTGTGTAGTACGAGACTGCGTCGCGGAAGTTCTACGACAACCACAACGTCAGTGTGCTGCTGTGCTTGTGCCGCGCCTGGTACGCCAAAGCGAACAAGGACCAATCGTTCGCTTCGATGACGACAGCCCTACGGTACGCACAGCAAGCGCTCCACTTGCACCCTCACGATAAGGCGATAACGTACAACATTGCGATGATCGAGCAAAAGGCTGCAGAGATGCTGTTGTCCGTGCCGGAGGCGAAACGGTCGCTCAAGGAGCTCCAGCGGGCAATTGAGCAGGCTCAGCATGCACAGAAGTAAGCCACTCCCGCCATCGTTTGCATGTTCTTGGGCTGATCGGTCGCAGGCTCTTCCAGTCTCTCGCAGCAGACAAGTCACATCAACTGCCGTACAGCACTGATATCGCAGACCAGCGTCGGAAGTACGGTGAGAGCGTCCTCCGTCGGTGCGA
The DNA here is from genome assembly GCA_001910725.1 of Phanerodontia chrysosporium. Classification (NCBI taxonomy): domain Eukaryota; kingdom Fungi; phylum Basidiomycota; class Agaricomycetes; order Polyporales; family Phanerochaetaceae; genus Phanerodontia; species Phanerodontia chrysosporium. Next base: position 259,425 of record MJGA01000023.1, read on the forward strand.
CGATCATCTCGCCACGCAACGGCGGTATGAGAGCGAGACCCAGGCTCGGCTCGAAGAAGCGCGGCGCAAGCGGCAAGAGGAGAAGGACAGGCAAGACCAGCTGGAGGTACGTATCCTGTATTTGCCCTGTCTCTCCTCCAGAGCTGACGTGCGGCAGCGCGAACGTCTGGAGAAAATCCGACAGGACGCGGAGAAGCTCGCGGAGGAGCGCAGGCGCGCACGCGAGGAGGCTCTCAAGTGGACGCTGGAGCACCGAGACAGCGACGACGAGAAGGAGCCGCAGAAGAAGACGAAGAAGGCGCGCCGCCCGCGCACAGAGGGTGGCGGCGGAGGCGGGCTCAGCGACGGCGAGGCCGAGCCGCGCAAGAAGCGCCGCGGGAAGCTCCGAAAGAGGGAGACGGTGCAGACGACGATGCGCGCTGTTCAGCGGCGACGAAGATGGCGAGAACCGGCCGGCGCGGAAGCGCACGAAGAAGCGCGTCGTGCGTGACGATGATGACGAGGAGGCGGCTGGCGCTGCGCCGCGGAAAAAGCAGATGTGAGTGTCTTGTTTGAGCCTGCCCAGGAAACATCTGACCTGTGACCTTTCACAGCAAAACGAAGGAGTATATCTCTGACTCGGACGAGGAGATGGCTTGAGCTTCCCTCCCGTGCTCGTTTGCTTTCGTCTCGCTTTGTTATTGGATTGTCTTGCGCCTCGCTGTACCTATTATCAAAATTCATCGTTGTAATGCTACCCCATCTTTTTGTATCCATGTTGGATATCGCTTGGCGTACGCTGCGCGGTGTCCGGGTCTCGGTTATGGCGTTTTGGTGCCCAGCGTCATCCCGTCTGAGTAAGCATCTCCTCGAACGAATATGCCACCATCGAAAAGACCGCCATGCCAAGTCTGCACTGCAAATGAATCCAAGTACACCTGCGCGAAATGCATGATACAATAGTACGTCTTACGCAGCCTACTAGCCCGGCAGCACACCAAGTTCAACAAAATTTTTCCAGCTGTTCTGTGCCCTGCTTCAAGCAGCACAAGGGTGCGCTTTGCCGAGCTGTACACCATGGACAGCCGCCTGACACCTGAACAGAATCGTCGTGTGGTGCTGCTGCGAGTAGCAGCAGCCAGCCATCTGCGGCCGGCGTGCTGCATTCCCAGGCCGCTAGCCTGGACGTTCCGGGCCCGGAGGACCGAGGTGAGAAGGCCCCACACATCCCGTGCCCATTCGCGCAGTGCACATTGCTCACGCATGCCCCCAGCAGGGTCGCAAGAAGGTGGTGCAGCCAGCACAGTTAGCGAGCGGGTGAAGCCGCCGTCGCCGCCCCTGCGCCCGCTGACGTCGCTGCGGTGGCCGTACGTCCCCGAGGAGTCGGCGTACCCGGACCCGCTGAAGCGCGACGACCCGAAGCCGCTGCAGCTGCACCAGTACGAGGCGATCGGTGCGTGTCCAGAACTGTCAGCGGCGGTAGCCTGTTGTGCTGACGGTGTGTTGGCGCAGCGACGTCGCCGCGCGTGCGCGCGGCGCTCGCGGCGCACCCGCGGCTGAAGGAGATCCTGCGAAACATCGACGGCCTGCGCGGCGCGGAGCGTGAGGACGCGCTGCAGCGCGCGCTTGGCGTGTCCGCGGAGGACGTGCGGGGCTCCGTGCAGGCGCCGCTCGCGGGCCTCGGTGCGCAGTCCGAGAGGACGTCAAGGCGCTGCGTGAGCTCGCGGAAGCTGTCGAGGCGGCTGTGCGTGGAGGCAAGCAGGACGCTTTGGGTCTTGACTGGGGCGATTGACGCTTCTGAGCACTGCCTCTGAGGTGCGTGTGCTTGCAGAGGAGTGGGAGACGACTGCGGGACAGCTCCCCGCAGCAAACCTCGATCGCACAAGAGAATATCGGCATGCCCCCTGGTTGGTTTTGGGTAGCGGAGCTGCATGCAATGCATACAGGGTAGTTCTAGCTGCTCTTTCCTTTCCATAGTCACACAAACCTAATAACTCAAGACATAATTCGTCTCAGCGGGTCAAAACGCGCCATTATGAGTCGACCTTAACCTCCGGGCTGCGACACCGCCACCTGAGTTGGTGTCAGTCAACTATTCCACTTCAGAAGCGGTGGTATAGTTCACGCCAGACATCCTCAAAACATTGCCATGAAGTCGAGGACATGGACACCCTTGGCAGCGCACTCGTGATGAGGCATAGTGTCTGGGGTCCTATGGCTGCCGCGGAGGTATCATACGACAGGCTTTGTGGCACTCGTTTCGTCATCGCTGAGCGCAGAACTTGTGCGCAGCTGGTCGAACGTGGTGGAAAGCAGAACGCTCTCGGTGTTGTGTGCCAGGGATAGCCACGAATCAGAGTGTGCATCTAAATGTGTGCACCGGGGGGATCCGAACGCGCAGTCTGCGTTCCGGGCGACCTGGACTTGGCTCACTCGGCTTGCGCTGCGAGCATCTCGTTGTTGCTGCTCGGCAGCCAAGGAGCTGGCCAAGGGCCTGAGAGCTTTTTTCTCCTCCGCATGACAAAGCCGAGGCCAAGACGGCTTTCCGGGACAGCTTCGGCGCGTGCATGACACTGCGCAGCCGTAATATGCGATGTGACCGGTTTGTGACCGTGTTGTGACAGAGGTGACGGGCAGCAGCTCGCGCGGCGGCCTCGCGACGGCGGCAACAGCGTTTGTTCTCTGCACGCGCACAGTCTCCTGGTCCGTTCTTTTCTCGTCTGGCTCGTCGGGCACAGCCTGCTGGTGGGAACAAACATTCGGAAATAATACTGGAGCAGCGCCACCTGCAGCCGTGACCGTGACTGGCGAGCGGCTGACTGCTCTTATACCATCTTTCTCGCACACCACGGCGCCGCCTTTCCCTTCCTCTCCCTCGACGCCCAGTGCGTCCGTACGCCCTCCTTCACGCTAATAATGCTCCCCTCCTCCCTCCTCTCCCTCCTCGCTCTTGTCAGTCTCGCCGTCGCCGACCCCCTCCACGTCCCGCTCACCCGCAAGAGCACCCTCCGCCGGCGCGACCGCACAATCGACCCGGCCAAGTTCGCAGAGTCCCGCGACTTTCTCCAGGTCAAATATGGATACAAACCACACCCCTCGGAGCTGAGCAAACGGGCTGGACAGACTGTAGGGATACCCACCATCAACTCTGTGAGTACTGCGCTATATTTGTGATCGCCCTGGAGGCGCGCGGTGAAGAACCATCGACCTCCATGTGCCTGCGACAGAACCGCAGTGGCGGAGACGACCGAGGGAGTGCTCCTACATCACCAGTCCCTCTCTGGAGGGATTGGGCGGGTGGGCATCCCAGTCCACGAGCTGCATGCAGCGCTACTGCTACACATGCTATATCATTGTTGTCGATTCTCCAGAGATCTGGTTGCTGGCAGAAGACGAACAAAGTCCGCAACACATTGTACTGACGATCTATTCTGCTAGAACGTAGACTCATCATATATTGGACCTATTTCTATCGGAACGCCACCACAATCGTTCTTCGTCGTCCTCGACACTGGCTCCTCTGATCTCTGGCTCGCTTCGACAGGCTGTGGAGGAGCATGCGGCGGCGTCCCCACCTTTGACCCCTCCAAGTCGTCGACAATAGCGCAGCCACAGACGATCTCCGGCAACAGCCAGCAGGTCACGATCCGCTATGGCAGCGGTGAGGTCCAGGGCGCGCTCGCGCAGGACACCGTGAGCATGGGCGGGTTCACCGTCAGCCCGCAGACGTTCCTTGTCGTCGATACGCTCACGCAGGGGCTGCTCGACGGGCAGACGTCCGGCATCCTGGGCTTGGCCTTCCAGGCCTTGGCATCAACGCGTGCGACGCCCTTCTGGGAGGCGCTCCTCAATGCCGGGCAGCTTGCGCAGCCGGAAATGGCGTTCTTCCTCACGCGCTTCCTTGGCGTCGACGACGCGACGAACGCGGAGCCCGGCGGCTTCCTTACCCTCGGCGGCACGAACAGCTCGCTCTTCACCGGCGACATCGAGTTCCTCGACCTCGCCGCGACGGACAGCATCAACGATGCCACGTTCTGGCTGCTCGAACTCTCCAGTGCGTCTACCGCCCGAGGATGCTGCGGGGGACTGTGCTGACCACGCGTTTGCAGGCGTCACCGTGAACGGCCAGAACGTGCAGATCCCGACAGGCGATGCCGCGCTTTCCGCCATCGACACGGGCACCACGCTCATTGGCGGCCCCACGGACGGCGTGCGTGCCATCTACGAGGCAATCCCAGACGCCCAGGCACTGTCGGGCCAGATGGAGGGCTTCTTCGCGTTCCGTGCGTACAGAAGCAATTAGCCTAATATTTGGCGCTGACTGTCTCGGTGCCCTCTAGCCTGCACGACGAACGTCCAGGTGTCACTTTCGTTCGGCGGCAAGTCGTGGCCTATCAGCACAGACGACATGAACCTCGGTACCGTCGGCGACGGGCTCTGTCTCGGAGGCATCTTTGACCTCGGCCTTGGCTCGAACATCGGTTCCGGTGGCGGAAACCCGTCCTGGGTTGTCGGCGACACCTTCCTGGTAAGCCAAAGCACAGGCATGTTCCTTGCGAGATCAGGCACTGATAGTAAACATAGAAAAACGTTTACTCTGTCTTCCGCGCTAGCCCACCCTCAGTAGGCTTTGCCCAACTGTCAGCAGCCGCAGGCGGCTCAGGTGCGTATCTACCGTTGCTTTGCGAGCTTTCCTGTGAACCTCACAAGGCATTCCTATCCATGCTCCCGACAAATCTACTGCCCGCAATACCCACACGAAACCTGCTACGACAATACACCCTTCGATACCTGCTTCGATGATACCGACGACCCATGCTTCTCTTCCGACTCAATTCACGACTGTACCCACGACTGGATTCACGACCGCAGGCACGCCCGCTCCGGGAGCAGGGACTGCGACGTTCAGCGCGACCGGTCTGCCAATACCCACCGGCGCTGGTAAGCCTCCTCTGCCTCGTTCCCGCTCCGCAGTGCGCTCACAATCGCTGGCACTTGCAGGCTCCCCAACAGGCTCATCAGGTGGCTCCGGGACGAGCGCCGCGCAGCCAGTGTCGCCGCTCAGCATGCTGGGCCTCTCGCTCTCACTTGTGCTCTCGCTCGGCTCGGCGCTGTGGGTCGCTGCATAGTCTTAGATACTGACGTTCTTGTCTGCTTTGGGACCGGCCCTGGACACACCTGGTTCTGCATACTGTTTTCATGTTTCTTTGTTTTACGCTGTCGCTACATACACATAGTACTACAATATCATGGTATCCTGGAATTTAGACATACGCAGGTGCTAAGCTCGAGTGTGTCTACCAGCTCCTTAAGCAGCTCCATGTCCTCTTTGACAGTGTCCGTGGCCATGTCGAGGGCTGCACAATGACTCACGGAAAGCAGTTTGACGTGATTCCCCCGCGCACGACGCGCCGCCAATGCGCCCGCGAGGGACCTCACCGCCTTGCAGGAATCGGCCTCGTTGCCGCAGAAAACCCCAGCGAGGACGAGGCGTTCCAGCGCAGGGAAGGCCGACGCCCTCGCGAGCCACTGCGGGAGCGGCTGCACGCCGGCTGCATGGTGCGCCACCGCGACGTCGAGCGTGCGGAGGCCTGCCAGCCGCGCGAGCGGCGCCCACACGTGCCGCGGTTCCACCTGCGCCAGCGCGTCCGTGTGTATGCGCACCGTGTGGAGGCCTGCGAGCGGGTACGCCGCGCAGAGGCTCGAGACGGCGGCCTGCGGGAGCCCGCAGACGTCGTCGAACACCGAGAGCGTCGTCGCGGCCGGCACGTTCCCCGAGGGGCCTGTGCGCCGAGATCAGTACGAGCGATACCGTTCCTCCTTGGCGCGGCGATGCTCACCGTGTGCAGCTCGACGGTGCAAGTGTTGTAGTCGGGCCCGCTGCGGCCCAGCGTGATGTGCAGCACCTCGACGGGCGGCTGCGCATCCCCGACGGCGCGCGGCCCCCTCTCACGCTTGGCCGCGAGCACCGCGCAAACGTAGCGCCCGCCCGCGCCGTAGCAGTCGCGATTCGAGAGCGATATGCGCGTGGTGGTCGGGATGCGGAGGTGCGCGAGCAGGTGCGCGACGCCGAGCGCGTGCTCGTAGCGCGGCTCCGAGAGCGTGACGGCCTGCAGGCACGGCAGCGCGGCCATGGCGCCGCGGCGGCATGCGGTACTCCGCGGGCTCCGCGACGGCCGCCTCCCACTCGAGCACCTGCAGCCGCGGCAGGCCCGCGAGCAGCCGCGCCCACGCCTCGGCGCGCGCGGGCTGCGTGATGCGCTCGAGCGTCAGCGCGGTCAGCGTCGGGCGCAGCGCGGCCGCGAGCACGCGGTACGGCAGCGCGAAGCCATGCAGGGCGCGCAGCCGCGGCCAGTCTGCCCTGTACAGCGGCTCGACGTCTGACGGCTCTGCCGTCTGCGGGGCCCACGAGACGGTGAGGTCCTCGAGGAGCGGCGCGTCGAGCGTGTGGGCCTTGCCGAGGTGCAGGACCCGCGCGTCGAGGTGCTCGATCAGCTGGCGGACCCGGGGCAAGCTTGTGACAACGCGTTCGGCGGCGTCCCGGGACATGGGCGTGTGCCGCCACGATGGACGTCCGACCACCAGGGGCACGCTGAGAGAACATTGCATGCGAAAGTCTGCGTCGGGTTTTGTGAGGTCTTCCGTGTGGATGTATCCCCAGAGCCAGGGTGTCCCAAGTGCTATGCGCCGCCAGTAACTACACACGCGGAAGATGGGAAGCCAGTCCCAGGTTTTCTTGTGGACTTCTCCGGGTTTGCAGAGAAAGTGGTCACGGATCCATGCTTCGACGAATGCTTTGAACACAGCCAGAAGCAGTTCAGAAGGGAGGCGCCCAATAGCAGTGAAGGAGTATTTGCAGGATTTGAGGAAGCGGACGCGCATCTGGAGTTCATCGATTCGCCTCTCGAGCAGCTTGATCGCGTCGTCGACTTCGCTCTCCGTCTGAAACGAGAAGATACACCCTGCAGGCGAAGCCGACATCTGCGACGCAGACTTGAGTTTTTGTACGCTCCACACAGACACTCGAACTTACTAAGTCAAATCTGAATGACAATGTTGCAGTGGAGCAGAGTCGACACACGAGGCGCGTACTATGCGGCCACCCGGCGGACATTACCCCCGCGCCGGACCTGTCCTCGTGTTTGATTAGATTCAACGTTCATATAGAGAAGTCAGGGACGCACCAACAAACCAGGCAAGAGAAGTCTGATGCCTTCTAGGAGAGATATTCTCGACGGCTTGGCCATCTGCAACACGAGTCCCTCCATTACATAGCACCCCGCCGCGGCTATAGTATTTCAGTCGTGAAGACTGTATAGAGGTCAAAGATTGCTTACCTCTATATCACGGTGAGAACTTCAAGTAGGCAAAGCATTGCATCGACGAGTTTGGCATCCGGGTAAGAACGAAGCTCTCGGAGATCACAATCTACGAACCTATCGCCTGCAGGGCGAGCGTACGCGGACAGCGACTCGTCCTGTCAGCACCGTATACATATATGCTGTGTCCCCAATCACTCACTTCGAAATCCGAATCAGTTTCCTGAAGATAGTTTCTGGCGTTCAACGACGTTCGACAGCAAAAATCAAAGCGTCCCGTCCAGGCAACGGCGCTAGTTTCGCCATCAGTTTCCCACGTCCCCACGCCGCGACTCGGGAGTCCGCGACTCTTGCATTTGCAACCCGCCTACTTCCATGAGAAAAGACACGGGCCTCGAAACATAACACAGATGAACGAAGGATTAGGTACATGGGAATTTGCTAGCTTATGTATGTCTGGTATTGGTATCGTATGCTCATCTCGAGCTGATGCCTGATTAAGCAGGTACAGAGGCTGCCGCAGACGGTGTATCAGCCTCTTGAGCACCCCCATCGGTACGACATCAACGCATACCTGTGTAAATGACAGCAATGGTAGGCAACGGACTGTCTCGACATTGTGCAGCAAGAAGGTCGCTTAGCAGCCTTCATTGCAGGAAGCACAGAGGTTTACTGGCCCAAGGAGGCGATATACCCGGCTGGGAGCTCAGCAAGAGCAAGGCTGCCTGCGCCGACGAATCTCAATGGCTATTACATGACACCGAGGACTGTGATGCTCGTGTGCATCCGATTTCCGTTCAACCGCGAGGGCGCGTCCGCATGATATTTCCCGGTGTGAGTGCTTTCCTCTGGATGTAAAACCCTGAACGACATGAGAACGTCGCAAAGAATCGTGGCGTTGGCTGCTTGGGGATATGTGCCACCGCTTATCCAATGAACCTCAGAGTACGCCTGTTCTTTGCTCTGTTTGACCAAAATGCTCAACCAACGTCAGAGAACCCAGGCGGCGAGCGATGAAAGGTCGGAGACTGCTCGCCCGCGGAATTTCGTCAACGCCGCCGTCTAGCAGTGAATGCAATCAGAGGAAGATGGAAACTGGATGCTACATGATGCGAAAGTGAAATATGCCCTTCCAGAGTCCGCAACGGGAGTCGATGGGAGGACCCAAGTTCCGAGCGCCCTGCTGGATACCGCTGACCGGTGAGGACGAGTGCTCGACAAGGTCGTGAATTAGCCGTAGACCGTCCAATTAGGATTTGGCGCTAGTTGCGCAGCCAGTCTCCACGCTGCTCCGAAACGCCACATCCCCGCTTTTGCAACTCGACTACTTGCATCTCGACTGGACACGCATTTCAACCGTGACGGACCACCCAGAATGCGAATTACCTACGTTGCATCAGAGCACTTCTGATCTCAGAGGTATCGGAGCAGCCGATAGAAGGGCATAGACCCGCTCGAAGCAGGGGTCAGACGTGGTGATTCACGGCAGCGGTCTCAGATGTTTACGTAGAGCTGATGCCTTGTGAATAGGTGCAGGAGACACTTCAAGATCCTGATTGTTGTCGTGAAGGCTTGGAATGGCGTGGATTCATGCATTAACCCTGGTGAAATTCGTAACAGCGGCAGGCAGCAGCCTGCAACAGCCTGCTCTAGTATTCTCTGTGAGAAAGCAGGTGCTGTTATTCGTTCAACGTCTCCATCCCCAAGCTAACTGTGTGCAGATGCCTCTGTAAAGAGCTGATTATTCTTACCGGAACATGCATCAGCGCGACATCGACGAACGTTGGACGTTGAGCGGCAACGGCAAGTAGTAGTCCCCCTTTGCACACCGTGCAGGAAGGGAATTAAAGTAGTTCATTTAGCATTCTTGTATTTCAAAGTAACGCATACCGTAAGAGCTACAGAAGGCTGACGGCAGCCAGACGTCTGCGGCTGGAGGCAGGCATTGAACGACGCGAGGGCTGTCATGCTCGTTCAAAACCAACTTTCGTCCGACCGCGAGTGTTTTCGCGTGAGCTTCTTTGGTCATGGATGCAAGACTCAGCTTACGAATTTTGGTAGTGCTGGAGCCTGGGAATCTCGGTCCCATGAGTATTTGTCCACCTTCGATGCGCAACGCCGAACAATTCCAGCAACGCCGCATAACCTCGTGTCGTTAACTTCTTGACGAGACCTACGAACAGAAGCGACAATTGCTCCACTGAACCTTGTTGTACGTCCGTCTTTTGCATCCTTGGAGCGTAAGTCTACTAAGCCGGTGTCGTATGACCTAGGCAGCGAACAGGGAAGATGGGGCCAGAGTCAACTTCCGAGGCTGCCGTCGAGCAAGTTCCGGTAGACAGGTGCGAACTAATGTCTATCGAGGTAAAGGATGTGCTGTTCGTGTATAACACAGGGTATTAAAAGGCGATGTTCCACAGTGGATGGCTACCCAGGACGAGAGCCTACCCTCGACTTGACATCTCATCTAGTATGCAGCTTTCCTACGGCTTTCGTCGCTTTACCCTCTTCATCCTGGCGGTGTCCAGCGTTGCGATGACCACTCCAGTCACTGCAGTAAGTAACGAGGACATCACTCCCATTTGGCCGAGCTCACGCATTCACAGCCGGGCGGTGAAGACGCAGCCACGCTCTCTGAGGTACGTGTACCTCCCTCACTTTTAGCCAATTTAGAGAAGACTCACATGACCACATTTCAGCCTGGGACCTACCTCATGTCCCACGAGCAGATGATGCACTGGCTCACGACGACCGACGCCGAGATCACCTTCGATGGCGAGCCGATCAACCCGCTCACGGCTCGCTCTGCCCTGAACACGATGGTCACCTACTGCAACACGCGCCAGAAGAATGTCTGCGGAGGGCGCTGCACCGTGTACAACGGCGGTGCCAAGTGTCTCAGCGCCCCGGGCACCAATTGCCTCGCCGCCACGCACAACGTCGCGTTCTGCAACAAGTCTGGCTGCAGCGGGGACTGCAACCAGCTCTCGTCCTGCGGCACCCGCTTGGACGACGGCTTCTGCTACACCCCGGGCACGGAGTCGATCCTGGTCTCCGCGGCTTAAGACAGGTAATGCTCGCCGATGTGCACTGCAGCTGCAGGCCTGACTGACGTCTCCTGACAGGTTGCCGACGGTCACCTGTGAGGGCGTATGGCTTGTAAGAGTAGCTAGATCATGTAAGACGCACAGCGAAGGAGTTTGATCGTCGAGCCTGTGTGCTAGTATGTGTATATGATCAATCGTTACAGAAGGACTCGAGGATGCGATATAGGGCGAGACTGCAGTGTCTAGAGTCGAAATGCTCGTGTCGAATACAAGTTCGAACGTTCGATATGAATGTACTGCTAGTAAGGGGCAGGGCCAGGCGACTGTGCGACGAGGCTCAGGTCGACCAGCTGCATACAGCCGAGCTCGGTGTCGGTCAGCACCGAGGTCATCACGCCGCATCATCCCCTTCTCTTGTTGAGTGATCTCTCTCGCAAAACCTAACGCACATCTCAAAGCGTTACATTGATGACCGGCAAGTATATGGTGCGGAAGGCTATATGAGAGTACTACCGGTGTTCCGTTCAGAGAAGAGGCATATCATGGGAGGCCTAGGACGTGTGACCCCCATGATGAAGGTCGGAGTCAAAACGGTGGCTCACCTACGCCTTGTAGGCTGTCATCAGATACTTACTAGATAGAGCTGACAGTATCGAAGAGGTGTGGAAGACGGTGCATATACTAGCGTACATACTTTGTGAGCATCGACACTGGCATGGCCGCGACATCAACGAGCGTTGGCCAAGTTGTCAGCGAAGGCAAGCCTTGGCAGACCCTGGAGGCACTCGTCACCCCCAATCCCAAGAAGCGCGAAAAGACGGTGAACTCTGTAATTCGAGAGGCGGCACCTCCGAGCGGAAGCGGGGAAAGAGACGACACCGATGGCAGCGATGCTCATGCTGATTCGATTTCCGACTGCGGGCGAGTATGGTCCCATGATGCTCATTGGTATGGCGAGAGGCCCAGCTTGTAGAACCCACCAGTGTTGGAAAAGGAGGCTTCAACACCGCGCACGCTGCTCATGTCTTCGATCTACGATGTTCACCGGCCCAGCGACACCGCCTCGCACTCGTGGCTTCAGCTTCTTGATGGACACGCCAGCAGGAGCAGTACGATGACTTGAAAGACCTTCGCATGTGCGTTCCTTTGCGTTGCTAGAGTTCAAGCTGACTGAAGGGGTATGGTTTAAGCCGTGCAGCGAGCGATGGAGGACTGAGAACTGTCAACCTGTGACTCTTCCGCCAGCGTCCATCGAACAAGCCCAAGGAAGAGCAGGTGCAACGCCAGGACACCGTCCAAGGTCGGAGATATCTAAGTTCGTTCATGAGTTAAGATACAAAAGACGAGGGCCCGTGGTGGACTTCTGCCCAGGACCTCGACCCTCCCTCGACTTGATCACCTATCAATCATGCAGCTTTCACCTCCATTCCGTCGCTTCACGCTGTTCCTGCTGGCAGCGTCTAGCCTCGGAGTTTCTACACCAGTGACAGCGGTGAGTTACTAGAGAATGACTCTCATCTGGTTGAACTGACATATCCACAGGGTGGCGAAGCCGCCGGGACTCCCAATGAGGTACATGCATCCGGTCTTACTCTGCCAATATATGAGCGACTTCATAACGCGGGTTTACAGCCCGAGACGTACCTCGTATCCCACGAGCAGATGATGCACTGAATCGCGACGACCGACGCCGAGCTGACCTTCATCGGCCCGCCGATCAACCCGCTCGCGGCTCGCTCTGCACAGGACACGACGGTCACGTACTGCTCTCACCGTGTCGACAACGTGTGCGGGGGCCCGTGCACGGTATACACGGGCGGCGCCACCTGTCTCAACGCGCCGGGCACCAGCTGCCTCGCCGCCACGCATAACGTCGGGTTCTGTGACAGGGCCGGGTGCGGACACAGCTGCAACCAGCTCTCGACCTGCGGAACGCGCCTCGACAACAACTTCTGTTACACTCCGGGTACAAGGTCGATCTTGGTGCCCGCAGCTTGATGCAGAACATGTTTGCTATGGTGCGTCCTTCCTATAGCGTGTTCTCTGAAGCAGGCTCAGAGTTTTCGGCAGGTCCCCAATCCATGGGCTGAGCAAGGTGTGGAATCTGACGCGATGTGGTGGGGAGTAGTGGCGAAAGTGTAAGCGAGTCGACTGTAGTCTTTATCGAAGCACATGTCATAAATATTGTTGATGAGTGTCGCGCGAGGCAGAGTCGTCGACGGCACCGTGGCGTCTGATCAGACTCCGAACCGGGTTTGAAGCTGCAACTGTGAACGGGGCCACGTGAAAGAAGACGTCGTGTAAGTTTGAAGTGAGCGGACGACGCTATAACTAAGGAAGTTTTGGTTGTGAGACATAACTTGAGCCCAAGGAGCTTTCAAGGTGTCACCGCTGAAGTGGATAACCAGGATTGTGCTCGAGAGCCATCCCGCCATCTAGAACAATACGACGTCTAGCATTCCAGTCGTAGAATCGTATTATACATTGCATTCGATGCGTTCCCGTCTACTTGACACATTATTTTCTATCGTAGATAGTAAAGGCGTGCAAATTACAATGAGCGAAGTGAGTCATCCATACCGAAGGACGTTTAGTCGATGTCCATCTCCGGCGGGCCGTTGTCCTGGCCGTTCTCCTGCGGGGGCTGCTGCTGACCCTCGGGCTGGGGCTGGGGCTCAGCCTCAGGCTTGGGGGTCTGCTGGCCGCTCGCGGGCTGATCGACCTTTGGCGGCTTCGGCTTGGGGCGGGTAAGGATTGGCGTCGCGAAGAAGATGATCTCCTCGCGCTTCTTGAGGACATCGGCGGACTTGAGGACGGGCTCGACGTTCTTCGGCCGCTCGGACTGGCGCGCGATCTGGTCCTCGAGCCATTGCTGGACGGTCGCGCACTTCTCGATGACGGCCTGCTTGTCCTTCTCATCGATGTGCGCGAACTTCTCGTCGTTAGACTGCGCCTGCGACATGTACTGGTTGATCGTCTCGCGCAGCTGGCTGACGACCTTCGAGCGCTCCTCCGCCTCGCGGTAGCGGAAAGTGATCGGATCGCCGAGGACCTTGAGAGCATCGAGCTTCTCGACGTACACGGACTTGGTCGCATCCTCGCCCTCCTCCGAGTACAGCCACTCCTCCGCCTTCGAGAGCGCCTCAAGCAGCTTCTGCTTCTCCTCGGCCTGGACATACGCCGCGAAACGGTCGTCGAGCTTGCCACGCATGTCGTAGATGTACTCCTCGAGCGCGTTCTTGCGGTCCTCGGTGTCGGCGACGAGCTTGTCCGCGGCCCACATCTCAGCCTCCTGCTGCTTGTACTGCTCAAGCACAGTCGGGTCGAGACTAGTCGAGTGCCAGACGAAAGGCACGGGGTTCTTCTTCAGGACCTTCTTCTTCTTTGGTGGCTCCTCGGCCCCATCGACAGCCATCTCCTCCTTCTCCTCGATCTCCTCAGTGTATGCGGATTCGAAGGAGACGACACCCTGCAGGTTCAGGCGCGTCTTGACCTTGACAACGGTGAGGTCGCCAGACGGGTTCTTGGGTACATCCTTGCACGTGAAGCGCGCGACCCATGGGTTGATGCCGCCGGGCAGCTTCTCGGGCTCCGCGTACTCGGCCTGGAGGTCGAACGGCCCGCTGCGGTAGAAGGTGAGTGCCTTGGTCGAGGGAATGGCGTTGCCCTTGGGGAAGACAACGAGCTCGGTGTCCTCTTCGGGCTCGCCGGGCTGCTTATCCCACTTGACCTTGACGGCATATGGGGTGATGTCATGGATGGCAAAGTCACGGACACGGAAGACAGGGGAAAGCATCGCGCAAGCGAAGGTGGCACCACGAGCGGCAGCCTCATCCTGGTTGAGGGTGGTCGAGAGCTGCTTGCCCTGGAAGACAGCCTGGATCTTGGCACGGACAGCAGGAATACGAGTACAACCACCGACGAGCTCGACCGCGTCGATCTGGTCGAGAGTGAGACCAGAGTCGGCGAGAGCCTGCTCAATAGGGGCAGTCACGCGCTCGAGCACACCAGCGATGAGTTGCTCGTACTCCTCACGGGTAATGCGGCTGGATGCGTCAACATCGTTCATGATCGATTCGACGTTGAGGGGCGCCTCCGCGTTCGCCGAAAGGACCTTCTTGACCTTGTCGCAGCCAGCCTGCAAACGGAAAGTCGCCTTGGGGTTGGAGAGGACATCAATCTTGTACTTGGTCTTGAACTCCTCGGCGAAGTGCTGGACTAGAGCGTAGTCAATGTCGCGACCGCCGACGTGCCTGTCGTAGGCGGCAGACTTGACAGTAAGCTGGCCCTTGGCGAAGGCGACGACCGAAACGGACATCTGAGAGTGACCGACATCGACGAAAACGACGTGACGCGGGTTCTCAGGTTCGGGGAGGTCGGATTTTGTGATACCCCAGCCGAGGGCGACAGCGGTGTGGTCGTTGATCAGGCGGAGGACGTTGAGGTTGGCAATGGCAGCGGCGTCGAGCACAGCTCGTCTTTGCGCGTCGGTGTACCAGCCAGGAACGGTGATGACGACATCGCTAACGCCAGTCTTCAGCTCGCTTGCCGCGATATCGCGAAGCTTGCCAAAGTACGCGGCAGTAAGCTGTGTAGCGGAGAACTGACGCTGCTCGCCAAGATATTGAACCTGTTACGAAAGTTAGCAAACCCATAACGACACGAGATATTTTAAAACGGGAGGCGTACCTGTGCACCGACAGTTCCATTGACATCGACAAGCTTGACATGGGTGAACTTCCTCTCAACGCCCTCGATCTCAGGATCGGAAATTGTCCTTCCAATGAGACGCTTCAGGGATCCGATGGTGTTACGGAAGTTGGAGGTTTCCAAAGTCTTCGCAGCCTCACCGATGGAACGCTGCTTGAAGCCGAACGAAACGAGAGATCTAGAGTTATCAGGCCGTCAGCACTCGTGTATATGCGTCTCCTGACAATCTATGCGTACGGTGTGGCCCGATTTGAGACCTCGTTCGTGATAATGTCAATGCCACGGTGTCTTGCAACACCAATCTGGAGTAGCACATCTTCGTCAGCGTCCTTTGGATTTCGCCCAGACGAACGCGGGAACGCACCTTGCTGTGCAAAGCACCGAAATCAATACCAACGACGGCCATGACTGTTCAGAAGCGTATCAGAACGTATCAGGTCGTGAAGGGGAGTAGTGGAGGGAAGGAAAGTCGTGAAGCAGGCTGCTGCAGATTATGCGCCTCGCCAGCCTTTTTACGCGCCCGAAATTTGGGCGTGACAAGGTCTTATTTCGATAAGGTTCTCGCCTGTTCTACTGCCTTCCACCACGCGGTCTCTGCACGGTTTCCTCGAGGCTTTGTCCTCTACACGTCTATACACAGCCCTTGTACGACAAATGGTTCTTGTTATCGCATCTAGGAAGATACCCCGCGGCGTAGCTTTGCGAGCAAAGACACTTGCCTGGATGTGTGTCACGGCGTTATGGTCACTTGTTACAGACGCCATCACAGCTAACCCCCATTCTAGGGGTTACCAAAGCATCGTCCTCGCACTCTGAGAGTTGCATGACGAGGGTAGTGCCTGGCTCTTTACAGACGTGGCAGCATGCAAACCTGAAGAGTCGCCTAGAATCGCAAACGCTACCGTGAGATTTGAGACTGGCGCAGGCTCTCAACCCTCTACATGAGACCTCAATTCTCGGATAGTCGTCTGTCGCCACAGACGTGGTGTGGCGCGACATTCAACCGTTTCCACTGCACCACGGCAGCTGCCCCTCTCCCAAGGAGCTGGTTTCCACATCCACGCGTATGATCTATGTGATCTGACCTTGCATGGTCGCATAACAGGCCACCTGATCGTCTTGCAGACCAGAAACACAGGTGGGGAGCACTCGGGCAAAGCGAAGATACGCCGTATGTCGAAGTGGCACAGTGAAGGGACATACGATCTCGAGTCACTTACTGTGCAGTTTGGCGTCAAGAAAAGGAGCAGGGTCAAAGATGACAGCCCGAGACCCATACGAATCGGAATGCCGTTTTACTATACAAGGGAGCACAGGTGGCAGAGTCCCAGTAGGTACGAGGCCGAGACGTACAGGCCCGGGTGCGTGTCAAAGGGCAGCCGCTGCTGTCAGTCCGTTCTCTTCACTAGCGTTGCAGTTACAGGAGACTCCGAAGGATGGAATCGCCCTCCACGAGGATGCAAGGCCCGCCGTAGATCACCCTGTCCGCGAGGTTCTCCTTGATATACTTGACCACAGCCTCGTCTTCGGCACCTGGCTGTAGCCAGAGAGCGGGGATCTGCAGTTCCTTGGCCTGCTCGAGGATCCCGAGCGTGACCTGGGGGAGGCGACGTCAGGAAGGTGTGTAGCACACGGAGGGGCGATCAGCGCACCTTGGCGGGGGTGATGACGCTCACGGACGTGTGCTTCGGGTCCGGGAGGTCCGCGAGCGCACGCAGAGTGGCGATACCCTCGAGCTCGTCCTCTTTCTATCACGCAGCACGGTCTATGTCAGTTTATACGGGATAAGCGAAAGGCCGCGTAGGCAGTACCGGATGGATAGGGGTCACATCCTTGTTGCGTGCAAGGTACCACTTGAGCACCTGCAGCAAAGTCAGCCATTTGGTGCGCGATCCAGCTATGACGACACTTGTTGCACTGTGCTCACCTTTGTGCCGAACTTTGTCTGGTCCTTGGACGCGCCAACGACGGCGTACTTGGGTGCAGAGAGAAACGTCTTCTTGACCTCGGAGAATGCTGCCATCGCGTTGAGTGGGCGGAAGCAAGATGTACACAGGACCCGACGCAACTTGGACGGAAGACCTGGGCATGCACGCAATCTCCGCGCGGATGAGTCAATCGACTTTCAAACTGCGTCGGCACACGACGCTTGATGCGAGTGAGCGAGCGCAGAACGGCTTCTGCCTCACACGGAAACGCGTGAACGCGTACCCAAACAAACTCCCCACAAAAGATACTCAAAAACCTTGATGATCTTTTTTGCTGCGGGTTGGCACTTGTTCAGGAGGAATCTTGCTGTTCCTTCGCGCGCCTAACCAGATCATTCCACGGGCACGTACTCCCTACGCACTGCGATTCCGCCTCCTGCCACCCTTCCGCACCTTTGAGCATGTTCTCCGTGCGAATTACATGTATTCTGAGCAAAATGTAAAGCAGCAAAAAGTCGTCACCTGGGCGATTCGAACACCCGCGTGCAAAGCACAACCGCTTACAGCTACGTATAGCAGGCGATCCCGTTAACCACTCCGGCAAAGTGACTTGTACGTACAAATATGTGTTAGCAATACATAGGCATATGACCTACAACTGGGATCCTGAAGATTGAGCAATAACTCTCAATATAATGGCCCTTGCGACCTATGCAGTCTATGTTTTGCACTCCAGGTCGCTATATATCACTACTCTGAGGAGTCGGAAGTAGGGCTTCCGGGTCGTTGCTATCGCTGCTGGCGCGTTGTTACCGTTGCAACTTCGGCAAGCGTCGGGCGATCGCATTGGAGCAGCCGTCGTTGATCGCCCCCTACAACGTCATGCGAGCTCTCGCGCTGGAGTTGTCCGCGAGTACGGGGATGCACGATGTACTCGAGGCTTGTCTCGGCCTGAGGTGCGAGGTTTCGCTAAAAGGCACGACATCAAGATGTTGACCACGGTCGGCCCGCCATCTGCCTCAGCGAAGAGTAATGCCAAGGTTGTGGAACAATGCATGGGAAGAATCAAACTTTGGAGGCTTTCAGAGATGCGACGGCGCAGACTTTTGCAAGGGTGATAGATACATCCCACCATACTGTCTAGAGACCGCCTGCTGCGGTGTGCAAGGCTCTGCAGTTTGTCACGGAAATGTCATGTCGTGGCTGGGTCGGGGAGAAGCAACGGAGGCCAGGGCGTCTGCTGTCGCCGGAGAAACTGCCAGAGTCGGGAGACGGTTGTTTGTTGCTGTTTTGCTACCATTGATCAACAATTTGGTTGGGCGCTTATGGTCGTTATCCTTCCCACCTCCACCTCCTTTCCTCGCCGTTTCGATACTCACCGACCCCCTCCCGCTCGTTTGTTCGTTGTTTGCTTTGTTAGATCTACCAAGACTTAAGTTATCCCCCACCCAGCTTTTTTTCTCATTCCGCCATGGGTTGTGTGCAGTCTACAGGTGTCGACGAGGAGGCGAAAGCTCGTACGTTGTGATCCTCTCTGGTCACCGCCTGTTGTTCACCCTCGGCACTTCCAGGCAACGACGAGATCGAGAACCAGCTGAAGCGGGACCGCGCCATGGCGAAGAACGAGATTAAGATGTTGCTGCTCGGTGCTGGAGAGTCCGGCAAGGTGCGTTGACCTGTCCGTGTCCCGAGCGAACCTGGCCTGAGCCCCAAGCGCAGTCGACCGTGCTCAAGCAAATGAAGCTCATCCACAATGGTGGATACAACGACGCTGAACGTGAGCAGTACAAGGAGATCATCTACTCCAACACTATCCAATCTATGCGGTGCGTCTATCCCTTGTTCCCGCTTTGGTTTAGCCGCTTTGGTCGCTGGGCTTGTGACTGACTTGTTCCACAGTGCCATTCTCGATGCCATGCCGCAGCTGGATATCCAACTCAACCCCCAGAATGATGCTCGCCGGTCGATCATTCTTGGTCTGCAAGGCAGCCTCGACGCCGACGTCCTACCAACGGACGTCGCGGACGCCATCCGCGGACTCTGGCAAGATCCTGGCGTGCGGGAAGCCGTCAGTAGGTCGCGAGAGTTCCAGCTTAACGACTCCGCTGTGTACTATTTCAACATGATCGACCGGATGGCCGCACCAGACTACATGCCAACCGATCAAGATATTCTCCGTTCACGAGTGAAGACGACCGGTATCACCGAAACCACATTCAAGGTCGGCGAGTTGACCTACAAGCTCTTCGATGTCGGTGGTCAGCGGTCAGAGCGTAAAAAGTGGATTCACTGTTTCGAGAACGTCACTGCGCTGGTGTTCTTGGTCAGTTTGAGCGAGTACGACCAGATGCTGTACGAGGATGAGAGCGTCGTAAGTAGCCCTACCGATCGTGTTCCTTGTCCCGTTGATGAACACCGCTCTAGAACCGTATGCAAGAAGCGCTGACGCTGTTCGACTCGATATGCAACTCGCGGTGGTTCGTCAAGACGTCCATCGTAAGTTCTTGTATGCTGTGTTCCGGGGCCTCCCACTTATGCGTGCATTGCCTAGATTCTCTTCTTGAACAAGATCGACTTGTTCGCTGAGAAGCTGCCAAGATCACCACTCGGCGACTACTTCCCGGATTACACAGGCGGGGACAACTACGACGCAGCCTGCGCTTACCTGTTGAACCGCTTCGTGTCGCTGAATCAGAGCGCGGCGACGAAACAGATCTACGCACACTACACATGTGCAACAGATACAAACCAGATCAAATGTGCGTACCACTACCCTGTGTTTGTTTCCCCTGCTTACATTGCGTTTGATGCGAACAGTCGTCCTCAGTGCGATCCAGGACATCCTGCTTCAGCTGCATCTGCGGGAATGTGGTCTTCTGTAAACGACGTCTCTGGCCTGCTCCAAGTCGACGCTCTGCTGCCGTTCGAGCATGCGGATGGGACTCGGCTACATGCACTATCTACCGGTCATCTCTTCTCGTGCGGAAACCCTTACATCTGCATCGGCCATCCGAACACAGTACGCCCCCACTACCCAGGAGACGCCCCTTGTGCCTATGCGCACGGTCTCCTGCTGCAGTCCTCCAACTGTCGCTTCCTTCCTTGACGCTTGCACATATTCTGGATCTTTCCCTCCGTCGTTCTTGTCGATGTGTCTTCTTTCCCTCTTCGTCAGACTCTGTCCTCTTTTTTTATTCCTTTTATACCTTCCTCTGTCCTATGAT
The DNA here is from genome assembly GCA_001910725.1 of Phanerodontia chrysosporium. Taxonomy (NCBI): domain Eukaryota; kingdom Fungi; phylum Basidiomycota; class Agaricomycetes; order Polyporales; family Phanerochaetaceae; genus Phanerodontia; species Phanerodontia chrysosporium. The sequence goes on from MJGA01000023.1 coordinate 279,632, forward strand.
TTGTCACCGGCCTGGCTCCTTCTTCACTGTCTTAATACTTAATCTTCCCCATGCTGTTGTCCGGTACCTTACACAATATATACCAACTACTTCCTTACCCTGTTTGTGTTTCCGTTATGGTTGCTTGGGTACAATGGAAATCTGTCTGCCACCTGTAGCCTTCTGCGTGTGCCGGTATTCTTGGTCGTCGCATTCCCTCTGTTCTTTGCCCCTCTCCACCCAATAAGACACCTGTCTCAGCACACCGACACGGAACAGGTGAGCAATATCATCGGTCCGTATGCTCAATACTCACCCGTCATCCCTGACAGTCTCGCGGATGTGTCGGTAGGAGAGAATCGGTTTCACGTCCTCGTGCCCGCCTTGGCCTCGCGCGGGCGCGGCAGACGTGGGCGCCGTGACACCTCGGCCGCACGCTCTGTAGGCCCTCGCGCGTCCCCAACGCCTTTGCCGTGCACGCTGTGCCCGCCACCCCTGCGCAATTTGTCAGATGGTGCAGCAGCAGCAATAGCAGCAGCGCGGTGCCGCCGACTGTCGCCGGAGGGATTCTGCGCTGCCCGCCCAAGAGACGTCGAACTGATCGCGTTTCGCGTGTTGCGCATCGCCACGGCGGACGAATGTCGACTTGGTGCACCCGTGGGTGTGCGCGTGGCGCTAGGTCGCGCCAGCGCTTTGCACTTCGCTGCCCGTGCATGCCAGGTCTGCTGCGCCCGTCAGGTCGCGTGGCGTCGCTGCCGGCCTTGACGTATGGCACGAATCGGCGTGTCGGGACTACAGTCGGCCGTGCTTCGAACAGGACCCGACACAGGCCAAGGTCCCGGGCCCGCGTCCCACGCGGGCTTACCGTCGCTGAGATGCGCATTGTTGCTGCGGAGCGGAGGGCGGTGTTTAGCGTATGTCTATTGTCTAGCGGCGCGACCGATGTCGACAGCTTGTCAAGCGGGGATACGCACATGGAAACTCCGTATCGCTTCTAGCTCGTCGAGCAGATTGACGTGACGTCAGCGCGCCGTGGTAACGAATGCGGGACTTATGAGGGGGCTGCGTGGCGCGGCGGGTGCACCGTAAGGTGGCGCACCGTTACGAGCTAGGCTGGACGTCTAGGTGACTCACAGTGAGCAGTCGTGCTCGTAGTGTCCATCACTGATAGCTGACTTGTATCATCCAGTACCTACAGTTTTGGTGGTATGCCGACCATGGCACCACCGCCATCGGGCCATGCTTTCTGCTTTCCGCTCAAGTATCAGTCTACTAGCTACTTCCTATTGGTAAGTGTCCTTTCCGCCCTCAGGGTACTAGGGAACACTGATGCGCCTTCATATGATTCTCTACGGCCCATGGAGATGAATTTGCGATACAGAGTCCCTGTGAGATATAACTGCGTGTACATTGTCAAACTCATCGATACCTCACGCCTAAGAAAAATCTCATCGTGTTCAGTGACAGGAGGGTGACAAATATTGCATCGCAAGCAAGGTTACATGGCTGCACCTACTGAACTTCTGGCTTCATCTCCGCGCATCTAGGGGCCTATAACATCCACCTAGTACGCTCCTTGGATATCCATCATTTAATCGAGCATCGACTCACGCGCTCATCTTGGAGGCCACGCCCCACTGCAGAGTCGACTAACATGGCTCTGCCGTGCCCGGATATCGCGAGGTGCAGGGCGCCGACCGTAGGCCGTGGAATTTTGGATGCTCTGAGGGCCATCTCCGTCCATTAGTGTGTGCGATACCCGCAGGGGCCCTGTTCTTCAATTCCATCAAGGCGCCACACGTCGACAGTGCCGTTAGTCCCCTGACTTCCTCTGACAATGTGACTGTTCACCACCGCACATGAGGCCTCAGCTGAGTGAAAACTCAACACGTTGATTGTCTCAAGGTTCAACGCAATGCTTTCACGAGAACTCAATTGAGAGCTTGAGCATATTACAAGACGGAAGTTTAGTGCATTACGTGACCCTCTGCAATAACGGACGAATCGCGGCGCGTCTCCACTTCGCCCGACGCCATCGAAAGCGGATCAGACTGGAGCTCAGATAAGTGAATGTTTTGGGTTCAGTAGAGCCACAAACGAGGCTTTCGCTGCATTCTGCCGAACCTTGTCTGTGACGAGAGCGATTTTTTCCTCGATGGCATTTGCATAACGAAACTGAGTTAAATTTACGTGGTCCTGTAGGCTAGTACGCGTGCTACGGCACTACGAACGGGAATACATATTCTCCTACTCTGCAGCGTGCGTAACGCGCATACCGCATGCTCTCCTTTTAGGGAGCCGTCGCCTGAAGTTCGGGATCCACGGCGACTAAGGAAGGCGAGCTGCAGGGCTGCCAAGTAGAGCACGGCGGCATACGCCCCGGCATCACGGGCAGGGCATAACAGGGGCTTACGTAAATAAACTAGACTGCCGCTGTCTTCGCTATATGTCATGCAGCCAGGGATGCTGCAACAGCTCGGCAGCACTTGGACGTTCAGCGGGCTCAAGGTGGATACACTCTTGAATGAAACTTGCTGCCGCTTTCGCCTCATCGTGGGACACAGTCTTGTAGTTCTCGAGTGCATTCTCAACCGGGACATGGAATAGTTCTGGAATCTTGAGAAGGTTTCCTGAGGGCATCAGAAACTTGCGTGAGGATTGTGGTCGATGTGCCGTAAAAGGGGTGCCGCACCATGGGAGTCAAAGAAGTCCTTTGCCCGTTCTGCGCGCCCTAACATTGCAGCGCTGAATTGTTCACCTGAGAGCTCCATCATTTTAGCGAGGTGGTCGTCTTCAACACTCCAGTCGTCACCGCCGCCCTCCGGATGGAACAACCAGCGACCAGAGAGCATCTCAAACACCTGTGAGAGTTCTCACCGTGCTCGGTCAATATCTCGTTTGAATGGATCCGAGACACTCACAATGCAGCCGATTGCCCACACGTCGATAGCAGGGCTGAAATCAGACCGAAGTATTACCTCAGGCGCACGTAAAGAGAACGCCCCAAACAATGGGGCAGTTTGTTGGCCGAGCGGAGCTACGCGCTGCGCTGTTTGTGTGGATGAGCGGACGCAGATCGCGCTTCCTAGAGATAGAACTCACATTGGCCGAGGTCGGTGAGGACGATCTTCATGTCCTTTGCGCGTGCTGGAGGGTCATCCCAATGGAAATCGGGAGGTAACGGATACGAGGCGTCAGGTTGGTCTGACGGGAGCGTCGCAAGCCATTTTTCGATGTCTTCGGGAGTCCTCTCAGTGCGGAAGAGCATATTGTCTGGCTTTATGTCTGCGTATGATCAGACCTGCTATTTGCTGATAACCACCAAAACGTACCAGTGTGAACTATACCTAGGTCGTGCAGGCGTGCAGTGCCACGAAGTACTTGCTTGATGATTTTCTTCACTGTGTACACCGGTAGAGCCTTCTGGGGGGCGCTACGCCTGAAGGTCGCGACATCCTGACCGTAGACATCCATCACCATGCAAATGTGGGATCCTCCTCGCGGTAGCGCAATCTCAAAGTCATCGAGAAGCGTGGGAAGGTGTTCAACTGGGCCAGCGTCCCGTACCGTCTTCATTGACTCGAGCTCGAGCATCAACCGGGCGCGGTGTTCGTTCGTTGCATCGCGCGTCAGGACTTTGACGGCGTAGTACCGTTTATGTTTCCTAAGGCATGTCAGCGAATGGCGACAGAGTGTCGAGATGGACCATGGCGCACCGTTCCGTCACATCGCTCACGAGTAACGTGCTCGACCACACCCCCGACCCCAGCTTCACCTGCACGACGTATCGCTCATTGAGCTTCTCAAGTCGGCGGACGGGATAATAGTCCGGGGGAGGCCCAGTTCTAGCCGGCCAGAAAAAGCTGAAGATATATCTGATCAGCTGTGGGATACGGGGTACGAAAGTCGCCATGAATAGTTTCGTGGCTCAGTCTCACCTGCGTAAGTCCTTATATGTCGGTCCCACGCCCTCGTCCGCGAAGTTAGTCACGATCCCGTTAGCGTGGAGGCGCCTGTGAAATATTACGTAATATCGTGTTTGGAACGTTTGCGATACTGCCGTTGGCAACTCCCGCGTCTTTAGCCTAAGCTTGGTCTTCAACCAGTCAGTACTGTTCACTACTTTGCTATGCGTCGTACTTACATGCCATGCGTCGGCAGCGCATAACAATCAAAAGATGCAATGCAGTCCCTGGGACTCTGAACACAACCCGTGGGGAGAATGCCGAGAGTAAACCATGAGATCTCAACGTCAACCCCAATTTTTTTCGTTGCGTTATGATCAAATGCCATATTGACGTACCACGACCAGTGAATTAATGCCTGGTGCCGCACGCGGTGCCAATGCGCACGGAGAAGGGAAGGGACACTCCCTCGAAGTAGTGCGCGGATAAACTGATTCTGCGGCCGTGCTGTACGGCTTCGCAGAAGAATGAAAATCGAGTGAGTCGTGGGCTGACTACGTCAAAGGCATAATTTTTGATTTCCGTCTTTCCGCCCGTCAAAAGCCAAGTCCCGCAACCGTTGCCTTGATGGTCTGTACAGCTGCGACCACTGTAGCTGAATTGTTCGACGCGTGGAAGACAAGTATGGGGTCCCCTTTCCGGCGTCGACATGCGCGCATGCGGGACTAAGCCCCTTCACCTCGTAATGCCGTGGCGCTCAGCTCATGTCTTTCAAGTTGCAACGCTCTTGATCGCGTATTTCACATAGATTGAACCACGATCTCCAAAAACGGTTTGATTTGTTCAACTTCATACTGGACATGAAGATTAAGACGAGTATTTCTGCAGCCGAACCAATATCACAGTATGTACTCTGTCGGCTTCGGGATCTTTCGCTGTGACGCTGGCACTACAAGCTTCTAGTCCACTGCGCGACAGAACGTTATGAGCTGCGTAGGAAAGGGATCATCACAGCATGTGTAAGGTGCGTGCATTTGTGCGCTGGGAAGATGATGACGCTACTCAGGACTCGATGCCAGATGACTCCGAAGCTAGGCAGCGCTCCTACCCCTCTACAGTAGCTTTCGTCCCCTATTCCTGGTAAGTTCGCGATGATAGATCGGGAAGAGATGTTATTCGTTGATTCATGAGAGTCAAAGGAGAGCGAGGGAAGTACCCGCTCACCACGCGTATTGCGCACTGCACTAACCGCCCTCGCGGGGAGTAAAAAGCGCTGGGCTTCCGTCACTTCGTCCTCGCTGTTTCCTCATGTCTTCTAGAGCCGCGGGCTGAATGGTGATACGGTCCCGTGCTTCCGAGGATCAGGACGCTCACTCAACGATGTGAGTATTCTGTCTAGGGTCCACTTCCGAGTCATGGGCCCGAACGTAGTAGCAGGAGTAGCGAGGATACGGTACAGTACTCCGATGTCAGAGGTAATACATACAATTCCACGATACTCTTGCTAGGGCGCCCGTTACGCTGTAGTATGAGAAGCCATAACTATCTCCATACCTGGTCCTTCGAGTATGAGGGGTATAACATGGAGGTCCTGCACAAACTCCGTCCATCGAGAGCAAAACACCCACATCTGCGACCTCCCTGACAGTAAGCACCAACACAAGTGTTCTCTATGCGATCTTGAACAAGTCCCACAGATCAGAAAGACATGTCACCGGCAGAAGAACATCACACTAAGGGCAGTGGTCCTTCGCAGGACGGCGTCCCTGCAGAGCAAGTGGTACTACCGCCTCCTGAATGGACTTATCACTGATTCACCACCTATAGCACACGGCCACTTCTTGTGCACTTCACTGAACCTGTCAGAAGAAAGCTCGAGCACATAGACAGTCTCTATCCCGACCACAAGGGTGTTGCCCGCCAAATATGCGACGAGGTCGTCCGAGACTATGTTGCAGAACAATGCCCAGATGCCAAGCGAGCGAACGTGCGGTAAGCGTTTCCCAGAGCCGTCCTATCTCTAACCAAATTTTATTGTGTATTGCTTGCTTTAGAGGGTTCCCTCACAGCGGTGGATCTGATCCCAAACAGGCCGAACATCTGACCGTCTCGCTGAAGGGCCCGAAGAGCGTTGACACCAAGGGCAGACATGTGTACACAAACTTCTGGGATAGATTTAAGAGGGCTGTGGGGATGAGGAAAGAATAAGTGCCTCATATGACCTTCAAACCTTGTGAATAAACAGGCATGTTGCACGGTCACCAACGGCACCCTTGAACTTCTCGGTTACCTAAATCGGACACACACCAGAGAGACGCCGTTAAGTAATCACCGCAAACGTATATCTGAGCCGCGCGTGCATCCCAAGCTCCTTATTCGACTCGGAGCGTTGAATGCTTCGCGCACCGCCTTGCTAGTTGCTCGCGGTACAAACCGTACACCCGTCGGACAAGTCCCACGTCTCCTTAAAACTAGGTCACAGTGAAGTTCACGACTGACCAGTGACTGATCGTCGGACGGAGTCGTACGTCTGACACTGAGATATGTACGTGACTTGTATGTCGCTCAATGATATATGACACTGTACTACCTGGACCTGGTATAGGACACACGATGAGTCTACAAGCATGGACCACTTACCACAGCACTGTGTATGTGGAGCGCCGTCCTTCTACTGCCGGACCTGTGGCTGCAGGTGTGAGTCCTATTATCACCGCCTTCGCGTATCTGATCGTCTATTTCCCAACTACCGAGTATGGCACAGCCATGTATCCTGCGCTCCGGCCCTGGTGCTCCTTGCGGCTCCTTTCGTAGGGGATCAAGTCAGGCATTGCCGTCATCTAGAACCGCGCGAGACAACGGCGTAGCACCAGGAAAACTGTAGCTGTGTCAAGGTGCGGGTCGGAGATGGGCCGGAGAACGGAGAACAGAGCGGAGAAAGGGTCGGAGAAGGGCGGAGGTCGGAGGTCGGATGGCAGTCGGCTTCAGCCTTAAAGGGCTGCGCCCTCGGCGGTCTGCGTTGCCTGGATTTCGGAGTCGGAGATACGGAGAAGTGGCGGGGTTCGGGCCCACACAGGGATTGCGAGAAAGGATTAAGCAGAGTCGAGAAGGTACAAGGGGGACCTAAGTCGATATCCGAACTGAGGATACAAGTGCTAGCGCGGGAGCTTATATACTACTGAGTCCGGAGTTCGTGGAGATGGTCGGAGATGTACAAAACATATCATACTTCCAATCTGGGATTTGTCTCAGGAACGAAGGGGTAAAGGTTTGCGAGATGATGAAGGCATGTGGTGAAGATAAGACCTTAGCAACCAACCGGAGTCGCAACTCCGAATGTCCGTGCTACTCCGTAGCTTCCCTCGAACTCCGGCGTTCTCCGTGACCCGGAGTTGGCTCGGGATTTCAGCGCCATGACAAGCTGAGAGTACACGACTGTTGGGGTATGGATCACGCCTCAGTCGTAGGACAGCTCGCTCACCGCTTTCTGCTTGTACTTCCGCCACGAGAAGGCATGGTCATCCTCGGAGCAGAGCATCTGACAATTATCAAATAGACCTTGCATGTCGAAGCCGGCGTAACTGAATATACGCAGAGCATTGTACTGGGGCTAACGCAGGAACAGATGCAAGGTACTGCCTCGCATTATGATGGATGAATGACGATCTAACGTTCGATATATAGTTCCTGAGCCATCGTGTTGGGGCACACACAGACCGCCCCCTCGCCTCTTCCCACCGCGTCACAAATTCACAACCCAATATCAACATACGTATGACTACTTCGTGCGCAATCTCGTTCGCTGTCGATGTGGTGCCTACTAACAGACTCAACAGCGTTGCATCCGGGACATTCCGCACTCAGCAGGCCGTCCGCAGCTCTGCAGGGGAGACCGCGGTAGGCCTTTCCTCAGTGCAGCAGGCCGTTGCTCCTGCACCTCCGTCAGCTCCCCGCGTTGTGGTCCCTAATGTTCACGCTAACCTAGTTCGCAGCCCTCCGCCTCCTGCTGTTGCACCCGCAGCGCCGGGAGTGCTCAGCACTCGGCGCCCGGCGCACCCTCATGCTGGCAACACCGGAGGCCATGTCACCGCGCCCATTGGAGCCGTCGACCCTCTAGTTGGATGGGGCGCTCCTCTGTACCACGCCGAGCAGCTCGCTGACAACGTCTGATGCCTGCGATGTGCCGTGCATCCCGCCCCGGCCCCGGAGGACGGAGCGGGTCGCATCGCGGGTCATCTGGAAGTTGAGGTCAGAATGAGACTACGTTGTCTACCGTGGTGTTCGATTGTAGGCCTCGGTTATACCTTGCGGGAGCTCGTGGGTGCGGGCGGTGGGCGGGGTAGCGGGCGTTGCAAAGCTTCATATAGATGCGTATGCTACAATATGTTATGTGCTTGACTTTCCATGCGTTACCGAACTTGATATGGTGTAGATCGATATGTATTCGAATTTCGGATCGCCTTCGCAATGACATGACCTGCTTGTGTAAAGACTGCATGATTACGGAGTGAACACTATGTAAGTATATATATAGCGTGTACACGGATAAAAATATGGGCGGGTACTCCTGTCATCGAGCTATACGGGGAGTCGTTACGAATATTGATCTGCACCAGTACGAAACCAAGGATCGTCCATCAGTGCCTCTGCAGTAGGTCGCTTACTAGGGTCAAGGCGGCAGCACGAGCGAATCAGTCTCGCGGCGGGCCCGATCTCTTCTTCAGGCAAGATTTTGTAGTTGCGCATTGTGTCTTCAATCTTCACATAGTACAGGTCACTGACTCGTAGCAGAGAACCTGAGCAGAACCGTGAGTACTCGATAGTAATAGATCATACAATGAGGGCACACCATTGGCATCGAAATATTCATCGCGCACGGTCGAACGTGAGAGCATTTCCTCCGGGAATGCTTCACCGGTGAGCTGAATCATCTTAGCGAGATGATCGTCTTCGACTGTCCAGTCCCCTTCGCCGTCGACAGGGTGGAAGAGCCAACGGCCGACAAGCATCTCGAAGATCTAGAAATGGAGCCACATATCATTAGCAGCCAACCGAGTTGGAATACGCAGAACTACTGACGAGGCACCCTACGGACCAGATGTCAATTGCGGGACCAAAGTCTGAACGCAGGATGACCTCCGGAGCACGCAGAGAGAATGCGCTAAATTGGTCCACTGTTGGTGGCTGCCCTGCCCACTGACCTGAGGATTATTTGTAAGCGCAGCATTTCGGATCAACAAAAGCGATAAGGGAAAGTACGTACATTGGCCGAGGTCTACAAGACAGACTTCGATTTTCTCGGCGTCCTTAGGGCTGCAGTCGTAGGTCCAAGGGTTAGGCAAGGCGTGAGTCTCTGAAGGGTCACTGATACCAGCAACCCATGCCGTGATTTCCTGGGGAGACATGGAGGTTCGGAAAAGCATGTTGTCGGGTTTGACGTCTATGAAATATCAGCATGGCGTGTACTCCCAGACAAATCCGGGAGAACACACCGGTATGGACGATCCCACATGCGTGCAGGTGCGCGATTGCAGCAACGATTTGCCGCATGATGACACGCACAATATGTGGTGCGAGAGCTTTTTGTGGGGCCGCACGACGAAAGGTGCCCACGTCCAGTCCGTGCACATCCATGATCAGACCGATGTGCGCAGAGTCGAGGAACTCGAAGTGATGATAGAACACGGGTAGGGCGGGATGGCCGCCAAAGTTGCGAAGCTTCTTCATTGCGTCCACTTCGAGCATGATGTGTTCATGCACCTCCTTGGTGGCATCGCGAGTCAAAAGCTTCGCTGCGTAGTACTGCATGCATTCCCTGTTCCTTACATTAATGCAAGTATGGACGATAGGGCGCAATACCGTATGAATGAATATCTTCGACCAGCCAAGTTGTCGAGTATACACCGCCCCGAGCCTCACCCAAAGTCGATACTTGCCATCCAGGACCTTGCCACGCTTGCCTTCGAAAAAGTCCGTTTCCTTGCGCTTGAACAACGGGCGAGCGGGCGAGACTGAACTTCTGCCAGAGGCCGCCGATGTTTCACGGGTGAACATGCTAGGAACGAGCCATCTCAACATAAACATGGTGAGTCTGTGCGACGTTGTCTAGTGGCTGTAGACTGAGGAATGAGTATTGGCGAAGTGGGGGCAGGAGAGACAGGAGAGCGAAGGACTCTCATAGTAACACCTCGCGCAACGGTGTTTGGGCGCTTCCATTGCGACACCCGATCGGGCAATAATGGTTTATAGCGTCTGAGGATTGTATCTCGTTAAGACTGTTACAACGGTTGCTGCGACATTACATAGGTGCGCTACTAATTATCAAGAGTTGAATCAGGAGGTTTTTCCTGAAAATGCCAGTGACGCGGTCAGTTCCCAGCATCCTCCGAGTCTGAATGTGCCGGTCCCTTTGCGAACACCGCTGCGCCGTGTTGGACATATGACCCAAGGTAGCGATAGTACTGTCAAACTAAAAAGCTTCCTAGGATTTCCTAGTACGCCCAGAAGCTCTGGCGCATCATGACTCTCGATCGCACCGTCACGGTGGTCAACACATCGCCTATCAGAAGCTTCAGTTGGGCAGGTCACCTACCCAGGAAATTTTCCTGCAGCCCTTTGACCTGCAGTTGACCTGCCGCCAAGCGCGCGAGCAATATTTTACTTTTTGGGAATTTAGTTGAAATTCCCAAAAATGCGACTACCCTGGGGTTCGAACCCGCAGCACGCACAATACAACTATCGCGCTTAACCATTGAACTACAAGAGTTTGTTGTTTGCCCGTTTTATGTAATACTTGTATGACATTATTGCCTCCGCGCAGCGCTGACCAGCCAGGCCAGAGGGCGCCTAACTGTGCGCGAAAGGTCCGTTTGCCCCTAACCCTAGCTCAATATGTCCCAGGCAACCCGACACTTCCACTGTGAGCAGTATGCAGCTCATGAAAGGGTCTCAGGCAATTTTGCAATGTATATAGCGGCCTTTTATTTCTTTTAGCACCCTATTGAGCATAAGAATGATTATTTACGATTATTTGAGGCATATTATGCATAAAATCTCCACTGCTCCTCTATTTATACCACTTTGAGCGTATAGTATACCCTTAAATTCCAGTTTACATTGACTATGTTTAGAAGACCCGTCTGTGTGCACACCCGCGATGTATTGCGCGCAGAACTCGTTGCTCTCTCTGAGCAGGCAGGCTTGCCAAATCGGGACGCGGCGCTTGGCCGCGGCGGGATGCCGCCCTGTCACAGTTTTTCGTCTTAACCCTTAGGGTTAGGGGCAGCAGGTGACAGAAGCGATTACTCCGAACTGTGACATGCAGAAGCGCTGGAGTGACAGCCCTAGGCTCGGGGCTGGTCACGTGATACGGCGGTCACGTGATGCGCACACGTGCGGTATCCCAGGGTCACATGGTCGAAGGTCTAGAAGCAGGCAAGGGTCTGGAAGCGCCGAGACACTCCGGAATGGACTAGAAAGCCCTGGAGGTCTCTGGACAGGTCCGGACAGTGCTGGAACGTTCTGGAGGTTTCTGGGACATCGTAGGAACATTTAGGAACGTGTAGGAGAATGTAGGAATGCCTTTAGGGCACTAGCCAATAGCGTAGTAGGTATTAGATAGCTAGGACCCTGAACACCGGTCCCTGGGGACCTGGTGCACATGTATATAAACCCTGAGGGGTGGGGGTGCCTCCCCAGCTTCAATCTCATCGCATCTCACCTCTCTAGTCTCTATACCTCGTCTTCAAGCTTGGCTACACCCTTTGTAGTCCAAGTAAACCTTTGCCAGTGAGTATTGCTGGTTGGTTTGGTGTATAGGCGCTAGGGCAGCGCATTTTTGTGATAGAAGATTGAAGCTAGCCAACCTACTCCACCTTTGGTGGCCTAGGTTATTGCTTTGGGTTCTGGGGGCTTGTTTGAACAAGTGCTTTTGCGCTTTGTTCAGTTTTTTGCCGATCCACAGGCGTAAGTGGGCACTATAGTACCTTTTTAGGTACAGACAGGGGAACGTGGTGTAACCCACCTCAGAGGGCTTTGCCTGCGGACGAGTAACCCCTGTTGTAGTGCTGGACTAAGGGTGTAATACCCTGTCCAACCAGTTTTAGCTGTGTGGCGTGGAAACCCACAGTAATACCCCTTTCTCTTCGTTGAGGGTTGGCTGGCAGGAAAGCCTTGCGCTTTGCCTGTGTGGAGAAGTTTTCTGGCTTGTGTACACAGGCTGACCCGTGTTTACTAGTGCCTAAAGCTGCTAGGAACCGTTTTGTCCTTGCTAAGGACGAGAGCTCTGGCAAACCCTTGCTTGAGCGCATCAAGATCTCGAACCTTCACCGCTTCAAAGACGTTGGGAAGCCGCGCCCTGCGTACAAACCTCGCACTACACCCTACACCCCTGTCCCTGGTCGTCGTGAAAGGCTTGCTCGTGAAGCAGACTTGAACGACTTCAAGCACCAGCTTCAGCTCGAAGACTATCGCAACGAACAGCGCAAGCGCCGCCTACTCGATCGCATCGCGAACGCCCCTCCCCCTCTACCCCTCATCGAACGTATTGAACCTCCCCCTACTCCCCCTATCGAAGTCAAACCCATTCCCAAAGACCTTCGCTTTCACACCAACACTCAGGTCCATCAGCTGCGCGACTACGGACGAAAGTTCAACGGCGCCCTTAACCACTTGGGTCCGTTCTTTCAGAAGCTAGACGAGCAGCGTTTTCGAGTTGGGTTGACTGAACACGAGCTCTACATCTTGGGCTTGTTCAAGGAGAGGTTCGATAACATTCGCAAACATCTTCAGACTATCGTCGAGACGAAGGAGTACACCACGAGGGAGTGGAAGAAGATTTCGAGGGATTTGAAGAAGGCAGGCGCACATAGCTTTGCTGAACTTAAGCCACGCTTCGCTGAGCATTGCAGGGAGCTGATCCAGGAGTTGGGTGAAGATTGGTTGTTTTTGGAGAAGAACCTCGATTAGTTTTTGTATCTGCGCGTTTTTGAATCAAGATGTCGCTCAATTCAAATCCTGTTGACTTTGGTTTGCGTTCTGCTTCGAGTTCAAGTGGCATGGACCCTTGGGGAGCGTTAGAACTTGGCTCTATGGCTGAGGGAGGCCCTACCCCAGTTTTGGCCGCTGCGCCGCTTTCGACTTCTTACGAAGAGTACAGCCAGTCATGGGTACAAGCCGCTCAGGAAGGACTGACTCCTGGTGACTTTAAGGCCCTCGTTGACAGCCTGGGTAACTGGGTAAAGGCTGAAATAGCTCAAGTAAGGTCGGAAATGGGTTCAGAAGTCCTTCGCTTGAAGGAAGCCCTTCGCAAACGCAAAACCGAGGCCAAGACACTTCAGGAGCAGATAGACATTCTTGAGCAGACTAGACAGCACTTGTCTGCGCAGATAGCAGAGGCTCAGAACCAAAATCGCGTTTTGCAGAACGCTATGCAGGTGCTGAAGCAGGAGAACGAGAGCTTGAAAGTGTTGATTCAGCAAGGCACTAGTGGAGGCAATATTGGGTTGTCTCAGTCTTTGTTCCCTACCATGAAGGAGCCTGACACCTTTAATGGTGATAAGGCTAGCAAGCTGGATGACTGGCTCGAGTCGATGGCACTCTGGTTGCGCCACCGTGGCGTAATGGATGACGAAAAGAAGATAGAGACGGCGATGACTTACCTGCGAGGTTCAGCAAAGAAGGTCATGCAAGAGTACTTCGACAAGGTGGCAGACTCAAAGCCCCTTGGTACTTGGACCAACTTTGTGAACGAACTCCAGAAAGGATTCCAACAGACCGACAAGAAGGACAGGGCAAGGGCAGAGTTTGAGCAGCTTGTCAGCAAGAAAGGAACGAACGAGAAGACTTTCAATGAGTTTGCTGCTCGTTTCCGTTCGCTGGCTCGCCAAACTGGCTTCTCCAACGAGGAACTGTTGGTCAAAGCCTATGCCCATACCCCTCGTGCCGCCGCCGATGTACTGGCAGCCCGTGGTCGTGCTCAGTGGGCTACGACCTGGGATGGTTGGTTGAAGGATGTTCAGGAGATTCTGCAGGATCAACGTCTCTTGACGGGCACCGTACTCTCTGGACAGCCTCAGTCGTCGAAAGACCCTGACGCTATGGATGTCGACGCCTTGAAGAAGGGCTCAGCCCAGGGTAAAGGCAAGACAGCCAAAGTTCAGAAGGTTGCCATGTCGTTCGAGGAGGCGAAGAAGAAAGGCTGCTGCGCTCAGTGTGGAGGCAAAGGCCACATTGCCAAGGAGTGTCCATCGAAGAAGAACAACTCAGGTTCTTCGACGTCGTCGAGTAAAACCACCAATGCACCGGTGGCCAGTTCATCAAAGGCTTCGTCTTCAAAGGGAAAGGAGAAGGATAAGGGCTCTCGCCACACGAAGAACAGCGTGCGCGAGGTGTACGCCAGCGACTCGGAGAGATTCCAGGAGGTAGCCTCTGACGAGGAATCGAGCTCGGATAGCTCAGAAGAAGAAGATACCCCCAAGACCAAACAAAAGAAGAAGTCGTCTTCAAAGGAGAAGGCGCAGAAGATTAACCGCGTGGTGTTCTCAGACGATGAGGATTTTCTGCAGGGACCAATGTAGAGTCTGCGACATCTGGTCCGTTTTTAGATTTCCTTTACCCTCCCGACTCAGTAGAATGTATTAGATCAGTTTTGGAATCGAGAAAAGTCTCTAGTTTGCCCTCTAAATCGAGCTTTATCGTTCCAGTAACTTTGAGTCAGGGTAAGGAAATCAGAGTGCAGACTACCGCGCTGGTTGATTCAGGGGCCTATGCTGTGTTCATTAGCCATCGCTTCGTCAAGAAGCATAAGCTGAAGACGAACCAGCTGGCCAGGGAGATACGCGTTTACAACGCGGATGGCTCCAGGAACAAGTGTGGCAGTATTGAGGAGTATGCTTGGCTCGACGTAGCCGTAGGGGACCATATCTCCAGACAAGCATGCCTCATTACAGATCTGGGTGGAAAGGACATGTTCCTCGGCTTTAGCTACCTGAAGAAGCATAATCCTGAGATAGATTGGGATAAGGGCGAGTGGAAGTACTCCAGATGCCCAGATTCTTGTCGCTTTACCAGCCACAAGGCTCAAGTAGCACAAGCAGAGCTCGAAGAACCTATGGACGAGGACTTCGAGGAGGAAGAAGAGGAGCCTTGGCTCCAGTGGGTCGACCCTTCCACCCCAGATGGCCGCGTTTTGGCATTAACTTGCCGGAAGATCGCAGCGATGTGCAGTATTCGTTCGCTGGAGGGAATCGAGGGCTGGGAGCAGCTTGTCCCTGCACAGTATCAAGACTATGGGGACGTGTTTTCGAAGCGTGCAAGCGAACGGTTACCCGTACGAAAGCCTTACGACCACGCTGTCGAGTTTATCGACGGAGCTACCCTACCTCGACCAGCTCGTAATTACTCGCTGTCGCCAGAAGAGAGGAATTCTCTGGACGAGTGGATTCAGGAGAATCTCGCCAAGGGATACATCAGACCAAGTAAATCCCCGCTGGCAGCACCAGTCTTTTTCGTGAAGAAGAAGGACGGTTCATTGCGCTTGGTGCAGGACTACAGAAAGCTGAACGAAGTCGTTAAGAAAGACCGCTTCCCTATACCCAAGATCTCAGACCTTATAGATCGACTATCTAAGGCTAGTATATACACCAAGATTGACCTTAGATGGGGGTATAACAACGTCAGAATCAAGGAAGGAGACGAGTGGAAGCTGGCCTTCATCACACCTTTCGGTTTATACGAACCTACAGTGATGTTCTTCGGCCTCAGCAATGCACCAGCAACCTTTCAGCGCATGATGAACCATATTCTCGACGATCTGATTCGAGAAGGGCATGTCATGGTCTACCTAGACGACATTCTCATCTTCACGAATGACTTGGACCACCATCGGCGATTAGTTCGCGAGGTATTGCAGCGGCTACGCGACAATGACCTGTTCGCTAAGCCAGAAAAATGCTTCTTCGAGACGGATAGCATTGAATACCTCGGAATGATCATCAGCAAGGGGTCGGTTCAGATGGATCCATCGAAGGTAGATGGCGTTTTATCTTGGCCCATACCCAAAAGGGTCAAAGATGTCCAGGCTTTCCTGGGTTTTGCTAACTTCTACCGACGGTTTATTCGAGACTTTGGCAAGATTGTTCGCCCATTGTCAGAGCTTACCCGCAAAGGCAAAGAGTGGGAATGGGGGCCTGAGCAGCAGGATGCCTTCGATACACTCAAAAGAGCGTTCACTACTGCGCCTATTCTCAAGATTCCAGACGACGAGCACCCTTTTAGGCTCGAATGCGATTCGTCAGACGGGGGCTGTACTTGAGCAACTGGGCGAGGATGGCCTTTGGCACCCTGTCGCGTTTTACTCCAAGGCGCTAGGCGTACATGAGCGCAACTACGAGATATACGACAAGGAGATGCTAGCCATCATCCGCGCATTGAAGGAATGGCGCCACCACTTGGAGGGACACCCTCTACCATTCGACATATGGTCAGATCACCAGAATTTGACCTATTTCCGCAAGGCACAAGACTTGACGAGACGTCAAGCACGTTGGAGTCTTTTCCTCACACGTTTCCACTTCAAGTTAGAGCACAAGCCTGGAAAGACGATGAAGCGGGCTGATCCAATGTCCAGGAGGCCAGATCATGAATTGGGGGTGGATTGCGACAATCGTGAAAAAGTCCTTTTGAAGCCAGAATATTTCGCGATTCGAGCCATGCAACCAACCCATTCATCGATAGTGGACGATAGCAAACTGCTAGAAAGGATCAGAAAAGCCCTGCTGGACGACGAAGTCACCAAGTCGTACAAAGACCTGACGTTGAAAGGACCAAGAGAGTTCGGGAAGGACTTAGCGGAATGGCACCTCGAGGACGGGCTACTACTGCACCGAGGCAAGGTGTATGTGCCCAAGGACGACAAGATTAGGGCGGATCTACTCAAGTTACACCACGACTTCCCTGGGGCTGGACACCCTGGACGATGGAAGACGTTGGAGTTGCTGTCGCGCAACTACTGGTGGCCAGGAATGTCAGTTTATGTCAAGAAGTACGTCGCAGGTTGCGAAGTTTGCCAGTCGCATAAAAACGTCAACCAGAAGCCTGCTGGCCTGCTACAACCGAACGAGGTTCCGTCGGAACCCTGGGAGATAATCTCATGCGATATGATCACGGACTTGCCTGAGTCGGACGGTTACAACGCTATCTTCGTAGTCGTTTGCCGCTTAACCAAGCGAGCACATTTCCTCCCCATCACCAAGGAGTTTTCAGCCAAGGATCTGGGAAATTTGCTCTATGAGCGTGTTTGGCCTTTGCACGGCCTACCCAGACAGATCATTTCGGATAGAGGAACGCAGTTCGCCGCAAAACTCTTCCAGGAATGGTGCAGACTCCTGGGGATCAAGTCAGCAATGACTACAGCGTTTCACCCTCAGGCAGACGGTCAGACTGAGCGAGTTAATCAGTCATTGGAGCAGTATCTGCGCTGCTACACAAGCTTCAGGCAGGACGACTGGGCGTACCTTTTGCCCTCTGCCGAGTTTGCGTACAATAACCAGGCGCATGAAAGCACCAAGAACTCGCCATTCTTCGTCGAATATGGCCGTCATCCACGCATGTTCCCAGAGCAGGACCGTGTTACAAGGTTGTCAGAACTGGACGACTGGACGAAGCTTAGACAGGAGGCCCAAGATCAGGCGAAAGCCGCGCTCGTGCTGGCTGCAGAGCGAATGAAGTGGTACTACGACCAGGGTAAATCAGAACCCTTGTTCAAGGTCGGAGACCGTGTTTGGCTTGACGCAAAGGATCTGAACCTTCGGGTTCCCTCCAAGAAACTGGCACCAAAGCGAGTAGGCCCTTACGAGATCGTAGAGCAGCTGGGACCGGTCACCTTCAAGCTGAAGTTACCAGCCCATGTGAAGATTCACCCGGTCTTCCACGCAAGCAAGCTCATGAAGCACGTCGAGGATGAGGTTGCCAATCGCACGCGCAAACCCCTACCACCCATTCGTGTGGGTGATGACGAGGAGTACGAGGTCGAGCAGATCGTAGATGCACAGCCAGACTCTAAAGGCCGTGTTATGTACCGAGTACGGTGGAGAGGCTACGACGAGCATAGCGACACATGGGAATACCTGCCCAATCTCAAGCACGCTATGGCGAAGGTCAAACAATTCCACAAGAAATACCCAGATGCGCCAAAGGCAATTTCCCTTCTGCAACGCCACCACGACGAGGAGGATGAGTTTTTCGTGCGCGAACTCGCGCTACTCCAATCTTGGGGAGCAGACGACCAGTTCGAGGTCGAGCTCATGAACAAGGATGCAAAACTTCCCTCACGTGGCTCGCCAGAAAGCGCAGGGTTGGATCTTTTCATCACGGAAGACCTTACGCTCAAGCCCCATGATCGCAAGCTAGCGCCAACTGGCCTTCGAATGTGTACTCCACCAGGTACCTACGCTCGAGTCGCACCACGGAGTGGCCTTAGCCTCAGAGGCATCGACATAGGAGCAGGCGTTATTGACCGAGATTATCGAGGAGAGCTCAAGATTCTACTCATCAACAACTCGCCCGACACCTTTACATTCCACAAGGGTGATCGTGTCGCTCAACTCGTGCTCGAAAGAATCTCCTACGCCGAACCAACTCCGGTTTCTCGCCTCGACTCAACCATTCGCAGCAGCGATGGTTTTGGCTCCACTGGTATTTAGGCTTCACCAGGAGGTTCAGCTAGAATTGGGGGTAATGTCACAGTTTTTCGTCTTAACCCTTAGGGTTAGGGGCAGCAGGTGACAGAAGCGATTACTCCGAACTGTGACATGCAGAAGCGCTGGAGTGACAGCCCTAGGCTCGGGGCTGGTCACGTGATACGGCGGTCACGTGATGCGCACACGTGCGGTATCCCAGGGTCACATGGTCGAAGGTCTAGAAGCAGGCAAGGGTCTGGAAGCGCCGAGACACTCCGGAATGGACTAGAAAGCCCTGGAGGTCTCTGGACAGGTCCGGACAGTGCTGGAACGTTCTGGAGGTTTCTGGGACATCGTAGGAACATTTAGGAACGTGTAGGAGAATGTAGGAATGCCTTTAGGGCACTAGCCAATAGCGTAGTAGGTATTAGATAGCTAGGACCCTGAACACCGGTCCCTGGGGACCTGGTGCACATGTATATAAACCCTGAGGGGTGGGGGTGCCTCCCCAGCTTCAATCTCATCGCATCTCACCTCTCTAGTCTCTATACCTCGTCTTCAAGCTTGGCTACACCCTTTGTAGTCCAAGTAAACCTTTGCCAGTGAGTATTGCTGGTTGGTTTGGTGTATAGGCGCTAGGGCAGCGCATTTTTGTGATACGCCCATAGCTCCGTTGAGCCATTTCTCGAGCAAGTGAGAAGCTCTAGAGGGTCTGGCTGCCATTTGGGTGAGTTCCCCCTCTCCTTTCTCTCTTCTTTTCGCTCTCTTTTGCCTTGGCTAACCTTTGGCTAACCCTGGGACAGGGTGCTAGGCCGCCTGGGGCAACCCGGCCCTGGCCATGTATGGTGCACAGCGCTGATCACATATTTGGCAGCTTTCCATTGTGTGTTATGAGATAATTTTGTAGAATACATGTTGCGCCGTCTTGGTTCAGTTGGTTTAAGCATCTGCTCTCGGTTCTAACCCGGCTTTTGACACTTTATTTAGTTTATTTTGTTCGAATTTTCCTATTTTTCTTCGTAGGTCAGAGCAGGTCAGAGCAGGTCGGCGCCTATTTACAGGTTACCTGCCCGCAGGAAACTTTCCTCGGTAGGTCACCTGCCGAACTGAAGCGGCTCCGCCTATTCACACGCAATGAGATGCCCACGGGCGTACGGCATGTGCGTCGGGGCTATCGATGTGGCAGCTACGAAGAGTCTCATGTTGGGCTATTATATAAGCTGTGTCGTGCAGCCTTTGAGCTGCAAGAGACGTTTGTCGCTCCTCTCTCAAGGTGAGGTTGCCCGTGTATGCGCAATCGCACCGCTCACATGTCTGGCATGCTGTAGCATGTCCCAGGATAACAACAACGCGATCCCACAGCTTGAGCTTGCTGTATTCTGGACTGAGCCTGCAAAGGCACAGCTGGAACTTTTGCCTGATGATCCACGGTATATCTTGAAGAATCGAGCGGGGGTGAGATGCGGGAAACGAACGATAGATATTCGGAGAGATATAACTAGGATTTTATACATTTTCGTGTAACTACTAGAAAGGAAATGAAATGTGGGTTTTGAGTTATTACAAAGGCGGAAGACTCAGATAAGATAAAGTGGATCGGAATGAAGATAAGGAAATGGAGATTACTACCGACGGGTGCCTTTTATGGCATGCCGCCCTGCGTCTGAGGTGGGTCACCTCGGCGGCGCCTCGGGATGACAACACTCCCCCTCAGCGAGCGACGAGCTGAGCGAGTTCGAGCTGCTTGAGATGCGTCGGCTTGGCGAGTGCTTTGGTGAGCATGTCGGCGCAATTGTCGGCGGAGGCGCAATGCGTGATGTCGATGTCGCCGTCCTTGACGCGTTCGCGAATGAAATGATGGCGAATATCGATGTGCTTGGAGCGCGCGTGAAATTGACTGTCGTGCGCGAAAGTGATGGCGGCTTGATTGTCGGTGAGGATCGTGGTAGCGGTGTCGCCGAGGATACCGAGTTCGGCGAGGAGGCGGCGTAGCCAGATGGCCTCCTTGGCTGCGTGTGAGAGGGCGATGTACTCCGCTTCCATCGTGGAGAGGGCGACCGTGGCTTGCTTCTTCGAGGACCAGCTGATGATGCCGCCGGCAAGCTTGAAGGCGTAGCCGGACACGGACCGGCGGTCGACCAGGGACTGTGCCCAGTCTGCGTCCGAGTATCCGATCAGATCTTGATCGTCGGGACCGTAGGTGATGCCGAGGTCGAGTGTGCCCTTGAGGTAGCGAAAGACGTGCTTGACCGCCGTCCAGTGAGTGTTGGACGGTCGAGAGGTGAACTGGGAAAGTGCTTGAACAGCGAATGCGATGTCGGGGCGTGTACCGACAGCGGCGTACATGAGGGAACCGATGGCGGCGGCGTAGGGCGCATCAACGGGCGTCTCGTCTTCGGAGATCGGCCCAAGCTTGATGTTCGGGTCAAGCGGCGTCGAGACCGGATTGCAGTCTTGCATGCCGAAACGCTCGAGAATGAGCTTGATGTAGTGCGACTGCTTGATGGTGAGCGTGCGAGCGGTGCGGTCGCGAATGGCCTGAATGCCGACGAAGGTGGTGAGCGCGCCTGAGGTCGTGATGGCGAAGTGAGCGGCGATATCGGCCTTGAAGTCGTTTAAGGCAGCGCGCTTCCCAAAAAGGGTAGTGTCGTCGACATGAAGGAGTGCGAGCGTTAGAGCGTCGGAGCGTTTGAAGTAAACGCACGGATCGGCCTCGGAGCGAGTAAATCCCATCAGATTGACGAGAACGTGGTTGAGGAGGTTGTTCCAGGCGCGTCCGGCCTGCTTGAGACCGTATAGGGCCTTGCGCAGGACGTAGACTTGGCCAGAGTTGTCGTCGTAGCCGGGTGCCTGACGCATGTAGATGGTCTCCTCGAG
Source organism: Phanerodontia chrysosporium (assembly GCA_001910725.1). Taxonomy (NCBI): domain Eukaryota; kingdom Fungi; phylum Basidiomycota; class Agaricomycetes; order Polyporales; family Phanerochaetaceae; genus Phanerodontia; species Phanerodontia chrysosporium. The sequence goes on from MJGA01000023.1 coordinate 301,071, forward strand.
GGGGCCGTAGAGATACGCGCCGGTGATGTCGAGACCGTCGTCGTCGAGGTCGTAACGGGCGGCGATGGCGCATGCGGCGCGCCAGGATTCGAGGCGGACGACGGGGGCGAAGGTTTGAAGGTAATCTTGCCCGGGGATCTGGGAGAAACCTTGTGCGACAAGACGTGCCTTGTACTTGTCGATCGAGCCGTCGGGGTGGCGTTTGATGGCGAAGACCCAGCGTGAGCCGATGGCCTTCCGGTCGTCCGGAAGGTCGCCCATCTCCCAAGTTCCCCTCCCCCTGAGCTGTGACATTTCAGCGTCCATGGCAGCCTGCCATTGCGGCCAGTCATCCCGTGCCTTACACTCCTCAATAGAGGACGGGTGGTCCCAATCTCCGCGTACTGCGAAGCAGATGTGGGCGTGAGCGCTAGCGTCGTGATCCGTCGACTTCGGAGCGATGGTTCCGGTCTGGTGAAGACGTTTGTAGTCGACGCGAGGCGTGTTGCGCTCGGACTTGCGCGTAGACTCGGGGGGAACGCTAGAGGATGTCGAGCGAGGAAAGGCGACTGAGGGGGAACGCGATTTGGTCGTCGTAGCAGACGGTTCAGCCTTGGATGCCTTCGAAGAGTCGGGCGCTTGAGGCGCTGATGCCGGTGGTGGCGTCGTGGTATCTGAAGGCGGCGATTTGGCTCGAGAAGGTGTCGGACTCTCCCCCTCAAGGGTGAAGGGGATGCTACGAGGTGGTTCAGCCTTACGCTCGAAGATGACATCGCGAGAAACTAGGATCTGGCGCATGCCAGGGACGAAGTACCTCCAGCCGGCACTGTTGTCCGAGATCCCGGTGAAGATGTAGCGCTCGGACTTCGGCTCGAGCTTCGAGCGACGATTCTCGGGCACGAGGACCCAGCAGGGTGTGCCGAACTCTTGCGCGTCCTTGATATCAGGGCGGCGGCCCCAGAATAATTCGTAGGGCGTGAGATCGCGAGTGCGCGTCGGCGTGCGGTTTTTGAGATAGGTGGCGTATGCCCAGGCCTCCTGCCAAAGAAATTTCGGCAAGTCGCGCGCGATCAGCATGGCGCGCGCGCGCTCCGCGAGAGTGCGGTTGAGGCGTTCAGCGATGCCGTTCTGCGAAGGGGAATATGGTGCCGTGGTGCGGACGAGAATGCCGCGAGAAGCGGCGTAGTCGCGAAACTGGCCCTGAGTGTATTCCTTCGCGTTGTCGACGTGTACCGTCTTGATCTTCGCGTTGAGATGACGCTCGAGGAGCGCTTCATACTTCTTGAAGCGGTCGAGGGCGGCGTCGCGTGATTTCATGAAGAAAATAACGACGTAGCGCGAAGCGGCATCGGTGAATGTGATGACGTACGTATTGCCCTGCAGAGAGGCGATGCGCGCCGGGCCCCAGATGTCTGAAAAGACGAGATCGCCGACGGCTAGAGCGCGATCGGCGGCGGTATCGGGGAATGGCGCTCGAGAGTGCTTGGCCTGGATGCAGGCGTCGCAGTCGAAGTCGATGTCCGACGAGGTGTCGACTTCCATGCCTTCTACGAGGTCTTTGCGATGGATTTCCTGCAGCTGCTGGCGATTAATGTGTCCCAGAGCGCAGTGCCATTCATACCAAGTGCGCGCAGTGCGCACGGCGAGCGCTCGGGATCGCGCCGGGTACCGAAGTCTCATATCCATGTGATAGAGATGTCCGACGCGACGACCGTGGCAGATCGTACGATCGCGGTCCTTGATGAATAAGTCCGGACCAGTGCCGACGAAGGTCATGCCTGCGCTAGCGAGGCGACCGAGGGACAGGAGATTGAACTCCATGTCCGGCGCGTGTAGAACGTCGGTGAGCTTGACTGAGACTTCCCCCTGCTTCGTATTGAAGGTAACTTGCACGTCACCGCGGCCTAAGGCCTTGCAGACACCTGCGCCGGTGACCGTGTGGTTGGGGGTCTCGATGTAGTTGCTGAACGCGTTGCGGTCGCGTACAATGTGGCGCTCGGTGGCGGAATCGCCGAGCCATACTTCCCCCTTGACCAGGAGGGCGCGCACGTCTTGGGGGACTTCTTCTATTGTGGCGAACATGTAGGAGTCGCCGTCGGTCTCCGTGGCTACAGCGACGTGCGCGCGCGAAGATTTGCCTCCGGAGCCAGACTTCTGGTTGCCGCCGGATCGGCATTCGGGTTTGATGTGACCTTCCTTTCCGCATCCGTGGCAGTAGACGCCCTTGCGGAATTTGGACTTCTTTGGGCGCTGGCGAGCAACGAGTGCCGTGGAGGACGTGTCGCGCTCCTTGCGGCGGCGTTCTTCGGTCAGAATTCGACCGGTGAGGTCTGACGAGGTTGTGATGCTCTGACAAGACGTAATGAACGCGTCCCAGGAAGGGGGAAGAGCAGAAAGGATTTGATAGGTGAAATCTGAATCGGTAATCGTACCGCCAGAAAGGGTAATCTCTTCCATCAACTGCCTCATCTTCTTTAATTCCCCTTCCATGTCTGCTCCCTCCTCCATCTGGTACTTCTGGAGCTTTCTGCTCGCTGTGACCTTAGCCATGGTGCCTTGCGCGGCGTAGATAGACTTGAGCGTGTCCCACGCTGACTTGGACGAAGTGCTTGACGCGATGTGCGTGACTACTGAGGGCGCGCAGCGGAGGCGGATCGCGCTAAGCGCTTTCCGGTCTGCGCGGTCGAATGTCGCTTGCTCTGCGGCGTCGGTCGCATGGCGCGTCTTGTTGCCAAGGACGTAGTCGATATAACCGAGGTCGGTCAAGATGTCTTGTTCTTGCACCTGCCACGAGAAGTAATTCTCGGGCCCCTTCAAAGGTTCGATGCGTACACTGGACGTGTCTGATGTCATACTGACAGGGCGATAATCGCGAGATGTGGGCGCCTAGATTTGATCCGCAATGGATCGACAGGGACGAGAGTTTGATCCGCACTGGATCTGCAGAGAGTGGTGATCGTCGTGTGCGCTCTTTACAGCGCGGGGCTCATAACCTCTTGAAGAATCGAGCGGGGGTGAGATGCGGGAAACGAACGATAGATATTCGGAGAGATATAACTAGGATTTTATACATTTTCGTGTAACTACTAGAAAGGAAATGAAATGTGGGTTTTGAGTTATTACAAAGGCGGAAGACTCAGATAAGATAAAGTGGATCGGAATGAAGATAAGGAAATGGAGATTACTACCGACGGGTGCCTTTTATGGCATGCCGCCCTGCGTCTGAGGTGGGTCACCTCGGCGGCGCCTCGGGATGACAACAGTATAACGGTGACAAGAAAGCATGGCACGAGCAACGTGTGCGCGCGTATGCTCAACAGCATGTACCCATTGCCAACAAGGCCAGGATCAGGTAGTTCGACGCTTTACACCACCTTCTGCTCGCCAGTGCTGAATTACATACTATAGGAAGCCTATGCACGCTGGCGGGCTCGATCCGAATGAAGCTGAGCACATTACAGTGACTTTCAAGCAGGCAAACAGAGACGTCGGAGTCCACCACGTCTACACCAGCCAGGTCCGATAAAGTGTACAAGCTTCCGGATGCTACGTTCGGCAAATACTCGCATGCTTACGCTGATTCTTCATTTGTTCCTCTCTATGCTGCACCCCACACCGCTTCCACATAGTTGAGGAACCATGTTCTATGTGCCGTAATGCCGCCGGAGCGCGACAATATATCTGTCAGATAAACTTCCGCGTGGGTTTTGCAGACGCAGCGCAGGTGAAACCCCCTAGATAAGTTGCCGTCACATAGAGCGACCGGGCGACCGAGGCAGCTTTGAGCATCCTGGTCTGCCCTGATCTCTCCAACGTTACTACTGCTCCGCCGCGCCAAAAAACTCAATGCTTGCGCGTACTACTAGTAACATGCTCGGTATCCACTAGTAGTTAGGCCATCGCAACTTACGCTACGGTTTTTAACTCGTCTGGATTTGAGTGATACTGCAGGAAGCATCGGAGTAGCGTCCGCTCTGTATATCTACGTTCCACTGTGCATTCTTTCCTAGGGCATGGAACTCAGTTTCAATGAAGATTGGCGCCATGATGGTCCCGCGCTCAGCGACAGTAGCGCGCAGAGTCGCACTTTTGTCTTCCGCTTCATCTTCGAGCACATTATCCGTATCTCTCCACGTCCGGTCACCACACGTATGCAATTGCGGTTAGACTGTCAGGTGCGGGTCGAACTGGAGCAAGCTCTTCATACTCAACAGCCTTGGGCGTTGAACATGTTGTAGGAGCGTGACGGAGACTAAGCGGGAAGCCTAGATGGGCGTCTGTCTAGGGTCCCCTGTCAAACCGCGGGAAAGCCTGTCCCGCGTCCCGGGGACACGACTTGTGAAGTCGGAACGCATCTGTGCATCTTGTTCGGATTCAGAACTCAAGGGGAATATTTTTTCTGGTCACTCTGGTAAGTGCACAATCAATTTGCAAGGCCTGCGAGCCCTAAAAACCTCTAGAATTTGCTGATCTCGCTCACCGGGCTTAGTGACTGGCGAACGTGGCCAGCGGTGCGCAGTCATGAGCCTCGGCCTCGTAAGGTAATATCATGCGTAGTCATGTATGTCGATGGCATGGAAGCACCATTCGGAGTTCGTGTCTCGGTCCTTCTCCCTCTTTCGCACTAGGTCACTCACTGACCAGGTTCCGCTGTGCGAGGTGGGCACGCCGTAGTGCAACCTGACCACTTTGCCTGCATGATGTTCCTTGCCATCTGGAAGTTCGCCGGGTGCCACGCAACACACCTATATAAGGCCTGCGGCGCACCTCGCCCATCGCGCAGCCCATCGCCAGACGCCTCCGATTCGCTTCACAACCCAGTGTACACAACCAGCCGACGGTATTAATTCCTTTCTCGAGGTAGCGAGAGGCCCAAGCTCATTCTTGTACAGAAACTCGTATGCCTGCCGAGATCTTTTGGACTGGGCCAGCAGAGAGAGAGCTTGCCGTTCTGCCTGACCATCCGCGCTTCAAGGGGGACAAGAGGGCTTGGCACGAGAGGAGGGTGCGGAAGGATGCTGCGAAAAACATGCCGCATGCCACGAGGGCGCGCATCAGGTACCGTGCTACCACCATCGCTTCAGCTAGTTTTGACAATGTTGCGCAGAAAGCCCACCCACGTTGGCGGCGTGCGGCCTGGTGAACGCGAGCACATTACCGTGACCTACAAGCTGGGAAATAAAGACCTCGGCGCCCGCCACATCTACACCGACGTCGACACCGACTCCGACTCCGAGAGCGAGTAGAACAGGATTGGCTTCGTGGATGTCATGTCCTGCAGGTCTTTGTCCGTGGTTGTGTGCGTTTTGCCTACTTCCTCACTTCTCTTCTTCGCCCCCCATCCCCCTCCCTACCCTGAAGTCACGAAGCCTGGTGGTTGCCTTCACAGAAACCTTGTACAACAGCCATTTTATCGGTGCCTCGAAAGTATCTGTGTCAGCCGTACACATATCTCACACAGGCCGCTCCCTCCAGCCTCGTGAGAATGCTCTCCGAGTCGCAGCTTCAACCCATCCGGCGTCATCTGCCCGTGACAAGCGTTACGCACTGATACTCAGTCGTTCCGCATCTTCGATGTGTCCTCTATTCGCCTACGTATTATGGGTCGCCGTCGCAGGCGCGATAGTCGTGCTGAGACAGCCAGTCGACATAGTCATACTTGTGCCGAGCGGGAGCTTGCTCGGAGCCCTTGTCGTGCCCGTCTGGCCGACGCGTGCCTGTGTTCCATAGAGAGGTAAGCCATGGGACACCTCTACTTGGCAGAAGCATGCTCATTAAGTCTGAGTGTCGTTTTACTCTAGCATCGGCCGTTCTACTCGTAGGGCTGGTAGTCTGACATCGGGGTCTCTTGTCTTTCTCAGTACTCAGACCTATCATGATGCGGTTCCGCTAAGTGCCGCTGTCAATGAACATCGATGCAAGCGATTAAGATCCGCTAAGACGATATTGAACTGAATCCAGGTACGAAGCTAGTCGTACAGTGAAGGAGAGGTCTCACAAACGCTGCTTAGGTTAGGACGGGATCGGTTGCCGCGCCGCGATATGCATTCAAATCGTACATGCGGTAGAAAGCCTTCAGGTCTGCGTTACGGCACTACCGTTTGATCCCAGTCTATACTCCATTCGGTTTCACCGACGCTATTAATTTTACATTGCTCTTCGGGTGTCGCAGATCCATCGCTGTGGTGCGCACGACAGTAACGTGGTGGCCTTAGGAATTCCTAGGATACCTGCGTCTACCACTCAGTGCACAACTCGCCTTATCCTGCAGCGCCAGAAGTCCGGGACCCTTCTCAAACTCTCACGCCGTGGTGGTATGATCACTCCCTGTTATCACACAACTGACCATGAAGTCGCTCGAGCGACATATAAATGCCAGACAACAGAGTGTTCGGCCTGCTAAGACGGAGACCCGCCGTTGCATGTACAGTGAGCCATGAACTCTCCTCTCGATCCCTAGTAAATTTGCTTAGCCTTCTGCCAGGAGAAACATGGCCCAGAACATCAACCAGATCCCCGCTGACCAGCTTGTTGCGCATAACGATCTGCTGTTAGACGGGGGAGACCCGCGCCCGTTGTCAAATGGACCGCGCCTGCTTTCAAAGAGCTGATGGACAAGATATCAAGCGGCGAATATGCCCATAGCGCAAAAGCTTGGTGCGAGAACTTGGTACTGCGATACCTGGAAAAAGAGGTTCCTCAGGCAACTCAGGCTAGGATAAGGTACGCTGCTGACGGTCGCTGGCTCCCTCGGACTGCATCATGCTAAAGGGCAATAGGAAACCGCCGCACAAGGGCGGAACAGATCCCAACGAGCCGCGTCATATGACAGTCACTTTCAAGGACGGAAACAGGCCTATCGACACGCGTCACGTCTATACCGACGAGCAGTAGGTTGGGCAAGGATTTCCGGATGCTGTGTCCAGCAGGTCCTTGTCAGCAGCTTGCTAGAGCCTCCATGTACCCCATCATGCTTCACCCACTCACTTTGCTGTACACCTTGACGACCCGCTACCTTTGCAATCGATGACAAGCCCCATTCTGCGAATTAATACACGAAGTCTTGTTTTCTGTCTTATTATTCCATGATTTCCCTACAATTACCCCAAACACACACCCACGCCTGACGCCCGCTCCTGTTCGTCCTCCGAGCGAACCCTAGCACCGATACCCTAGGACGCCGACGAAGGTGCATAAGACTGCAGCTCAGTTTCCTCCCGGCGAGGCTCTCCCGCACCCAGAATCCAGCAGCGATGTCGAACACCGTGACGCTGCCGGAGATGCTCAAGGCACAGGCATCGGACGTGCCGCTGCCCGTCGATTGGGCGGCGACAGCGCAAGCCGAGGCGGAGCGCATCGCGGGAGAGCCGCGCTTTGGCGGCGACGTCGCGGGCTGGCACGAAACGCGGGTGCGTGCATACGCGAAACAATTTGTTCCTGCGGCGACGCGCGCGCGAATCCGGTATGCTCCTCCTACACCGAGAGCGCATCGGGTGCTGACAGCGAAGCGCAGGAAATGCGTACACCGAGGGAACGAGCAGCATGAGCCTGAGCACATCACCGTGAGCTTCAAGCAGCAAAGCAGGGACATGGGAGTGCATTGCGTATTCACGGACAGCTCCTAGTGGCACACTTTGAGGCTGTCTGATATAGTAGCCCGCCGTAGAGCATCCTTGAGAACATGTACGACCAGGAGACCGCGACGGCGGATAGAAGTCTTGTCACATTGCGGTGGGTATTGCACCACGAAGTAGATACACGAGGATTGCACGAGGCACAAAAAAGGACTCGGAGGATTGGTCCGCTCCATGATACGAAAGTGAATGGGCGAATATGATATATTTACAACAAAATGGTGAGTGATGCGAGGTGTAATGCACAAGAGTCTCAAATGGTAAGATTGAAAAAGGGCGAACAGCAAGACAGAAAGCAAGACATTAGCAGAACGGGTCTTCGAGCGACATCTAGAGTTGAGGTCCGTGGAAGTTACCCGCCGCCCAGCAGTTTCAGCCAGAGCGACAGAGATAGATGAAGCAAATAATATTGCATGAACTGGATCACGGCGAACCCTCCTGCGTGTCGACGAATCAGATCGCCCACGGAAGCGTCTACGCGAGGAGATCGGGCCATGGTGTGAAGCGAGATGGCGTCCTGACCGAGTGAATTCATCGATGGGACAGATTCGTTCGCGGGAGGGGGTGAGGCTGCCTCGCGCTCGAGTCAATTCTCACCATCAACCTGTATCCATGGTGCCGGCTCGTCCACAGGCGTGCTCGCCCCTGAGCTTGACTCGGAGTCGCTCTGCTCGTCCTGGGGCAAGTTCTCCTTGTTGTCGTTGAGAGCGACCGGCGGGGTTAGTGGTATCGTTCCGTCAGGAACCGCCTTCGATGGGTCGGCGGCAAGCTTTGCAGCCTCCTCCTCGGCCTTCTTCTTCTCGGCAGCCTGCTCGAGGAGCTCTTGACGACGCTTTTCACGCTGGACGGAGGCAAACAACAATGAGTACCATATTTGGGAAGCGGGTGCAAAGCGCCGGGATTTGCCGAGATAACCATCGATACTCACCGCTTGCTTTTCTTTGAGCTCGCGTTCCTTCTTCAACCGCTCCCTCATCTCCCGCTCAGCGACTACCCACTCTGCAGCCCCGTTCGCAGCTTTCTCCGGACTCGACTTGTTTTTCAGCAAATCTGGGGATTTTCTTGTCAGCATACTCGACGACGACGACAACAGCATACACTGGGACTTACAGCCTTGAAGCGCGGCGACACTGAACTCCTCTTCGGGGATGGAGTCGGCGAACTGCTTGGCGAACGCAGACAGTGTCGCACTATCCAGTGGGGGCGCTGTGTGCTTGAACGCTGCAATGTCTTCCTCGACTGCAGGCGGAAGATAAGCCTGGTTCTTCAAGGCCTCGAGCGGGTTCGCTTTCGGCACCTTCGGTGAGCCCATCGTCGAGCTGGTTGGAGTCGATGGTGTCGACGAGCCAGACCAAGACGACACGCTTGCCGTCGAGGGGCTAAAGGCCGACAGCAGTGACGAGAAGGTGGAACTTCCCGACGCTGACGACGCCGACGGTGATGGAGGGGTGGGGAGCTCGATACCCTCCAGGTCGCCCTCGATCGGCTCCTCATCCTGGTCGCACGATGGGAAAAAGTTGCGGAAGAGGAGCTCGGCCTGCCACTTCGACGCGTTACGGAACTCTACCCAGACGTCCATGCGACCAGGACGTGACAAGGCGGGTCAAGACGCTCGAGGTGGTTAGTCGTGCTGGGAGAACCATAGTTAGTTACTGGTCACAAGTAGCGGTGCGTGTATGCGCATGACTCACGCGAATAGAATGCGACCTTCGCTTGCAGCCACGCCATCCAGGGCATTGAGCAGCCCGCTGAGACTGAGAGTGTTGACGTCGGAGAGGTGGTCGTTCTTGTGGCGCCTTCGTGAGTGGGACTCCGTGTTCTCCGTCGAGCTGTTCGAGTTCTTTGTCTCGGGACTGCCAGTTGATTCATCGTCCCGAGAAGTACTTCTCGTGAAAGCGGCGTCGAGATCTTCGAGCAACACAATGCAGCGGGCCGGTACGCGGCCCATGAGTGTCGTTAATGTGCTATCGTTGATCCATGATGATGACAACGATACAACATAGATGTCCAGCATGAGCTCGCCGGCAATGGCATGGATGAGGGAGCTTTTTCCTGAGCCTGGCACACCGTGCAGTAGGTAACCTCGGCGGAATGGTATACCGCGGTCTGCGTACCACTAAAGGGGGTTCAATGTCGTCAGCTTTCAGATTTCGACGGACTTCAAGCAGCGCCAGAACGGGCCAGATTTGGCGATGACGGTACTCAAATGGTACGTTCGAACGTTGCTTTAACGATAAGACTCATGACATTACCTTTTCAGATTTCAAGAAATCTTTCGTGTCCGCCAAAAGCATTTCCTTTACTCCGGGTTGAGAACGATGGACGACATCGGACGCTTGTGACGCGAGTCGGTCCACCTCCAGCACCCATGGGAGTCAGCGAAGTATATCTGAATTCGGTGCACCGCCTCAGCCTCATACTCCTTCTTGGCCTGCAGCACCAATTGCTTCAGGATGGAGTTGTTGCGGGCGACGACACTGATGGAGAGCACTTCGCTGCTGCCGCCGTATGGGTCCTGCTTTCTTGTGCGCCGTACACGCAGCCAGTGACCTCTGTAATAAATGGTATGTGTCGTGTTCGGTGTCGGCTGGAACACTACGCGCGTCTTGACCTTTCCAGGCACGTCGTCGTCGTTCTCGTCATCGTCGCCAAAGGAGTTGTCTCCCGCGCGGGTACCGAAACCCGGCGTCGAGGTCCTGGTCGTCGTCTCGAACTCGCGAGAGCGCTGCCATTCCGGTCTACGCGACAGCCACAGCATCAACCAGTCATACGGATAATCCTCCTCCGAGAAGTGCGCGGTCAGGAAGAAGGCTGCGCGGGAGGGTGAGTCAGTCGGCGACGCGGCACTCGATCGTGGAAAATCGGAACGCACAGTTTATGAAGTGCGACCTGTGGCGGAACGGGATGATGGTTGGTGAGCACGGCGGTTCTCACACGCCCAAGACGCGTACTCACCAGCCTGAGCTAGCCATTCTGCGAGCCGTCTCGACCGTGCCACCGAGGACGACGAGTTTTACGCCATCAATCATCGACGAGCCTCCGCCTCCGCCGACGAGGGGTTGGACAAGAGATTTGAGAGCGTCCATCGTGGTGTTGGTGTCGACGAAGGACTGACAAATCCAAAACTGCAAAGGATTAGAGGCGGGAGGCAGAAGAGGGATGGTGGAGGGGCGGAAGCAAGTTATACGGAGACGCTGCGGGTCTCGGGAGGTGACCAGTGGCGGTGGTATCTGGGTTCCAAATCCTAGGATCTCTGGCGAAGGCGGTACCTGGATGACTAGAGCGACGGTGCCGATGAGGTGAGCGACTGTTCGCTGTGCACGGCGGCGAGGAGCGTGTATGACTCGAGACGACGAGGTGGTCGTCGCGGAGAAAGACGCGTCAGCGTGCAGACGGACGGGCTGGGGGGCTCTTGAGCGATGGGGCAGGGTCGATGTTCTACTCATAAGGGAAGACGAGCCCGTGAACTGTGATGAGCGCTGGTATCACCGGTTAGCGCAGCCGCCACCGAAAAGGCGGCAGACTTGCGACCTGGCTGTTGCTCGTCGACGAATTTACGTTGTGTGTGCCCAGACTCGTGGCAGGTACATATGTACAGTACGTCAACGTCCTCTCCTCCAGACGTCCGCCACCCGCAACACACACGAAACCCCCTAAGCTCAAGCTCGGGCCAGCGTCGGATGTTTTAACACCAGCTGAGTGCTGCAGCCAACGGCTGATCAGAACTGGGACACTCTTTCTCATATTGGACCGGGTTGGGCAATGGGTACCATATTCTCCTGTTCCATCTAAACCCAGCCGGAATGAAGAGCCACGAGTCTCGATACAGACACAATTCGAGCTGCATATGACTACGAGAGGCCCCAGAAGAAGCTTGCGATACGCCCTTGCGAACTTTGCAGCCGGCTCTAGAGCACTGCCCACTGGGTAATACCCTCTCGGGATGCCATGCCTGGGCAGTCGAGCGCTGATACATCACACCAATATATACCAGTCCGCCTCGTGATATACCCCAGACGCACCGTATCTGACCGAAAGAACAGCATGCCCAGATCGCGGAAGCTGCAACTCGCACGCTAAATGCAAGACAACTGCACCGCGTGCCCGACAATTGCTCGCGATGACGTCCCTACCAAAGGCTCGTCGCACACGCCTGACACCCGTGAGTGCATTCGTGCGACCCTGGGCCTTGAGTAACCGGAAGGCCCGCCGCCCCCGCGGCACCTCGCAGTCGCGCAAGGTCCGCTGCGCTCCACGGCTGGCGCGAGCTTAAGGCCACGACAGGGCCCTCAGACACGCCGCAGGCCCAGGGCCGTGTCCCGGCCTGGCTGCGCGCGTGCTCCGGCGCAGGACGGCGTGCCACAGCTCGGAGAGAGTGGCGACTGGGACCATGCCCGCGGTCAGCCCGACGGGCCCACATGCGCGCGAGAGTTTTCTGGTTTCCCCGAGGCGGCAGTCGCGGTGTCGCGGACGCCGCTGCGCCGCGACCGTGCGTACTTTTCTGGACGCTCTCCGAGCGAGCAGTTCAGTCCGGCCGGCACCCGGACCCCAGCAAGACAGGGTTCAGCCTCTGCGTCTGCGTCTCCCGGTTGGGCGCACGATAGCCCCATCTCGCAGCGCTGGCCGCGTTTCGCGACCAGGATGGTGTAGCGAGAGCGCGTTTTTGGAGTCAGTGAAATTCAGGACGAAGCATGGGCGTTCGCAACTCATGATGTATGATAGGGTTGCCTCGAATTCGAATTCCCTTGCGGGACGACGCGGTCATGAACGCGGTATGAGCCCATCTCAACGCCTTTGATTTTCATATAGAAAACGTATGACCCTCAACGCACCACGCTATTACTACACAACCTGTACGGTAAGCTTGCGATTGCCGTATAGGCAGCGACGGTGGCACCGGGTGTTCGAGGTCCGACGCCATGCCGCTGAGGACGATCTGGCTACTTGGCAGCCGACCCTGAGACGAGGCCAGCTGAGGCCGTGAAGCACTTCCAGGAGGCGCAGCCACAGGGCAGCGCTGCGCGCGCGCCCTCCCGACAATCCCGACGAACGTTCGATCTGCGCAGGATCCGCGGGGGCGCTGCAGGCCCTTGCTGGAAGTTGGGCTGTTGGGCTGCCGGCGGCGCCACGGTGCGGGCCGTCGCGCGCGGCGTGCGGGACGCAGCGTGCGGGGGAGCAGGGGCGCAGGGGGCGCCGCGGCGGGACACGGCGGAGAGCATACTTGCGCCATTGGACACCCGGAACGCACAGATTCAGGGAAGCCCGCGCACTATACGCACCGATGACACGGGAAGACACCCTTCGGATTCCCACCGGAGCGGACGCGAGCTCGAGACCGTCCACCCGCGAAGGTTTCGTGATGCGGCGTCCAGAGGAGAGGCTGCATGACTGCGTAGTGTCTCTTGCGTGACCTCAATGCAGGCCCTGGGCGACTGTCAGGACCCTTTTTCGGTCCGGATTGACGATTGTCGCCTACACAAAAGGCGTTGTGTGGATACTAGGAGATGCGAGGAGGTGCATAGTGGCGCAGACTGCGTTCGAGGGTACGAAATGTAGCAGTGCGACAAGCGGACATCGAGCGGGAGACGACCATGTGCTGCAATCGTCTGGAGGGCCCTTGGAAGGAAAGTGTGAGCCGCGCGTTATGCTGGGCATACAGGTAAGTACCGAAGATCTCTCGTAGTTCTCGTTCTATTCTCATACTAAACCTTGCGCTGTGCACTTTTTCGATGTTCTAGACGTCCTGAAGCACGCTAGCACAGGAACCACTGCCGTCTCCTTCGACTTGCCGAGCTTAAGATCATTTGCTGGTTCCTTCGATCGAGCAACGTCTTGCGCAGACAGAGGGGGGCATGTCATCAGCTGGTAAATATGTGAAGGGTCGAAGTGTTACGGTAGGCGATAGAAATCAAGGACTGGAAGCATCAGCGGACGCCGCTGTGACGCTTCAGCCTCAACAGACGATGGTGAGAAACTGACTGTAACAAGCTCTGCTCTCGTGGACCATAGAGTAGCAAGGACATCCATCTGACGATGTAAGGTCCGTGTGCAGGATAGCAGACAGACGCCTGACAGCCGCAGTACGTGTTCCAGGCTGGTCTGGATGCGAGGAGCGACCAACAGGTTCGATACTGAAACACACATGACATAGAGTTGATCAGGACAACGAGTCGGGCGACTGGACCGATATACGCAAAGTGACGAAGGCGCAGCCTGACCGCAAACACCTGAACTTCCGGCCTTCTGAGTCGGTAGTAAACTTGCAAAAATTTACCGGGGTGGACCTTGAGTGGACCCTAGGTGGACGAGTACCTCGAATCCATGTTGGGCATTACGCCAGTACGCAATGAAGATCGTGATTCGAGCAGCCGACAAGGGTCTGGAAAAGTGGCAGAAAGCAATATGTGGCGGCGGAGGATGCAATAATGGAAATGGGGTGACAGAGAGCTGTATGGGCGACCAGCGAGAGATTAGCTTGGTCGACATGAGCAGGGACGAACGCCACGAGCAACGCGTCACGTGCGCAATCCTGGGCGCGTGCGTGGATCTGTCATGCATGAGCCATGATTTCAGGAAATTAGGATAGACGAGAAGGCATACGGCGTTCGGACCGATATATTACAGGCTGCCACGGTGTACGATGACCGTCAGCATTCGCACCCTACGCAAGTATTGCGCCACAGTCTTGATAACACAGACAGAACGCTGGAGCTCGGAACAGGGCAGATTATCCGGGAGCAAGGGAAATGTCGCAACATGGCAATCGCGTGCGCACGACGTATGCTTGCAAACTCTAATTGTCGTCGGAGAACCTGCACTCCAGCATCATGACTTGGAAAAGACGAAGCCGCTTGCTGTGCAGGCGCGAGAGACAACACCGCAAGCACCGAAGAGAACTCACCGGCAAACCCTTGCATTAGTGCCATTCTCTGCAATAATGAAAATCTGGGTTCCTGGTTACGTGGTAAGCTTGGGCTGTCGGCACACGCGAGGATTAGTCCATTGCTAGACGCGCAGGCGGTGTACTCGCTCACCTTCCCACGACGGTGAGAGAGACAGATTGGGATTGACACGCCCGTACCTCATACCAGCTTCTTTCCTGGCCCCAGGAGGTGCATACGTGTTCAGGTCGCGTGAGTGTCTTGTGAGCGGATCTAGACTGGGGGACGCTGGTATTATCACCACCGAGCTGTTGGAGAATGGGTGAGGTCGCGATGCTTGGCTTTCAAAGACGGTGCGCTTCGAGCCCTTCTAGACTTGGACACAAGAGAGGCGATGATTGAAGACCCTACATGATGACAATTCCCAACATTCACTAGAAGTACACGTGCGCTCGCGGCATACCGACAGTCTATAGATTCGCAACTGCAGGTGGAAGGTCGATGACCTTGCCAACAACATTATAACGTTTCCTGAACAACAGCATCGGGGTAAGCACAAACAATACAAGGGCGAAAACACGAGTCACGCACAAGAAGAAGTCGTGCCAGTCGTTAAGGACCTTCATCTCTGTCTCTGGCAGCGTGCTATAGTCCGGTGACGCGTCTGACTCCTTCAAACTGGACATTCCGAGTGCACGAGAGGCGTCTCTGCCTGCAAATAGGTTGTACGACCCGCCCTTGCCGTACGTGTCGCGCTTGCGGGTCACGTCGAATACGGTGCCTACAGAGCGTCTTCAGCCTCCTTGCACGCATCTGCAGAAGGTGCAGCACACCTTTGATAGCGACATAGATCGGTTTCGAAGGATCCGAGCCGTCAAACTCCTTCAATTGTTCGAGTGTAAAGGGGTCATCCTTGGGTGGTGCAAGGTCGTCGCGCGCAGGCTGCATGATCGTCTTGGGCTCTTCTTGTGTTTTCTCGCTCGGTGTTGCGGCGGTGCTCGTCGATGCCGGTCCTTTCGGGCCCGCAAAGAGTCTGTGGAAGATGAGGACGGCAGGGATGGCGAGGACGAGGGCGGAGATGATCGTGTACGCGGTCATGAGGGGCTCGGCATTTCCCGAACGGAGCACGGAGCCCCTTCACGTCGGTGAGAATGCGGGACAAGAACCGTCGCGACGAGTTCAACCAGAACAAAAATATATTGTTTTGAAGGTCTCCAGGAGCAGGCATCTTGTCTAGAGTATATGCTGGGTATAAAACGTTGGCCATGGTGACAAGAAAGGCCAGAGAATACCGACGGAAATATGCACTCGCTCATGGAAAGCCTCGTCTACTTGCACCCTCCATATAGGTTTTCCGACCTCTCCTTCGACGAGCTACCTCACCTTGCAAAGCATTTCCTCGGAGATGTCCTCGCCATCGCCCCGCCACATGCATCATCCCCGAGCAAATCAGAGCGAGATGTCGCGACTGTGCGGCGAGCTTTGCAGGATGCTCGAAGGGAATACGATGGCACTCGTACAAGCAAGACGGAACGCCGACCTAGCCAGCATAGACGACGTACCTTCATCGCCTGTCGACATCAAGGTGGGCAACGCTCGGAGGGTGCTGGAGGTGCTGGGCGTCCTGCTGCCTGAGCGGGAACGCCTCATGGACGAGTTTGTCGGGCGATTCGACGCGCTGGTGTGGCTCGAGCTTTCGAGGCTAGGCGGGAAGAGGCTAAGCGTGGAGAACCAGCGGCAGTATCGAGATGAGCATCCGCTCTTCCGGGATACGCTGCAGCGCACCAAGGACATTCTCGTAAACCTCGACCGTGAGGTGGCGCTCCTCGATGAGGTGAGGCGTGGGCCGAGCTCTGCGCCACCTGTTCAAGCCACTTTCTGGCAGGGTCCACCAAAGGCTACGAGAACAAACGGCCAAGCCATGAGATATGGGCGGTCTAACACCACTAAAAGCAGGAGAAATAGTGAGGCATCTGTCGCCAACTGGCGGGAGAGACGCAATCTCGGGGTCTCAACGGCCGGTGTGTCGGACTCCGACAGTGCCAGCGACCTTGGATCGTCTTCCTGAGATATGCAAGTTCCCGTAAGTCCTGAGGCCAGGTAAACATTATATGAAGCCTGACTGACATCAAATATCCCAGAACACATATATACATGTTGCTTCTGCATGATCTCGGCGTCCTATGCTATTGTTGTGTCATGAATTAGCTGCGACTTCACTATTCTCATTGACTCCTCTCTTGCTGCAGTGCGTTTTTCAATGTACCTATAGCGCCCTTATCAACGACTGCTGGAATAGCGAGCAACAAGGGAGGCGGTGGAAAGAACGTGAACGTTGCTCTGAAAGCTGCGGTCAGAGTTTGGCTGTATTTGGGTTCGCGAGGTCGACTTTTGTAAGCGCCCAACACTTGTCCCCGAACGTCTGCCACCCACCCGTCCCCACCTCGAGGCAAATATCGCCACATCGTGTATATTATGTCCGGAGAGGACAAGTCAGAGGCGCAGCTAGTGAGAGACGTTACTCAACAGATTTCGCGTGCACGACGAGCCCAAGTACGCACGTCTGCGGTTGTCGCCCAGGTGAGTGTTTATCAGGTGTGGTCGAAAGCGCGATTATAACCCGAGCCCCGCAGCAAAAGGATACCTTCAAACGTCTCATTGAGATTGTGCACTCGCCACATCCACAACTTAAGAGTCTTGCCGCGCAGAATATCAAATATTTCATCAAGGACTTCCCCGAGCTTGAGGACGATGCTATAAACGCCGTGTATGACCTGTGTGAAGACCAGGAGCAGAAGGTGCATGCTACGTCACGCACCTAGTCCTCTTGACTTACATATCTGTGTTTTAGGTCCGCAAGGACGGGTACCGTGCTATCACGTCAGTCTCGAGGGAACAGAGGAAATGGGTGAAGCGCAACGCGGACGTCCTAGTGCAACTACTTCAAAGTGGTACGTGTCCGTCCGCCAAGTGACGTTCTCTCTCTTCCCAGGGACCCGTCTCTCCTCGACGTATCTTCGCTTCGCCCCTCTTCAACCGTCCTCGCCCCCAAGTGCACGCCGAACCGCTAGACTGATCGTGTGTGTAGATGAACCGGAGGAAGTCGAAGTCGTCGAGCAGCAGCTGACAGAACACCTCGACATGGACCCCACGGTGACCCTTGGAGTACTATGCGACCAGGTTGCTCCCCAGGACGATGCTGCGGACGACGAGGAGCAAGCGATACGCGACCGTCTCAGAGGACTCGTCCTTAACTTTATGACTGGCAAGGCAAAACGTGCGATCACAGAGAGACATGCCAATACCTACAACAGTCCGGCGGAAGAAATGCTTGTGCAGGGAATGTACAGGGTACGTTGTGTCTCAAACTCTATGATATTGGGCTCACGGACCCGCGCTGCTAGGCGATCAGCAAGTTGCCTCCTACGGATGTTGAGATAATCGTCAAGGAGGTCCTACTACCACTACCTTCGTTCAGCTCAGCGAACGCACCACGAAGTAGTGAGCTGCTGAACACGCTCATGGCTGAAGCAAGACTAGCCTGGAAGTCTGAATCACCGAAGGGCGACGACAGTTCCTCAATCCCTCGGACTCGTTTCTTCCTCGAACTGGCACAAGACATTGTTGTGAACAGGCGTTTAGCCCCTCCGCATAATCTTGCGCGATTCTATGTCGCCACTTTCTTGTCGAAGGTGGTGTTGCCTGGCCTTACCAGCGATGCCCAAGCTTTTGTGATCAAACGCCTTGCTGAGAGCTACAGCCTAATGTATGAAACTAGCCCAACTGAGATCACTGCGATACGGAACCAGCTGGTAGAAGCCAGTGGACCGCTTCTTTCGGTGAGTGGTTACCGGTCATATGACAACCATTGATTGACGTATTCTCTAGTGCTTTGTCGAGTTGAAGCCCCAGTTCAGACACTGGCCCGCGTGCGTGACAATCCTGAAAGCGTGCAATCAGGTAGGTCTTGTGATATCTTTCTTCTCTCGGCATAAATTTATGTGGTCGCTTCCAGCGTCTTGAGACCTCAAGCTGGAAGCCCTCCCCTACTGCCCTGTCAGCATATCAGAAGCTCCAAGATGAAGCCTCAAACAATGAGATTCCGCAAGAGCATAGGCAAGCTGCAGAAGAAGTGCAAAGCCTAATCAGGGTTCGCAATGGACCGTCTTTCGTTTTCCCTTTCAGAGTCCAACGATGTCCTCTTCTCTCTTTGAGCAGCCACTCCTCCAGACATCGTCTGCATCGCGCCAGCCACCAGCGTCGGCGACCGCACCAAGCCCTGGGACATCCACCAGCGTAGCGAAAGGTATGTCCACCAACGGCAAGCCCAATGGTGGCCGCGTCCAGATCAAGCGCAAGTCGGAGCTGCACACAGAGCGGCCGCCCATGACGCACCAGCTGCCATCAAGACCACCTTCACAGGCGTCGATATCGCATCGGCCTCAGTCGCCTGGTCAGGGCCCTGGCGCACGCGGTGAGCGACAGGCCCCGCCACACATCGCCGCGCGCCAGGCGGAACGCCAGCGAACGACAAGCGCGCCGAATAGCGGCCGCGCGACACCAGTGGGCGATGGAGAGCCACACCCGAAACGGCAGAAGGGCCTCAGCGGCGAGCCGTCGGTGCCCTCGCTGCTGAGCCGGCTGGCGCTCGCCCCGGGTGCAGGCGAGAAGACGCGGGGGTCGCCCCGTTCCGAAGTGCCGTCGCGCCCGCCGTCGACGGTCCCGGCGAAGCGACGTGCCGAGCCAGAGCAGCAGGGACAAAGGCCTGCGCAGCAGCAACATCAACAGCAGCCCCGGGAGCCCCAGCGGCAAGAGCACACGCGGGCTGCGCAGGCGGACGTCAACACGCCGCCGCCGGGCGGATGGAGCATCAAGGGTGCGGCAAAGGCAAGCAAGCAGCCGACGCCGCCTGCGCATGAGGCGGGTCCGACCTCGCTGCTTGAGCGATTGAACCCGAGTGACGCAGCAGGTGGAGGTCAGGCGCGCAAGAAGCGGGTGAAGACCTAGTCAGTGTAACCTTTCTGTAGCAGGCTCATTGTTGTATGCTCGAGGGTGCAATGCGATTGGAATACTTCGTGTATCGTCCACGTGCCAGAATCGTGTTTGAGGGAAACACGTCCGAGTTCTACATTCGGTACAGGTAACGGTAAAGCAATCGTACTGATGGTATTCTATGCGGTCTCGTATGCTATTTCGCTGAATAGCTGCTCGAAGGCCTCTGTACTGTCGCCGATGACACCAAAGGTCTCCTGTAATGTCCGCCCGAGATAGTCCAGTTCCTGGATGACGCCGCGCATGGTGATCGCATAGGCAAAGAACAGCAGCTGGCGCGATCCTTTGACTTCGCGGTTCTTTACCACGTCGAGTTGACGGATAGCGTCGACCTAGGAATATGAGATGAGCTCTTACAGCTCTGCCGAGGAACCGATGACACTCACCAGGCGACGCCGGGCGTTCTCGGCGGGTGGCAAGTATGGCGGCAGCGGTGACTTGAGCCGGAATGCCGCCGCGAGCGTCGAGAAGTACAGGATTACGTTCCCGACCATGTCCCGCCGGTACCTGTTTGTGGGTATAATGAAGTCGCGACGGACGGTCGTGTGCCTACGGATAGAGGAGTCGTCAGGAAAGGCATGAGGCAAAGCAAGAAGACGACCGCGCACCATTCTTCGCGGGAGCTGACACAACGCATGCTGTGTAGCTTGTCGAGAATCGTCTGCAGGCTTGTGAGCATCGAGCGATAAAGCTTCACCGGGAACGGGCCCTTCAGGCGCGGCTCGTGCTGCGTTTGTGCGAGTAAGCCTTGCAGTTCGATGAGCTTGATTTGTAGATGGAGCTCCCTAGAGAGAAGATGTCAACAGGCAATGGTGTAATAAATGAATAGGTACGTACATGGCCATAAACTGGAAGACCGATTCGTTGAGGTGTGAAGATCCCGCAAGAAGGGACGTCATCTCGGTTGGCTCGCTGCCTTCGATCCGGCCAATGCTGGGCCGGCGTTCTCCCACGAGTTGAACGCTACCAGACGGGTGTACAACCAACCGATGTTGAGACAGAAACTGACGTTAACGTGAGCATGCGTCAGGCCCGCATACAACGACCCACTTACTCGCCCAGGGCTTTGCCGAGCTCTCTCCTTGCCTCGATCGGCCACCACCAACGGGAAACAATGGCAGCCCAAACGACACCGACGGTCACCGCCGTCGCGCGATGGAAGGCTATGTCGAAGATAGATATGTCCTTCTGGCGGAGATTGTAACTGAGGCCGTGTCAGTACCAGAAGAATAGCCAATAGGCGCATCAGCGCTCACCTATACAGGCATGTCAAGTTATAGGTCAACAGGACAAAGCGAGCCGAAGTCGCATATTCTGGCTTGGCGACGATGTAGTAGAAGCAGGGTATCGAAAAGAAGAAGCCGAAGATCGAGAGAACCCATGGATTTTCTGGGAATGCTGTCCATATTGCCACGGCGGTTGCTGCTCCGATTCTGAGCACTGATGTAAGTATTTGACGACGCTCTCAGTCGTGCCTGCGACTTACAAGGTACCGAGAACACGATGTAGTCCGAGGAAATTTGTCTGCAGACTGAATCAGCAAAGGTACTAGAGCCATGTAGGTATGCACTTACTGCTCCAATGGTGGGCGATATGACCACAAAGAACTGAATGGAGCGGTGAGCGAGGCTTTAGTCCTACATGAAAGAATAGCCTACCGAGATTAGGGCCCACTCTCCTCTATACTCTACGAAGATGGGCCTAGTGACGTCGAAGAAAGCCGGGGCAGCGAGCATGGCAGTCGCCATCCCAGCCTTGATTGCGTAGCGCATGTCGTTTTGTTTCAGCCTGTCTCCGAGGGACCATAGTGACTGTCCAATGCGCTCGAAGAACGTCAGGTCTTCGCGAGCCGGTGTTTGTTTTGTATTCGGTGCGTGTGGCTTGATCTTTGGGAACGCTACGGCTCTGTGGGCGGGATCAGGTAGGAAGTACGCAGCTGAATGGGTATGAGCACGAACGCCTGACCGGCACTGGTAGCGACCACGTACAAAGTCTCTTACGCATTCCGCTTTGTCGTTTCTCGGTCGCCGTGTAGCGCAGGCGTCTGATCCTGCGCTGCACATAATACCAAGGTCTCAATAGCCTCTGCAAACTAGTCTCGCGCTGCATATTGCAGATCCGGCTCATCGCGTCGACGAGCGAAATCAGCTCTTTGGAGAACTCCTGCAATGTAAAGAAGAAGCTGAACAGCGTGAGTGTTTAGAGTATGCCAGCAAGGACGAGAAGACGTACAAATACACCAGGAAAATGCTCTCGCTGTCCGAGCCCATGAGCATGGAGTTATCGTCCCCAGCTGTTTTGAGAGATTCCACGGAGTCTTCGATGCCGCCCGTGCCCTTCCGGTATAGCCGAAGCACGGCATGGTTTGAGGTGCTCTCGAAGGTGAATAGTGCGCGCTCGAGGTGGTCTGCGAGATCATGGAACTCTTCCGGTTTCAACTCCTCGTCCACCCTGTGCTGCGGGTCGTTGAATGCCTCTCGCAGTCGCTTCAAGCTGGATGTACACGCGGTCTGTGATCGTCGTGGTCAATTTCTGCAGCTCTGGCAGAAGTGAGAACTTACCGAGAGTGCTTTCAACGGCGGGCCAAGGTCATCGATGACGTCTCCAAAAGCATCAGCTGCCGCCTGCAGCAGCGCCGTGTCATCGTCATGGGTGCCATCCGTTGCATCAATCCCGTTCAGATCCACCGCCTTGCCCTTGCCATTGCCATTTGAGGCAGCAGTAGCATTCGTACGGGTGCGTGTACGTCCTGTCGGCTGTTTCGGAAGCTTGAGGCGGCCGTCTCTGCTTGCTTTGACGAGCTCGTATTGCACGCTGATGCCGCTCCGGAGACCGTTGAGGTGTTGACCAAGGCGATTGAGGCTGCCGACAGCGTCCTCGTATGCTTGACCAAGGTGCGCACGAGGCGAGCTGTCTGCGAGTCCGAGCGTCGCTGCGGAGAGCGCAGCCTCGGGCTTTCCTGGTCCGCCCACGAGCCGCTCGCTCTGCGCCTCGGCAAGGTCCTTCTTGAGCTTGGTAAAGCTGTTCTGGTGGTCCTTGGCGGCCTTGTCGAGTGCATCTTGGCTCACGAGTAGCAGCGGTTCCTCGAGCAGGAACGTCTGCGTTATCATCGTGAGTAGCGTCGCGAACGAGTCAAGTGTCTGTGTCATTGTCCGCTGGAGATTCCGTGTCGCGCGTTGCGGCCAGAATATGAAGCATATGAGATTTGAAATGAGCGAGCCGACGAGAATGATGAAGCAGACTTGGAGTAGAGTCTCCAATCCGCCTTCCTTGACGACACTGCAGAGTGTTCAGGTATTGTTATTTACTGGAGAATGGAGAACTTACACGACGAATAGGATGATGGAGGTCATGCTGCAGGCTGAATGGCACATGAGCGATGAACTTGATGATTCGCCTACGAAACGTACCTGTATTGAACGTAGGCTTGCCCATCCACATTTTCATGTACGCCATGGCGGACATGCCGATGCCGATCCAGAGGATCACCAAGGAATCTGCGAGCCATTCCCATCCCGGCTGAACCTCGAAGAACCAATACATGGACATGCTCCCCAGAGAGATAAAGGTCGCGTATAGGACGCCCATCAGGCAGAACGCATCTGCTTCGAACATGGCGCCAACAGTTTTGGCTGGGTTGAAATAAACGGCACTGTCGTACCTCATCAACATGGGCAGAGGTCGCAAATGCACAGAAACTCACACAGTGGCGACCATATGACCGGACGGAGACGGTACGCGTTCGCCGGGACCATTTCCCGTCAAGTCTGCGATGAAACTCGACAGGTATGGATTGAAGGTGAACAGACTGCCTACGAAGTATGCGATGGCGCACTTCAAGATGTTGCGCTGCACGAGGGAAAGAGTCGGTACTTTGAGCCAGGCGAGTCGCCTTCTAGGAGTCTCATCCACTGTTGGTACAGAAGAGTTGTGTTCTTGGGCGGACGCGTCCGAACTTGAGGCAATTGTACTGTGATCCATAACGTCCGGGGTGTTGCCTCCCTCCGGCTCTGCCGTCATGGGCCGATTCAAATCATATCCGGGAGAAGGCAACGGCGCTGGCGACTCTCGTTGTGACGAGTTGCGGACTATAGACAGGACGTCTCGCACGCTCTCCCTTGCCGTAGGCCGTCGCATGATCGATGTTGAATGCGCGTGCTCCTGCGCGTCTTCGTCGTTGTGGCCGATGAGTTCTCCGAAGACGGACCACTCTTTGTCCTTCGCGTGGGGTCGTTGTCGGCTGCGACGTGGGAAACGCAGAAACGAGGTGGTCGCATCCGTGACAGTGGCGATGGACGAGTGGCGATGGACGGCTGCGGGGGTAGCTGAGGACGAGGAGGCGCTTCTCTGATAGTCAGGGCGCGACGGGCCCGCGGCAGTCGCGGTTTGGGCGTGTTCATTGCCACCCTCGGGCGAGCGGAGCGTGCCAGGCGTCTCGGGCGTGAAGTACTCCGTCATTGATTGGCTCGGCAGACTCGACATATTCTCAGGTGACCCTACGAGCTGACGCCAGTTCCCATCCTCGACTGCGTCTATGCCTTGTTGGGGTACAGGGATGGTAACTGGCCTCGAATCAGGGGTGCCGGCAGGAGGGACGTCGTGCATGAGTGGGCCTTGTTCGAGCGGATGCGATGACATGATGCACTCTATCTAGCAAGAAATCAGCTTCGTTCATTTCCGACAGGCTAGCAGGTGTGGCGAGCTGCCCGAAAGCATGCAGCCCAACCTGACATGACGTGATACCTGGGGATTCACTCACGGTGTGGACAAAGTTAACTGCGATACCGCTACCAAGCAACCATTAGACCACCCTGCCATCCTTCAGGTTGGGGACTCTGCGCACTGTTAATCTTGACTTGCAGGGTCTTCGTCATGCACAACGCTCGAACGCGTACACGATGTATTCGTTGTTTTGTGATAGAGCCAGATGCTTATAGTTGACAGCACCGCCTATGGTAACTAAAACTCGAGGCAGAGCTACACCCTTCAGCAAACAACGCAGGAACCAGGTCTTCTGACATCACATACGGTGTACACGGCGAGCTTCCGCTTCCTAGGTGCGGACACTGGCTCTAACCTCCGAAGTCGTACAGTCGTACAGTCGACACAAGGCAGGGAGAACAGGGGTACGTGTCTATCGAGATTGGAGGGGATGATAATTCACTTCGAAGGTGCTCGACACACTTCGGACATTTCGCCGTCAGGTGTCTCAGACGCGGTCTTGCACAGCACTACGTTCATGAATGGCTGTCAGCGGCCAAACTCCTAAGGCACTATAGCCAAGTGGTTAAGGCGACTGATTCGAATAGTAGCAGGTCCTCCTCCTGCGCTGTAGATTATCAGTTGGGGTTCCCCCGCGTAGGTTCAAATCCTGCTGGTGTCGTCCTCTTTTCCTTTTCCTTTCTACCTTTTGCCCAGCGTGCGGTGGAGAAAGCAAACTGTGTGTCTAGGAAGTTGGTACATCTGTATTTATAACGTTTCACCGTCCAATATCGTTTCGAGCATATACTATCTCTGCGTGAGAAGTTGTCCGGTCTCTGGTGCGCGTCCCTATCGACCAGGCGGCCTTCACAGTCGGATGGTGTATCGCAGTGCTCGCAGACTAAACGTAGAATGCACCATATGTGAATGTACTGGAGCCTATGCATATTAATCTTTCTACTTTTCAGGAGTGAATGTTTCGGTTGATCGTAAGGAATCGCAGGTAACCATTGTGATAGGTGTTAGAACCAATATGTAGCAAGGTTTCACGTCGATCGCCGCTAGTCTCAGTAGTGCATGTGGTAACGGCGAAATAAATCTAGTCTTGTTACAGACTTTGACAGCATCAAGAAGGATGTGTTCCATCACGAGCACAAAGGCTATACACGCAGACGCCCAGAGTTCTTTATATTGGAGCGGTCTTTGTTTTTGTCTCCTCATCTTCACCTTCACCACCGGGCATCTCTCCCTCCCCGCCCATTTTTCCGTTCCTGTCACGACCCTAATCCTCCGCCGTCTGAGGCAGGATGCTTTCTTTCCTTACCCTTCCGTTCCTTGCTTCAGCAGCTCTCGGTGCAAGTCATTTACCGCGCCGCGACTTCCATCACCACCTCGCCCGCGACCTTTCTGCTACCGCAAGCGTGACTAATGCGACCGTCGATATGATTGCTGCTGCGTACTACGCGGGCTGGCACGGCGTCGGGAACAACTACTACAACTTCACGCTGGACGACGTAGCCTGGACCAAGTATACCCACTTGATCTACGCTTTTGCGTGAGTGCCCCTTCGTATGCTCTCCGTACCCTAACTAACTACTGTGCAGCGTTACAGACCCTGCTGCCCCTGAGAATGCGACGCTGGCCGACTCGGACGTGGAGCTTCTCACCGAGTTCGTCGCGAAGGCCAAGAATAACTCGGTGAAGGCGATGCTCAGCATTGGCGGTTGGACCGGTGGTCGTGCTTTCTCTACCAACGTCGGCTCTGCAGAGAACCGTACTGCTTTTATCAAGACGGTCGTCGGATTGAAGAACCAGTTCCAGCTCGACGGCATCGACTTTGAGTGCGTCCTGTTTTCATACAATTGTCGTTGGCATATGTCCATAACAGGAACGCACCATTCCAGCTGGGAGTATCCCAATGACGCCGGCATTGGTTGTAACGCCGTGAGCCCTAACGACACCGCGAACTTCCTTACGTTCCTCCAGGAGCTGCGCGCAGACCCGGACGGCAAGGATCTCATTCTTTCCGCCGCGACGCCTGTCCTGCCATGGAAGGACGAGACGGGCTCGCCCAGCACCGATGTCTCTGGTTTCTCGAAGGTTCTCGACTTCATCACGATCATGAACTACGACGTCTGGGGCAGCTGGAGCAGCGCTGTCGGTCCCAACTCGCCATTGAACGACACCTGCGCGGCCGCCGCCAACCAGATGGGTAGCGCCGTCTCGGCTGTGAAGGCCTGGACAGCCGCTGGTATGCCCGCGCATCAGATCGTCCTGGGCGTCGCTAGCTACGGACACAGCTTCACCGTCCCGCCGAGCGCCGCGTTCACCTCGGGTGACGACAACACCCTAGCTGCGTACCCGGCCTTCAACAGCACCTCGTTCCCGCTCGGTGATGGATGGGATGGCCCTCAGGGTACCGACGTCTGTGGTGTCACAAACAACAACCCGGGCGGCAACTGGGACTACTGGGGACTCGTTAGCGAAGGCTGGGTCTGGCCTAACGGCACTGCCCGCCCTGGCATCGAGAGCCGCTTCGATGAGTGCAGCCAGACGGTAAGCCGTCCGAGTGCAATTTGCGTGCGAGCATTTCTGACCGACGTCTATAGCCGTATGTCTACAACAAGACCTCCCAGATCATGGTCTCGTTCGACGACCCTGCTGCGTTCAAGGCTAAGGGCGAGTTCATCCTATCCGCCGGTCTTCGCGGCTTCAACATCTGGGAGGCAGGCGGTGACTTCAAGGATTACCTCCTCGATGCGATCAGTGTCGCCACTGGCATGCAGGACGAGGATGACGGCGACTGCGGCGACGACACGAGCAGCACCGCACCAGTCGTCACTGCCACGATCTCTGTCCACGCGTCTGCTGGCACCCCTGCTGTGACCCACACTCCCGAGCCCGTCGCCCCGTCTCCGGTGTCCGGTGGCGGCAACAACGACGCGAGCCCGTCGCCGCCCGCTGCTCACACCACGGCACCTGTCCTCGCTAACGGAGGCAACGGCGGCGATGATGACGACTGCGATGACGAGTCCTCATCGAGCCCCGCTGCAGCCACCGCCACGCCTACGCCCGCGAACAACTCTGGCTCGGGCGACGACGATGACTGCGACGATGACGAGCCCTCGACCACTCCGGCTGCCGCGACGCCCACGCCGACTTCTACTGGAGGCGATGACGACTGCGATGACTAAGTCGCGCCCGCTCCGAGCTCTCCCACTGAAAGCATCACGGAAGATTCCCTAACAGGACCCATATATCCATCCTCCCTCCACACTCACCCCGGAGAGATGCCACTCACGACTCCTGCGACGCTTGCGTCGCCCGATACCGCGGCTCGTGATATCGTCTTACATTACATCTTTTACGTGCGACACGGTCGAGCCGTGCGCCGTCGCTCATTGTACATAGCCCTTCATTTGTTGCTGTTGTGTTATCGCTGCTCCGATTCTCTTGTGTATGTGTACCGTGTACATATTTTTGCCGCCCTTAGAGGCCCGCTAGAATATATGCTGTTGACTGGCTAGTTTATTTTGAGTCTTGAGACAATACTCCTGCCTTCCTGCGGTGTGTCGTTCGCTGCCATGCCCCTTTATCCTCTGGCGTCACCGACGCCACCAAGCCTCTGCCTTCCAAAAACGTCTCTCTCACACCACGAGGCGTACATCCACATGCTTGCGAGCCACAGGTGACCAGAAGAGTAGGACACGCGGCGTCCAAAGGACTCCTTGATAATCAAAGTAAGATAAACCTAGAAATACATATTTAGACTTTACAGTATACTAGCGGCCCGATTCGATAATTTTGAGTGGCGACTTCTACTCTCTGGAAGACACGAAAATTCTCCAACGATGTGCACACGAGGCGGTGGAAGTGTCCTGAAGACCAATCCGGCTTATTCCGAAGGAGGTTATCGCACGCACGGGTAGCAGAGACCCTCGACAGCGATGTTCGCCTGCCACATACCGAGGCGGCGCACGAGGCGGAGCATCGCAGGGGCAGGGAGGACGAGGGCAAAGGACACCGGCACCACGCAGACAAGGAATAGTGACAGGAGCAACGTGAGCGGCGGCTTGAGCACGAGGAAGTAGAAGAGCGGGGTGTACGACGTCGCATCCGTGAAGAGCGCGTAGGCATTCTTGTAGAACGACCGCTCCTTCAGCGGGCGGAGGGCCACACCACGCTCGAGCTCCGCAGGCGTCGGCAGCCGTGTGCGCGTGAAGATCGGTGGCGGCGGGCTGGGGACGGGGAAGAAGAGCGGCCGATGAAACGCACTCTGCAGTGCGAGCTCCCCACGCGCGAAGGCGCGGGCGCCGATGAGGTCGAGGAAGCAAAGCACCGCGCCAAGCGGCAGCGCCATGAGCGTTGTCGTGCCTGTCTAGATAGCACACGGAGAACACAGATAAGGGACATCAGTGCCTTGTCGGGCCGCGGCGTGGAGCAGGACTCACCAGCGTGAACACGAAGAGGTATACCCATGCCGCGAGGGCATATGGAAAGTTGAGCACGAGCAGGTGGAAGAGCGCTGAATAATACGCCTTCTTCGTCATCGGACGGAAATACCGTGCCCACCGCCCGCGCCGTCTCGCCGGCAGCGCCCTTGGGCTGCCTCCGCTCCGGACAGCTGCGACGCCTCGGGGCACTGCGTGCGACGTTGGCGAGTCGAGGGCGTCGTCCGAGTCCGATTCGAGCGGCTCAGCCTCCTCAGGGTCGAGATCGCAGTCGCGGTCAGGGTGGAATGCGGAGATAAACGTCTGCGCGAAGGACGGTGCGCACGACGCTGCGGAGTGCACCGTGCTCGACACCGAGATGGTGCGCTGTCGGCGGCTTATTCCACACGGGGGTAGCCGCGGGCTTGCGCTGGCCAGCAAGGGGGTGTGTTCAGTCGCCTCGTGATAAGGGACATGCTCGACTTCCGTGCTCGGAACGGCGAGGCGGAGTCGTAGTCTGAGAGGCCGTCTGTGCTCGTTGAGGGTACCTGCAGGTGGTCCCATGGCTCGGAGGCTATTCCTGGTGCCGACTGGGTACCAGGGACGGTTCTTCGTCTTCGTCCTGAACGTGTTGTGCGCTGTCTGCGCTCGCGCGAAGGATACGGAGGTGGTGGCTCGTTTGGGGGTGTCGTGGAGAGAATAACAACGGGCGTGGGTGCATGGTGGAGGATGGGCGATGCTGCAGCTGAGCCAGACATGGCTAGGAAGAGCAGCTCTCTGGCGAGATGGTTGTTCAGAGAGACTTGCGAGTTTGCAGTGTCCAGGGGCTCGTGATTGGGCACCATTATCGGCGCTTGCTACCACGTGGCGATCACTCCATCAACGCTTATTTCGGGCGTCTGAATCGGACCCCGCGCCCGAGGATGCGCCGCTGCGTCCGCTCCCACCACCGTCTTCCCCGCGCAGACCTCCAGTTTGTATAGCATGCGTTAACCTGAGGTGATACTATCCAGCGATGGCATTATTATCAATATTTATTTCGCTTTATAGTAGCCATAATATGCGCATATATCCACGCTTTAGCACCTCGTACAACCAACCGAGCTCTTCGTCACAATGAGCCGCCTCCACGTATTCCTCAAGGCACCGACAGCCCGCCAGTTGAAGGAAGAAACGGTCTTGACGGATACCAGTGGCGCACAATCCAGTCTGGACCGTCTAGCGAGCATTCACATAGTAGACCACGTATGAGCTTGCTTCCAGAGACATTTCAAGCGGCCAGTCGGAGGATCTCAATGCTGTATGAGAACATCATTTTCAAGGAGACACCCAGCGATGAAGACTCCCTTGATGTAGAGCTTGATCACGAAGGCAGGACCGTCACCAAAAGCGAAGGTGCGTCTAGCATTTCCGGCTGCTCGACCCTCGCTCTGTCTGATGTCTACCAATAGAGCCGACTACATTTATCACTTGGCCACTTACACTACCGCGAGACCGTAGTGAATGGAACGAGTCAGCCGCTGAGAATATGCGTGAGACAACTTTCCTGCGTCCATCCCAGTCTTTTTTCCGCTCGGCCCAAGAAACGCAGGAAACAAACTCCTTCTCCTACTCGCAGCAGATGAGCGGCGACTCGGACGCGTCCGTGACACACTTCCCGAGCTTTCACTTCGCACTACAGACGCTGTCTTCTCTCGCGGCTCTGGGACACACGCCCGCGGCAGCCCCGCGTGTGTCCTATCCGTTCGCGGCTGGGAAGCGCCGCGCGAACATCCTCGTCGTGGTGCTCGAGCTCGAGGGCCCTGACGCGGTGCGCATAAAGCGCGGGGCAGACGCTGGACGCGAAGTCGCCCTCCTCAAAGTTGTCGTCGGCGACCAGGATGGCGGGATCGCGCGCTTGGTAGCCTGGCGCGAGGTCGCGGAGCAGTGGGGCGGCACACACGGTGGTGAACATAGCCCCGCGATGAAAAAGGGAGATGTGGTTTACATGCAGAGTACGTGTCTGTCTTTCGTGTTTTTGTACCTCGTCTCCTCGCAGGAATTGTATCTGACGGTTTTGACAGACGTCCTCGTGTCGAAGGAGGACACGCCCGCCGCAGATGAGCGAAGCATGTCCACCATCTCGCTTACAGCTTCCCCCGCACTTGGGTCCACAATGACCGTCTGCTATCGTACCATGTCGTGGGGAGACGATCCTGCAGACGAGAAACTGCGTCCCGACTTGCGCCTTGGCTACAGCGATGCGGCAGTGCGCAAAGTTGCGACTCTTGTGCAGTGGTTCCAGAGTACTGCAAGACTGCCCATGCTGGAATGACTGGTTGTCCACGACGAGGGTACGTAGGTGGAATCGCCGTTCTCTGTCTCATTGCTTATGTCTCAGTAGGGTGCTTTGAGAAATACGACACTTCAATGCAATGTGCAACCCACTACCCGCGACGCTGCATGTGGCCGGTATGAAAGCGGCACACCGTATCCTGGTCTCCCGAATTTCTGGCTGTCTGCAGCGATACATCAATGGGCTGCTCCGAGGTCTTCGTCCCAAGCACGTGCCGATAGATTCATAGGCAAACTCAATCACCGTCGAACTCTAAATACAGCCATATGCCCCAGGAACGATCTCATTCCCTCACCACTTGGTTTCGTTCTGCGACAGCCCCTGTTGAACCCATATCCCTTCCGCTATTCGCTATGGATCGCTGTCCCGCAGAGCTATGGACCAGGATTGCAAGTCACGCCTGCACGGACGGGGGTTACACGGGAAGCTCGCTGTCCCTGGTGTCGCGTGCGATGTACCAGGCCGTCGAACCCGTGCGCTACCACTCCGTGTCTCTCCTCGGAGACGAGCAGCTCGTCGACTTTTCCGCTCGGCTCATGGCGCTGAGTCATCTACCTATCATTCACCATCTCTTCATCGCAGACCTTCATGTTAAGCGGGTTGGCGCAGCAACGACCGGCATTTCAATTGGATGAACCAGAGACTACATAACGTCATAACGTCTTCCGCCCCCAATTTGATCACCCTATCTATCTATGCCTCGAGTTTCAATCTTGTTATGGACGATGTCCGATTTCCCTGCCTCCGCGACCTCACAATCTCTACTTCCACCTCCCTGGGGCGCACGGCGAAGTGAACGTGGATTCGCGTTTTCCTGTGCTGCATCGATTACACATCCTTCCCCCATTTAGTCGCGATATCTACGGTTCGCTCACCGTCCTACCGATTACCAGCGACTCAGAGTTGTGGCGTAACATGACAGGTTACACCTCTCGCATCACGCATCTCAGACTGTCCAGCACCATCATAGACGGTTACTTCCTCCAATTTCTCCGCGTCTTGCTCAAGATGCCACTCGAGAAAGACGAACCGTTCACCCCGAAGGACATTCGACGGGCGCGCGCTGCGGCCTCGCAGCTACCCGCCTTGCGATACTTATTCGTTCAAGTTAGGAGACTGCCCCAGCCCCTGTGCTATTACTGTAACGCGGTCGTCACAGACGATGTGCAGGAGAAACTCGCGGCTATCTGCGAGGTCTCGATGCACGAAGATAATGTCGGGAATGTGAAGCTTGTGTTGCTACCGGAGCGCATATGGGCCCAGACTACAACTATCGTGACGCCTACGCAGACTGGCGCTCAGTAATCGAGAGTACAGACGGCCCGTGGACTAGTGCCCCGAGACATTGGAGAATTCTACATCGTCTAGCGTTCATGATCATAGAGAGGGTAGTGTATCTCCGGCGGTACGTTGTTTGCTGGTAGATGTCAGTGCGATCGCTCACGCTCCTTAGCACTACGTCAGTCCGCCACATTCGCCTACAAGGCCCATCTCGCCGCGAATCGAATGGGTCAGCGGTATAAGGAGATCACCACCGTTTTCCGTCGCCACACCACCCGTACCTTCTGTTGTGGCGAGCCCCGCCGGACTACCCACTGAGGAAACACGCCGAGCGGCACAGACCGGTGAAGCAGAGCTCTCGCGACTTGCGGCCGCTTTCACTTCCCTCAAGGCTCCATCGCGATGAGCAACCAGGTGCACCGTCTCGACCGTCGCCTTGCATCCGAGATGTCAGCGCGCGAGCTCTGTCTCAGCCTGCAGCTCATCGCGACCGACCCTGCAGTCCGCGTTGACCTCCAGCGACGCGTCGACCAGCACAACGAGGCTATCGCCGACCTCGAACGCGAGCTCAGTGCAGCGGAGGGCCGCCTTCTAGAGACAGACGTGGAGGTTGCGGATTCTGTCAATGCCGCAGCTACATCGTTGCGCGAGCAGTTCCCTCGACTGCCCTCTGTCTCACCGGAACTTGAAAGTCTGCACGACTTGGCAGCGGAGCCAGGTGTTGTCGCCGGTGATCCTATATGGGATACCGAAGAGGGTATCCTTTGGGACTGATAGCTTTCTGTGCTTCTCTTTCTGGAGCGGCGAACCGCCTGCCTCTGCGATTCACACTGCTTAGAAATACACGTATATGTAGCTGCAACAATATGCATGCCGGAATACGCAAAAAGCTGAATACAGTGATGCGAGAATTTGTAGCACCTCGTCAATATGTCGTTCCATGCGAAGGCAGCCCTTCAGGGAAGAATTGCTTGAATAGTTCTGGATAGTGCTGCTGGGCGACGTCAGGGTGGCTCCTGCATTATAGATTAGTTGACAGCTCAAAGCCTGCGAGCTTCACAGCAAGGACACACTTCACACGTCCTATCAACGCGACGAGCCCGGCAGGAAGCTGTTGATACTCGGCGTAGTTCACGGCTGAGTATCAGTATCAGTATAAGAGCAGTGAGGCCAACAAAACGTGGAACGCACCCTCTGACCAGAGCGGCCCTCTATCCTCCTTGATCTTCATAACCTCAGGGGGTACTAGGGGCGGTTAGCCTTCATCGGTCCCAACATGAGCAAGTATGCCTACGCTCTAGGACTTCGTGGCCTATGATCCTGTCGCGGCGTATCATCTGGAAGAAAGGTATCGAGTAGCGTGGCGTTGACCCCTTTTCTGGAGACAGAACGCGATGAGGCGTAGCGATGGCGACTCCCTGGGTAATCGTTTCCAGAGCTGCAGGTTAAGTTGTCGTCGGTTGATAGACTGCCTGTGACAAAACATATTTACGCACCCTTCCCGATATTCACGACGAATGTCCCTGGGATCGGTGGGGCATCGATCCACTCGCCAGACAAGTTCTGCACTTGCAGTCCGCGATGCGGGGATGCCTGAAGTAACTATCACCTCCATTAGCCCTTGCTCTTGAGCTGCACGACCTGGGAGCGCAGCGTACCAGCGTCAGGAAGCCCCCGTCATAGTGCGGGCCCACGCCCTGATTTTCGTCGTCCTCTGACGCAGGGTAATTCACGAGCTTGAGGCGGTCCTGGTTCCCATCGGGCTCGAAGCACGGCGCGAACGCGTCGGGCGGGAGCCCGAGGGCCTCCGCCGCGAGCGCGAGAAGCTGCCCGCTGAGCTCCTGCAGGCTCTGCGCGTAGTGCATGCACGTCGCGCGGAAGCCGGGAGGACGTCCTCGTCTGGCCACTGCTCTCTATGTGTCAGCGTGTAAGCAGACAGCGTGGTCGGCAGCGCACCTGCGACGGGCCCCAGAGGCGCATCCAGTCGGGGTCGCCGGGGGCGGACCGCGGGCCCGTGCTCGTGCCAAAGTCGAACTGCTCGCGCTGGTCTGCGCGCCCCTTGGTGCGCTCCGCGCCGAGGCGGCTGTACCCGAAGAAGTGTGCGCTGTGCACCATGCGCACGCGCTCCTTCTGCTCCGCTGGCAGCGCGAAGAAGGCGGGGCACAGCGCCGCCGTAGCGTCGACGAGTTCTGCCGGCACTGGATGGCGGGCGAGATAGAAGAAGCCAACGCGCGTGAGCGCAGTGCGCAGCGCTGTGAGGAACTCCGGCTTGGTGGATGGGTTCAGGCAGAGCGAATAGTCGAGGATAGGAATACTCGAAAAGTCCGTCGCCATTGCACGGTGAAGATGGCTCAAGAGGTCACGCTAAGCTTGAGAAGAAACAAGGTGCCACACAGAATATATCTGTGGTACCCGATGTGTTGTGTGAACGTCAAGGCCCATTGCGTGATAATACCTCACGGTGGTCAGGAGACAACCCCGCCGGCTGGGCGGTGCTGCTGTGAACATTCCACGTGGCTATCGCGTATCACCGAACTACTCCTCGCTATCATCACCCTGCTCTCATCCATAATCGCCCTTCCTGCAAGTATACACTACAGAACTGCACGTGCTGAGAATTTGGCAGTACATTTCCAACTCTCGTAGACTCTGGGCTCTGTATACGCAGCGTAGCTGACGACTCTTTACAAAGTTTCTCTCGAAGCCTTCAGTGTATACCATGCTCCATTTTCGTACTTCGCTCACTGCGGCATTGCTACTAGTAGCTCCCCTTGACATCTGTGAGCGCCCCAAATCTGACAACCTGAAGACTTGGTATCATAATTACTTCCAGGCATGTGCGTAAGAGAGGTTTCGCAATAACGGCACATGTGTATGAGGACTCGCTCCTCGGTCCTCGGTGCAGTGTGACTGGAATGAAAGCAATACGATAACTTTCTAGACCTAAACTCAATCAAAGTCATATCATCATGTACAGCTACGCTCTCACGGTAGTGTTTCCATCCCCACACCTCTCCCTATCCTTGTGCATTTTGCGGCCTTCGCCCATTTGTACCTCATCCTCATTCGCTGTCACCATGGATCGCTGTCCCCTCGAGCTCTGGACGAAGATTGCCAGCCATGCCTGTACGGACGGCGGTATACCGGGTGCTCGTTGTCCCTGGTGTCGCACGCCATGTACCAGGCTGTCGATCCTGTCCGCTATCAGTCCGTGGCTCTCATCGGAAACGAGCAACTCGTCGATTTTGCAGCTCGACTCGCCGTGCTGCGTCGTCCACCTGTCATTCGCCATCTCTTCATCGCAGATCTTCACGTGGAGAGAAGCGGCACAACGAGGACCTGTATCTCTCGAGAATCACCCAAAGATTGCATAATATCATCCTCTGTTCTGCACCGAACGTGATCACCTTGACCATTCACGACTGGATCTTCAATCTTGTTATTGACGACGTTATATTTCCCTGCCTCCGCGACCTCATGATTTCCAGGTCAAACTCTCCCAAGGCCCTAGGCGAGGAGGACTTGAACCTACGCTTCCCTGCGCTGCGCCGACTGTGCATGCTCCCTCCACTACTACGCCCCTACGACTCTCCAACGTTTACTCCAGCGACTGTCAACACCAGCCGAACGTTCTGGATTGACCTGACACGCTATACATCGCGCATCACACACCTCACGCTACTCGACGCAAATATGGATGGCTATTTCCTACAATTTCTCCGCATGTTACTCCACCTCCCAGTCGAGACGAACCACTACTTCAACGCAACCGACATCCGGGAGGCGCACGACGTAGTGGCGCAGCTGTCCTCGCTCCGGCACATGTTCGTGCAGCTCGAGAGGCCGAGACACTACATGTGCTCGCAGTGCGGCAGGGGCATAACGGCCAGCTTGGAGGCAGGGCTTCTGTGTATCAGCGACGAGTCGACGCGCGAAGACAGTGTCGCGAGCGCAACGCTGGAAGTGCTGCCGCCGCTTAGATGGCCCAGGGATATACCTTCAGAGAGGCCTACACGGACTGGTGCTCAGCAGTTGAGGGCGCGGATGGCCGTGGGCTGGTCCTGTTAAAGCCTCGGAAGAGCCGCCATCGGCTGTTGTGCGCGGAGGCTGCCAACGCGCATGCCATCGCGCAGTCCGTCCCTTCTGGTATGTTATTCTTGAGTCAAATTTGTTCTGCTGCTGAGCTGCTCTAGAACGAACGTAGATCGCCACCGGTTGTGTGCACCTTACTTCGTAGACTTCACTCTCCTTCAGGAAGTCGGAGCCCATCGCCAATTGTTCCCCCGTTTCGGCTTGATCACCACGATACGAACAAGCTGCACGCACGGGTCTCGCAGCTCACCTCCGCATTCACCTCTCTGCACCATTCAGTCGCCATGGGCAACGAGGTGCACCAGATCGAACGCCGTCTTGCGTCAGAGATGTCCACACGTGACTTCTGCCTTAGTCTACAGCTCCTTGTGAGCGACCCGGCTGCCTGCGCTGACCTCCAGCGGCGCGTCGACCAGCACAACGAGGTTATTGTCACGCTCGAGCGCGATCTCAGTGTGGCGGAGAGTCGCCTGAAGGAAGCGCAGACGTCGTTGGAGCGATCAATGATCCAGTCTCCGTCCTTGGGCACAC
This sequence comes from Phanerodontia chrysosporium, assembly GCA_001910725.1. Taxonomy (NCBI): domain Eukaryota; kingdom Fungi; phylum Basidiomycota; class Agaricomycetes; order Polyporales; family Phanerochaetaceae; genus Phanerodontia; species Phanerodontia chrysosporium. The sequence goes on from MJGA01000023.1 coordinate 337,987, forward strand.
TCCGGCTGCAGCGCTGCACGGCCGGGAGGCTGACCCTGGCAGGCAGGGAAGTCGTAGGTTGGAGGATTATATGATGCCCCAGGGTGCTTCGCCCAGGTTGTTGGGCTGCAGTATGTCTGGTTGTGGGCTGTGAGCTTTCCGTTCTTCCAGAAGGGTCTAGTAACATGGTGCACGTACCGGGGGAGGGGATGACAGGGAGGGCGGAAGCGTCGTTCTTGCCTGATCTATCTAGGTCGTGACTGAGATCAGTCCAGTGCAGTTCACACTTACTTACAATAGCTGTTCTCCCCTCGTCGAATGCTTGGTTGTGCAAGGATGCAGGAGATAATGGATGATCACACACCACCTGCTGGCTGGAGGACGGTCTCTACTGCGAAGCTCCGCGCTACATTGTCGACTTACCTCCGTATGAATGACGGTAAGAAACTGACGTTATAGCTGTTATCTTTGGTTACTTACTTCCCACTAGGGATCGGAAACGTTACGTCAGCAGACGCCTGAACCTCGACGCGTCGCGACGCGACTGATGTGTGTGCATCACAGCTCTTCGTAAAAGGGCTTTCAGATGAAATCCGGTGCGCAAGACTCAGCACAGTATTTGCTGGATTTATATGATATTAGACATCAACTGCAGCGTGAAGCTCCTGCTAGGCTCGAGTACAAGGCGAAGTCCTCTCTAGTACGAGAGGGCGAACTTCCAGCTCTGACGTGGGAAATCTCCGGTATTTATCCGCCATGAACTGGATACCTTGTCTTGCGGTGTAGAAGGTACGTCAAGGCGAATCAATTGCAGCTGCGCATTACATGCTACTACATAGAGAGCCGCCAGGAATCTGTACAAAGTACAATACACGACATTGCTCTACGAAGGTCGTGACTGGACAGCGATCAGTATTGAATGGCTCCGGCAACTGCTTGAATTGCGTTCGACCTGCCAGCCAGGGTAAACTGCATCGGGTCCCACGAGAATCTCCGGGACTACCACAGTGTCACCATTCGGTGCTCATCAGGAACGGCTGTTGAATGATTGTATCATGCGGCATTTCAGTCCTTCCCGCTGGCAGCCCGGGAGCGCCACACAGGACGAACACGGGCATGACTCGCCACCTTGGATACCGGGCGCATGTCGGTCGTAGACTAGCATCGGGCATCGCCAACGCGATCAGACAGCCTTGCTGATGGCCTCTGCTGCCGTGCACGCCGAGTTCGCGATACAACCGTCGGACGCAGCTCATCGCCGACATAAGCGAAGCCAGAAGGATTCGTGTGGCGGTGTGCGCGGTGGCGAGGAAGCTTCGATGTGGACCTCCTTGTCAAAACGCAGGATGCGTTCGCACTGCGACAACGGCGACGTCGCGACTGTCGTGCGCTACGCTCCGTACATACCATTCCCAGTATTGGGATCCATCAGGCCCGTGCCTCCGCGGGACGTGCTCGGAACACGCCGAAAGCGACAGGGCGCGATGTGCGGCGGATGAGCGTATCTCGAGAAGCGGCCCGACAGCGAGCTCAGGCCGTTGATGTCGTTAGGCGGCGCGTGGCGCGAGCTGTGCACGGGCATCATTTGCCGCAGGGCAACACTACAATCGTGTTTGCGGTCCTTTCTAAAGCCATTCGACGCTATTTCCCGGCGGATAAACGCGGGTGGAGGCAGAAGGTGCCGTATTGATTACCTTCAGTGTCCAGTCAAGCTGCGAACAGAAGCTTTGCGGTAGCCGGCAAGATATGTAAACCAAGATATCAAGGCTATTGTCGCTCCAATGAGGGCATAACACATGGCAGCGAAACCCTATCAAGGCGTATCAGAACGCCAAGCCTCTCGAGAATGGAGTTGCAGGCTCCTGGTGGCGCAAACAAGCCAGAACAGTACCATAAACGGCAGGTCTTGTGGTTCGTCTGCGCATCTCACGCTACACCGCCCCGCTGTCCATCCGAGAGCAGCACTTGTTTACTACCTAGGGTCCTGCCAGGGTCGGCCCAGCTGCCTGCGGCTCGCAGCCCGGGACGTGAGCGAGGGGGCAGTGCGCGGGGTTGCATGCGGTCGACGAGCTCGTGGACGTGCGCAGTGGCTCAGCTGACCGCGCGTCCGTGCGCCGCCCCTGAAAAGTGCTACCGCCGACGCGACAGCAAGTGAGACCGGCCCTGCGTGTGCCAGGCCGCGGCGCACCGCGCGCCGCGCGCGCGCGGAAAACGGGGCGGGAAGCACGCTGGGGGACGCGCACGGACGCCCTGGCAGGGTAGCCCTGCTGCGCAGCGCAACGCAGGCGGGCCCGAGGCGGCGCCCGGCTGCGGGGCCCCGCATGGGCCTGCACGGCTCGGTAGCGATGACAGCAGTATGACGCCCCGAGGACGGGCACGCCCTGTCATGCGACCTCGGTGCCTTGTCGCCCACGACTACGGCGCAGCGGCTCCGAGGCACGGCAGTCTATTCCTTGGGAAAAGGCCAAGCGCAAGACAGGTCCGCAGGACGAGGTGTGTGAACTGTTTTCATTTCTTTGTTCTGCTAGAAGTGTCCATTAAGTGTGTTCTTGAGAGTCCGTCAGGGAAGCCATAGTCCGTTCTGCAACAACAATGAAGACAGCCAACAGCCCAACAGCAAAAGGTGGAACGGCCCCGAACGTAAGAAAAGGAAGTGTCACAGACTGTGGTAGTACTGTAAGTGCGAATAATGGAGAATATAACTATAAGTACGACGACGATGAGTGTCTATGCGTTAGGCAAGTCTAAACTACATGGATGTGCGAATGAATGTGTCCGATTGTGCGTGAGCGTACGTTGCGGGTAGAGAAAGCAAGATGCAAGGGGGCGCGATTAATGCAACAGTAGTGTCCGAGAATGAATCAAGCGAGGTCCGTGAAAGTGTCCCAGTGTCCGTATCAATGCAGGTCCGAAAGCGCAAAGCGAACGAAAAAAAAGTCTGTGGAAGGAAAGCAGAACGGCTAGCTCGAGTATCTGAACAAACAGTGAAAAGAAAAGAAAAAAAAAATGTCCGCAAAAGGGGGAAAAGGTCCGGTGTCCAGCCAAAAAGGCGTGCGTAGCACTGGTCGAAGGGCAAATGTGACAAGGGGTCTGAGTCCATGCTCGGCGAAGGAAGGCGAAGGAAAAAGTGAACGTGATAGTCGTGTCGTGCAAGAATGAGACAGCCGTCATGTCGTACCACAGTGTCAGGGCCCGCTGACCGAATGAGAAGAGCCATATCGCGCCGCGATGAGTGTGCCCATGAGCGTACAGTGTCGTCACGAGTATTAAGGTCGTTTTTTGGGTGCGTGTGCGTGAGTGGGAGTGGGGGAGGGGAGTCGTCGTCGTTCTCGAGTGTGTGCGCGTGCGTAGGCCGCCTGTCTCTAGGCCGTGTCGAGCATCTTCTGCATCTTGGCCGCCTCGTACCCTGCATGCGGCGCGTCAGTTTCAGAGGGCGCTCAGCGGCGGAGCAGGGGGGACGGCGTGCTGACCGAAGAGGGGGAAGCGCGTCCCGAGCTTGGTGAGTGCGTAGAGCAGCGTCGCGAGCTCGCTCCGGATGTCGGCGGTGTTGAGCAGCGGCCACGAGGCCTGCATCTGCGCGAGCTCGAACGCGAGCACGCGCGACGCGGTCAGCCAGCACTGCTGCAGCGGGCGTAAGCAAAACGAGAGAACCGATCAGCGGACAGCAGCGGCGTACCCCGATCAGCGGGTCCAGGTAGTCGAAATCACCCTCGGCGAGGTGCTTGGCGACGAGCACGACGGAGCGCGCTGCCCGCACGGACTTTTCCCGGGACAACTGGTCGTCGCCCATGAACGGCTGGTGCAGGCGCACCATCGACGTGTGCGCAAGGCTGTGCACGAGGAACAGCGTGTACTTGTCGTCGGGCATCGTCGCGGCGACCTGGTGCACCGGCAGAAGCGTCGAGATGAAGCGCGCTACCGTGCTGTCGAACGCCCGGAAGTTTTCGCTGAAGTTTGTCGACGATGGCAGCCCTGCGCCGAATGATGAGCGGGGGGGCGCAGCAGGAGGAAGAGTGACAGGACGTACTCGGGTTCCAGCTAGACGAGAGCTTTTGCGAGCCCTCGTAGAGGGCCGACGCTTTGACGCGGAGCGCGGCCGAGCTGAAGCCACCGACAAGCGGGCTGGCCTGCGCCTGGTGCATGAAGAAGGCCGTGATGACCGGCGAACCGCTGCCAAGGTCGAGTTCGCCCTGGCGGCAGCGACACATGAGAATCGTCGCCGCAGCGGAGGGGAGCGTGGCACTTACCGCCTCGTACTCCTCCATGCGCTGGGGCCACGGTGTCAGGATCGCGGTGCGCGGGTGCTTGCTGTCGGGGATGATAGACGGACGCTGGAGCGCAACTGACCAGGCGCGGTCGAGGTTGTAGACCTGCCAGAAGGTCAGGATGCGCTCGCCCTGCTCGATAGCGTCGACGGGTGGCTCGAGGCTGAAGCTCGTGCCCCACTCTGTGAGCACGCCGTTCGGTGTGCCGTCTGCAGCGCCGATCTGGTGCAGCCCCCACTGTATCGCGAGCGACGCGGCGGAGCTCGCATGGTAGCTGCCCTCGAGCAGACGCGCGTTCGACAGGAAGTACACTGAGAGGATGCACTGCGCCTGGATGAGGTCGATGACCTTGGCGGGGTCCGCAATGGCATCGGTCAGCGCAGTGAGTGCTCGCGAGAGATACAGGGGCTCGTGCTCGCTGAGGTTGCCGGGGCGGGACATGTAGCACGCCCAAAGATAGATGGCGTTCATGAGCACAGGATGGCGTCGCTCGGACGGGGGACGGTTCAGCGACTCCCGCAGACGTCCGACATGGACGTCGAGGCCGCACTGGTGGCGGTGTGGAAGGAAGATTTCCAGGCTGGCGGAAAGGCGTTAGGGGGATATCCATATCAGGCAGGCGCAGCCACACTTACAGCATCTGTGCGAGCTCGAGCGGGGGCTCGTCGGGAGTGAATGCACCTGCGATCTGACTCGCGGCGAACTCCTGCAGGACATGGAGGTCAGGAGGCTGCTCAGCGAGCGCATGAACGGCGACTGGACTGACATTCAGGCTTCCCCACTGGTCTTCCCATGACGGCGTGTCCGCGTCTGCAGTCAAAGGCGGAATCAGGATCTGTCAATCAAGGGGCGAGGAAAGAGACTAACCGAGAGGGAACGGAACCGGTGAGGCAGACGTGGAGAGACTGAATGCGCCTGGCGAATCATGACTCGAAGATGAAGACGACTCTGAAAGGTAGGGCGAGACGGCATGGGGGTCAAAGAGCGTGACGGGCGGGGAGGCCTTGTCTGAGCTCTCGAGCTCCTTGATGCGCAACTCTAGGCGTGCAATGTGCTCGCGCATGAGCTGCGTCCTCGTCTTGCCCTTGCCATCGTCGTACTCGCATCCATCTGACTTCTTTGCTTTAACGCACTGCTGACAGGCGGGCTTTGTGCCGTCGCATTTCTGGCAGACAGCCATGAGCCCGGGAAGCTGGCAGCAGAGAACAGAGACGCACCATTTTGCGCTTCCTGCATCTTAAGCATGCTTTGCCTGCGCACGGACGGTGAGTCTGAGGCCGCTCAGGGGGGAAGCTTTGAAATGGGACGCACCTCTCTGAAGTGTGGTGCTAGGACCGGCTGCAGTCGTCCGCTTCTCGGCCATTACGAATTTAGAAGTAGTAGAATAGTCGAAAGGAAAAATTGAACGCGGCCACGGCGATGCTGAGAACTGAAGTAACTGCGGAGAGGGGGGGAAAGGAATGGCAAAGCGGTGCGACTAGCTCGGCACACGCCACCTAAGAGTGAGCAGGGCGTGTAAGTGAAGCGTCGCAAGCGACCAGGGCGACGAGCCGAGCGTAGGCAAGAAGGAGAAGTTGAAGATCAGAGGCAGGACTTGCGGAGGCATGAAGTACTTGTATGGATCTGGGGAACGGCTGTACGGAACTGTTGCGACAAAGACTCGCATAGCGCTTGCCGACAGACGCCAGGAGCCGATCAGGATCATATGAGGCCTCTTGGAAGACCCCTCTCACCACGGCTAATCAAGCCCGTGCCTACAGACGGTCATCGATCCTATTCCAGATCCCTGGCTTGGCACTCGAGGACGCACCTGGCCAGCGACCAGAGACGTCGGCACGACGAGGGCAAGTGCTTGCTGTCGTGCACCGCGGCGAGAGGCCCATCTGCAGCACGCTGACAGCTGCCCCCGGATGCGATGCAGCAGCACCATCTCTCCAGCCCACAGGCATCCTCCGTTCCGACACACCATGTGGCCCGACGCTGGGCGCACCCTGCGGAGGTGATGTAGACACCGATCCTCGTACGTAGATTTTAGGCACGCCCGGCCGCCCTCGCTGGCCTCCGCGCGCACAGCATCGCCCCGGGCAAGCCTCCATCCATCCTCCAAGCCCCGGTGCTCCCATCAAAAGTGATCTCGATTACCTAACCCCCCATATCTGGCTATTCCCTCTTGCCGCCAGTCGCCTCCTCCCCGCCCCCCAGCGTCGCCCGCTGTACAGCCCCGTCTCTACCCAGCGTGTGCTCACCGACGTCTGCTTTTCTTCCTGGCCTCGCCTGCGTTTTTTCCGGCCGTCTTTACCCCCGCCGCCGGTCCGCCCTTCGCGAGGCTGTGACTCCATATCCACCATCCTCCGACCTGGGACGGCTCCGTGGCGTTCATACACCCTCCATTCAATTCGCCCGCTCGGCGCACCTTCGGCACAGGGACTTTGCACGCCTGAGATTGGCTCGCGTGGCAATCGATTCGATTCCGCTTGTTCGTTCCTGGTCCTGATGGCACGAACTGACTCTTCGCCAACAACGTCCGACTAAGCAGACCCGGGAACCCTTCAATCAGGATTTGCCCACACTGTGACGTGCTACTCGAGCTCGGTAAGGCGCAGCTCGAGATAACAAAAAGCTGAAACATCTTGCCCACAGGAGCGTCCATGTTGATCGCACATTGGCTTGTTGTCTGTGTCGTCTGCCAGCGACATCGCCTCCTTACGACACCTTTGTGGTCATGATCTGCATACTCAAGCGGAAGCTAATGCAACGGCGCTCGCGAAAAAAACACATTCCATACTCTGAAATCAGAAGCTTTACGCAGGTACCATGTACACCCATTCTCTCGACAAGCTGCAGTTGTTCTCGTCGCGGGTCGTGTTGCTACGATGCCTCCGCGTCACATGGCTACGGAGTCCCGCGCACGCCCAAAGCACACGCCCCACATTTGGTGAGCAGCAGCCGACCTGGGTTCGCCAGCATCGCCCGCGCTCCACACTGTGCCATAAATCCGCCGACGCATCTCACATCTCGACTTGGCGGCCGCACCAGGGCTGCTGCACGCCGGAAGCGCCCCCGCCTCCTCCACCCACACGCGACAATCAGGAGGCAGTCGGCGCGAGCGCATGCCGCACACAGGGGCCGTCGGGTGCCCCGCGAGAGCAGCCTTTCTGGCTATGCTGTGCCGCAGATCAGAAAAGGGACGCACCCCCGTAATGGACGTGTGTTGCGCCTCCGCTGCGAGGAGCGTCGTGCAGTTTTTGCTCCCGCCGGGACTCGGATCGAGGGTGCGCTACAGCCCTGTCTTAATGCATCACCGACGCACTGGCACCCAAGCACACGCGCACGCGCCCCCGCAGCGCTCGCCCGCAAGCCGCGCGGCACCGACGAGGCTCCTAAATACGGGTCGGCCGAATGCGCCACGGGGCGCGCGCGCACTGCGCTTGGGACTACGCCTCCGCGCAATTTAGCCATAGCGGGCACATGCAGAGCATCCGTATGCGCACCGCCATCCTGTGCTCCCGCGAATGTGCTCAACAATGCTAGTCTGTGTGTTTCACGATCAAGCGTCCGCCGGCACCGTCGAGATTGCGTTCGCAGGACGGACGATCTGCGTGGGTTTGTGCGCTTCGGGGCACGAGGAGTCCGGGCGGGCCCCGGCTGGCCTCCGGTCTTCTCTGCGTTTTCAAAATTCGTATTCGGGAATTTGCATCTTCACAAAAAATTCCAGGCTGGGACTCTACTCATGTGCGTCGGACGATGCTCTGTACCCTCTGCACCGTCTCTCAACCCGCCCCAACACGGCCCGCGAGGAGCAGCGTGCACGGGCCCGTGCAAGGACGACTGGCACAGGCCAGCATGATCCGAGATGGAGCGGAGCCCCGCTAGGTGCATGTCTCCGTATCGTTTTGAAATGCCATCTATCAGCGGAGTGCGCTGGCGGACATAGCACCTGCGTACGGCAGGCGAGCAGAGCTGAGAGAGCGAATACACGAGCCCACAAGCGTCCACAGCCGCGGCGGCGGCGAGGCGAGGGGGGGTAGGCGCCGGGCGCGCGCGGCCGCGCACTCGTGCTGCCCGCGGCGCAACGTCTATCTTTGATGGCCCGCGAGGGCGGTGTGGTCTTGCCCTAGCGTTTAGCACATAAGCTCGCCAGTTGCTTGGGCGTAGCAGACGCGGTCGCATGCCATGCATCTGCGGTCGGGCTTGGGTCGGGCTGGCCTCGCAGAGTCATCGGCTGCCATTCGTCTGCTGTTCTGCGGGCCTGCATGGGGGCGGCCCTGCTCGAGAATGGACATTGCGCGATCCAGCGCCTAGAGCGGGGTCCGCGCGCAGGCGGCGCTCCTGCGACCGGGCGAAGACTAGAAGGTACCCAGGTTGCGCTGGCCATGAGCCGCACAGTGCTGGCGAGCTTCCGGGGCAATAGGCTATTTCGCTCACGGGCCGCGGTCCGCTCTGGACGTTTCATAGGCGTACAGACCCCGCCGCGTTTTTCTGTGCGCTCGGAAGAGACTCGCCCTTATTCGCCGTCTGCCGCGCCGCGTCTTGGTAAGCACACCTTCCGTTGACTGGGGTCTGCCGGAGCCACAAAGCGTTTTCAAGAGCCAGACAGTGTAATACGCTGCTTACGTAGCCTCTTTCATACATTTGGCTTCTGTGCGCGCGGCGGCTCTTTCATACATCGCGCTGCGCAGATGCTTCCGGGAGATGGCTGCACACGAGACTAACGTGATTCAATGCCAGGGACAGACCGCAGCGAGAGTTTGGTCGGAGGCAGCTTTGCAGGTACGAGAAGGCAAGAAGGTTGCTCGTTCATTGATCATTTCCCAGGTCTGCAAACCGAGGCTCTGCAAGAGCGCATGGCGGACGACTCAGGGCTGTGGGCTCTTGACGGTGATGACAGGCAAGTGTTGTCGCACGAAGGGCTGCGGACAGATGCGCTGAAGGACTGTACAGCGAAGCATGCATCGGCGGAGGGACGCCTCGTCGGACGCTCTGGCGGCGGCATGTGCGCGGGGCCTGCACAGGCGCGGCGCGTAGTACAATCCCTTTCTCGCGTCAAGATAGTAACCACTCACAGGGTGTCCGTCTATCGTCGCAGCATCCTTCTCTTCTTGCACAACTCCGCGCCCCTCGAGCCGTTGCAGCCGGGCTGCCATGCGGTAGCGGTGCGGGGGACCTATCACGACGCGAGGCCGCGCAGCGGCCCCAGCCTGACTCCGTCCTGCGGGTAGCGTCCTGTAAGTAGCGTCCAACGGCGGCCGCCAGCCCTGGCCGACACGCCGCGTTCTCGCGGCGTGATCTTGGGCCGCCGCGGCTCGTGCAAGCGGAAATGGGCGGGGCGAAGCGTTTCACGAGCTCAGAGAGGAAGGCGCGAGCGCAAGCGGGCTGTTGGGCTGTGCGGTGGGCGGGCGGGTGGAGAGAAAGGAGGGCAGCGCGGGCGATGCCCTCGGCCGCTGATATACGGGCGGCTTGCGTGGGCAATCAGACATGGGCATCGCAAGCCGCGAGTGCGGGATCGCTCTCCCGTGCCTTTGACAGGTGCAGAGGCCACAGTAGCGGTTGTTCGAAAGGCAGGGGAGAGTGGTACACTATCTGACGGGTATGTTTTACAGAGACGAAAGAGTGCGAGGCGCACTGGCGTCTTCGCAGGTCGCCGCGCGCGACGCTCCAGCGGCAGCACACCGTACAAATCCTCGTGAGCCATCGTGAGCTCGTCGTGCGGCGTATGCTGCCCGCAAATGCTGACAAATCTGCAGACAGGGATAGCGACGTCACCCGCTAGCCTTAACAGCACGCCAGGAAGGACGGCGAGTCCTCGCGAAGCTGAATACACTACCTGCTTACGTGCGGCACCACCTCAATGAATAGAGCCATCGTTCAGAGTCTTGCGTCATCTGTGGAGAAACTTCTGTGTGATAAGAGACGGGAGGCTGCAGCGTGGGTGCCGCGAGACGTGCAGCATTTTTTCTGGGGTGATCGTTTGCGCGCTGTCAGCGTGCACGCTAATGCAGACCAAATGACCATATTCTAGAGTTCGGATCAACACGATACGTACCTGTTCTTGCATCGCTGCTTGTTTCTTCCCGTCCTAATTGAAAGGCCTTGGATACGAGGAACAAGGGTTGTCGTCGAACGGTTCATCCAGCCGATAATGCAAATACCAGTCAACGGAAAGAGATTGACGTTTGTTCCGCTCCGAAGGCTCTTACGGTTGGTCCTCAGATCTGCAATACCCGAAAAAAAAGGTCAGACAGCAGTTGTGTGACACATGCTAGACGTTACCGATGTGCAGCTTCTGAGACATGCATGGCATCCGTACCAGCGTTTCTGCCATCGGTGACTTGTCCTTTGCGAGTCGTAGAGTGGTATACAGTCTGCTCAGGGGGGATGTCATGTATCCTTTCGACCTCGTTGTGTTACGAGCACGGGTCTAGGATAGCTGGCAGATACGAGTTGACGCTCCGGATGTAGGCCCTTGTTGGAGCAAAGCCTGTAAACACCGGAACTCTGCATTGGAGGGAGCACGTTGATCAGCCAAATACTTGTGCAAAGCACGAAGCAACTGTATTGCACTTAACCTTGGACAGATTGTCGCTGTAGCTCGTCAAACTGCTGTTGGCCACTATGCCGTGATAATAGTATCTGACTCGGAGTCGCTTGTTTAACTTGTGGGCTTACTGGTGCGATAGTGTGAAGCTGAGACGCACCTTGCCAAAATATATGCACATCGTTTGACTACATCTCGACCTGCTCGATAATCTTGACTGCGTGATTTGTCTGGCCAGGCTGCCACCGCTCGACTGCAGACGGCGGTGATGCGCCAGCTCGGAGACCGCCGCATCACCCGTGGGCGCTTCGCCACCAAGTCCCAGGCTGCCAAATGCGGATATAAAGGTCTTGGCAAAGTGGTTGGCCGCATTTGCTGGTTATGTTGAACACAGACTAGCGTAGAGTGGAGGTATCTGCAAATATATCAAACCGATGAATGAGTCAGACAGCTCGTCAAGTGCACGATGGCTGATGGTGGGTTGGAGGTCCTGCATACGATAAGCTGTATTCCCGACTGTCATTCGAGTGCAGGAGCACGGCTAGAATGTACACCACTTCGCTCGAAAACGTTTGGCACAACGATACAGTATACATTGTGGATTTCTTCGCCCCTTGCTCCGACTATTCGCATGAAGATATGTACGGACAGTCGTTCTAACATCCTATCATCTCAAGGCTAGACCGTGAGAACATCGGACGTGGTGTCGCCGTAGACCTGCTCGAGGTCCGATGGAACAGACCATGGTACTGAGCAGTCAGGACCAATAGTGACAGTTTACGTCGCTCGACCCGTAGGTGCCAACCAACTGCTGCAAACAGTGACAAGGGAGATACACCTTGTGATGCCGGCAGGAAATGTGTCGCACCCTGGAAGGCTGTTAGCGAAGTAACGTACTGGCCCCATCCTGCAACCCTGGCATGTGAGCAGTAGGGACGATGCGTAGCGCAACTGAATGGATCCCGATAGCCTTCCGAGCGACTCTGAGCTCCCCCCTCATCTCCACTTATCCGTGTGCTCTATTCCTGCACGTATCCGTAGGAGGCTTGGACCATCGCTGATGACCACTGGACGAAAGAGTATACCGCAGATCAGCATGCATCTATGGGGTATATGCTCACCATACGACCCTGTACGCCCTGCATACGCATCAAAAAGCCATCCGCGTCCACCGGTCAACTTCCGAAAGCCATGAATGGGATAGAATTGGGCGAGAGGCTGCACGATGAAGTTGACGTATTTTGCCAACCGTCCAATAAGGAAAGTTGACAAAATACGGAGAATCCATCACAGTCAACTGTGTCAGCATCGTCAACAAGCCTTTCTGTAGTCACACAGTGAGCAGCGCCGCATATGAGAGCGTAGGAGGATGCAATCGAGGTGGTCGTGGTGGTCGGGAGCAAGGCGTGTGGGTAAATTTTGCCACGCACCTCAAAGGCGCTTTCGAGCACGAGACGCCCAAATTAGCGCTAGCGACCTCTGGACCTCGCGGAGAGGTTTGTCTTCTGACCAGCAGGTGGTGTATTATCACGCAATGTCTTCCCCATCCTCGCATCTAGAAGTGTTTCTACTGGCCTCCAGGATGACTCATATCTCGCTGTCGCTCGTCGTTCGCCCGCCCACCGTCTGAGATGGCGACCAACTTCTCGAGCATCCCGCTCATCGACTACTCTCTCGCCGCGAGCCCCGAGACAAGACCCGCGCTGCTCGCGGCGCTGCGCAGCGCCGTGACCGGCGTCGGTTTCCTCTACCTCACGAACCACAGCGTGCCGCGCGATGTCATCGACGCTGTGGCTGCGTACGCGCCCCGCTTCTTTGAGCTGCCCCGGCAGAGAAGGAGCGCATCCGCATGGTGCACTCGCCGCACTTCTTCGGGTACAGTCGCCTCGGCGCGGAGCTCACGAAGGGCGCTGTCGACCAGCGCGAGCAGTTTGACTTTGGCACGCACTACGAGGATGCTTGGGTCCCCGGCGCGCCAGAGTACATGCGCCTCTGGGGTCCGTCGCAGGTATGGACATCGCGCTTTGTTACAGTGTGGGCCGTGGCTGAGTGCGGTAGCCGGGTGCTTGCTAGTGGCCTGAAGAGAGTCTCATCCCGGGGTTCCGCCAGACGTTCGAAGACTACGTGAAGCAATGCCAGCAGCTCGCCAACGACGTCTTGTCGCTCATCGCGGAGTCGCTCGGGCTACCACCCGACGCGTTCACGCACTTCTTTGAGCCGAACAACCAGGACCGAGCGAAGATTGTCAAATATCCTGCGCCAGAGGGCGACTCCACGCAAGGCGTAGGTCCGCACTATGACAGTGGTTTCTTGACACTGGTGCGTCGCACGCTTCATTGAAGGTGACCTGTGTTCTAATTCGAGCTCGCCAGCTCCTGCAAGCATCTCCTCACCGAGGCCTGCAAGTACAGAATGTGTCTGGGGAGTGGGTCGACGCACCGCCCATCCCGGCACCTTCGTCGTGAACCTAGGCAAAGGTAGTTCTCTCGCGGGTGTATGCGAATATAAGCTGACTCTATGTTCTAGCGATGGAAACGGTCACCCAAGGCGTCGCCATTGCCACTACGCACAGAGTGATCTCGCCGGAGAAAGGGTCTACTCCACGGTACTCGATCCCATTCTTCCAGATCATCAAGCGCGGGACGGTTATCGGGCACGAGGTGCTTGACAGTACGTGGTCCGCCTTCTCGACCTCTTTATAGGGCTGACTAGTCGTCAGTGCCACCGGAGGTTCTGAAGATCAAGGACACCCGAGGCAAAGTGGGCTCTGACGGTAGGTGCAAGTCGGTCTGCCGTGTTATTGTGATGCTCAACCCTACAAGCGGTGAACTACACAGAGTACAATCAACTGCCGTCCGGCGAGGTTGCCCTGATTGGACGTGTCAAGTACGTTGTACGCTCCGTCCTCTGGCATTCGTTGTTCAAAGTCCATCACAGGAGCCATCCTGATGTCGCTCAGCGTCACTACCCCGAACTCTTCAAGAAGTACTTTCCGAATGGGTTGCCGCCAACACCAGGTCTCGTCAACTGAACTGCATAACTCGCTCGCGGTGCCCTCGATACGGCACACGGTGTCATCAAGGCTTTTGTACTGTATATATGCACCTGTCGCGGATCTGCCAATCGTGCACGCCCTCGAACTTCGATGTCGTCTCCGCAACCTCAGATACCCCTCTGTGTCGCTTCAGGATACAGCCAGAGCATGTTCGACTGTGTTGTAGACGGTGGCTTAGTGGCGTAGTACGCCTACTTATCTCCGTATGTTAGACCATACGGATACCGACAGCTTCCCACAAATGTTCCACACTCCTGCGGGATCAAAGTGTATCTGCGCTCTGCAAGTTCTCGTCACCGAATAACAGAGAGCGGCTAGATCACTATTACTACTAATAATGGCGTGTTAGTCGGAATGCCTCTATGTCCTACTCTGCTCTAGTCATGAGAGAAACAGCTCAGGATGTCAAGCCGAAAGCTGAGCCGTACTTGGTTATAGTCGACCCAATAGACAGTTACTCTGGGAGCGCACGACACGTTACAAGATTTGCCCTGTGATAGCAGAGGAGGAAAGCTGAAGGTCGGTCACGGTCGGCACAGCCCACAGAAGAACGTACCGCAGGTCCTCCTCGTCGGGGATGTGGCAAACTCTACAAGCTGTATGTGCGCTGCCCGCTAGAACCGGCCTCGGGCTCCGGCGGCGCCGCAGGCGGCGCGCACTCGAGGACTGGCGAGGCATCCGGCAGGGGTCCCTCCGTTGTCGGGGCGGCCGCGGCCGCGAGGGCGCGTGTCGCCTCCGCAGCCCTCGCGTGTTCCTCCTGGAGGCGGCCCTCTGCCTCGCTGAGCGCGCGCTCGAGGGCGGCGATCGCCTCGGCGTGCTGGTCCGCGCGCCGCTGGAGGTCCGCGCGCACCGCCGCGTCGGGCGCGACGAGCTGCAGGCTGAGCGCGAGGTCGCGCGCGGACGTCGCGGACGCGAGACGGCGGTCGAGCCGGTGCACCTCGTGCCCCAGCGCGATGGAGCGCTGCAGAGACGTGAGTGCGGAGGCGAGCTCCGTGAGCCGTCTCTCCAGGTCCTCGGCGCTCTGGCGAGGTGGGAGAATGGGCTGCACAACGGACGGTGAGCCGCGAGTGATTACCACGGGGGACTCATAACGGCGAGATGGGGTGCGAGACATGATGCGCGTAGGCATCCGTGGTGAGACAGATGGGCTCTGGGACATGTGCATGAGCGATTGTACAGACGTGGAACAGAATAACGCACCCTGTGAGACCGACTGCGCCTCCCCAGCCTCCCGCGCACGGGTGGCGACGGATAGTTCTCCAGGTTCTCGGAGAGACTGGCATCCCACGGACCATCGCCGCCGTCGACTGCTTTGCACCAGTCTGCGTAGGCGTCTTGGAAGCTGTACGGGTGGTTCCACCCGCGCTCTGGCAGCAGGATCAGCTGCCCACTCCCGACACGCTTCGAGGTGGTCGCGATGTCCACCAGCTCCTCTTTGATGTTGTCCACGATGCCCGTCGCACAATGGGAGCACAGGAGGTGTATCGACCGCTCGCTCTGGACGAAGACGTACCGCAGCGCGGACAGCTGCGACGCGAGGGCGTTCGCCTGCCGGATGTCCGCCGCGTTGAAGTAGCAGTTCGTCTCGAGGGGGATGCCGAGCAGGACGCGGAACAGTTGGAGGGAGTAGCCGTCGAGGCTGGTGCTGAACATCCGTACGTGTGTGACGTGCGATGCGAAGCCTGCGATGGCGAGCCAGAAGTCGTAATTAGATTCGTTGGCCTGCATGGGCATCGGGGAGTCGTAGGGCCGCGTTATCCCAGGAAGTACGGACAGTCGACGCAGCGAGGGAAAACGCAAGTTCGTGTCTTCCTCGCCTGGGCTTTCGGAAAGTTCGAACCAGACATCATGAGATCGTGAAGGTAGGGATATACGACATCGTCGAAGGCGATGTTGAAAAGCCAGTCATGGATGGCCAAGGTGACCAAATTCGGTGCAGACAGCGTTATGATGTTGCGCAACCTCTGGTCCAGTCGCGAGCGGTACCGATCTTTGTCGCGCCAGGTGCCATTGAGGTGAAGGTCTGCGATGAAGAGGTGGCGAATGACGGGTGGCCTGTTCAGTTGTGTGACCCGAGCGGAGAAGTCGACGAGCTGCTCGTTTCCGATGAGGGACACGGAGTGATAGCGGACAGGATCGACGGCATTGTACATTGTGCGCGACACCAGGGACAGTGAGCACCCGGTGTACCCGCCGTCTGTGCACGCATGGCTGGCAATCTTCGTCCAGAGCTCGAGGGGACAGCGCTCCATCGGAGAGGATGTAAGTTAGAGAGACAGCGGATGCAGAATGCAGAGATGGGTCTGGGGAAGCAGGTACGCTGTCCGTGGGATCATGGCTGTATATATGATCTCGAAGTGATTGAGTTCACATATATGAAATCGCCCGAGTCACGCAGGCCGTGGTCCTCGGATCGAGTGTACATGCCTTGTCGTCGCACGATATGCTTTTTGCATCTCCAAAAGCCACTCTTGATGCTATGTAGTCGAAACGTAAGCCCAGATTTGTCTTTACGGACAGAGCAGTGGAATATACCAGCGCTCGAGCTCACAACAAGGACCTGCCCTTTATCAATATCCCAATGCAGAGCGCCATACATTTTCTTCCTGTAAAAAGGGCGCTCTATGTAGTCCGGTTCCAACGGCGGTCCTCACAGAGGGCCTAGCAGGATAGCGTCTGCTAGCTAACCTAACGGCGTAAACGACCTGAATATCTTGAGTGGCGCAAGCAAGTATACGACTCACGTGCTATCCTGCGCAGGGACTGCCCAGGGGTATTGGAGCCGAGGTAAACGTAGACCGTAATCAATGTCGTGAAAGCCTCGTCCTATATTGCAGGACGACATCGAAGACAGTAGTACTTTGTCACGCTCTAGCGAGGAGTAGCTCGGTGACGGCCACGTGCGCTTGTCACAAAAATAGCGCAGCATCCGCCAAGACGTCATCGTTTCTTTTCCCCAAACCATTCAGTAGAAATACAAACTCTCTCGCTCGCTATGCATTCGCACAGTCTCTCTCCATCTCCGGCGACCACCGCGCAGCTTCACATACACCGTTAACGAGACAGCTCTGTAATCCCTAGCTGCATGGCGAGCCGACTAGATCGCCCCAATGAGACCCTGTACACCTGCAAGATCACCTTCATAAAGGCCACCAGCGTGCCCGTCGCCGATCTACACGACCTCTCCTGCGACCCCTATCTCCAAGCGACACTCACTGCGGAGACAGGTGCAGAGGAACGAAACGAGGTTCCACAGGTGCTCACCTATCGCACCCAGACATGCCGGAGGACGCTAGATCCGCAGTTCGACGCGCACTGGGTCGTCGCCGGCATACCAGCCTCGGGATTCCTCCTCTCCGTACGCCTGCGCGACGAGGATCCGGGAAACTACGACGACGACCTCGGCAAGACGGTCCTCAACATGCCCAACGCCGGTGAGGGCGTGCTCGCCGAGGGGTGGACGTCCGGGGACAGAGAGTACAAGGTCCACAAGCGCAAGGGCAGCATCATGAGCAAGATCTTTACCTGCACGGCGAATGTGCTCACTCGAGGAGATATCGGACACCGCGTCAGGCTGTGGGTGCGCTGCGACGTGCTCGGCAAGACGGAGAACCAGGAGGATCGCAGGTTGTACACTATCGGACCCCGTGCGCCCCATTTTCTGCCTGTCAGTCCAGCCATTCCTGACATTGCCTATGCTCTAGGCAAATACGTCCGACACTTCTCTCCCCTCATCGGCAAGTTCCTCGGGTCGACCAACTCTCCAGACAGCGGCGACCGCAACACCGTCGTGAAGCCCACCGCCTTCGTCGCAAACCGCCTGCAGCTCTCCGGGCCCGTGCCCTCCGTGTTGCGGCACCGCTACGTCGGCTTTGCGCCCTTCGTCAAAGCGATGTTCCGGCGCAGGGGGCTCCGCGGGCTCCTCCTGCACCACACGCTGCACAAACAACACCTGCAGATATACAAGTGGGACAAGAACGTGGTCTGGGGCGTCATCGGCGACGACGAGGAAGCGCCGCAGGGTGAGGAGAAGGCGCGCGCAGTGGATGGCGACGGCGCGAAGAATGAGGATGGCGCGAATCACGAGAACGGTGCCAAGGACGCAGGTGCAGCGCAAGAGGGCGGCGGGCAGCTCGGCAGCGACTCCCTCGCAATGGCGCGCCAGTTCCTCCGCATGACCTCGCACGGCACGCACGGCCGCATCTTCACGTATGTCATCATGCTCGACGGCGAGTGGCGCTTCACGGTGCGTGCGTGTATGCGCGACAGCGCCGTGTCCTACGGCGACTAACGTCTACAACAGGAAACGGGCGACCAGCTCGCGATTGGCTTCCTGAGCAAGCACACGATGCACTCCGACGTCGCCGTCGAGATCGCGTACAGCGGCGAGTTCTTCGTGCGTCCGCTGCGGCGGCACAGGCGCGCGACGCAGGACCCGGCGCCGGGAGAGCCTGAGCCCGCGCAGAACACGCACACTGACGACGACGGCGGTGACGACACGGGGTTCGACGAGGAGCACCCGCCGGACGACCCGGCGTTCTACGAGCTCGTGATCGACAACGACTCGGGGACGTACCGGCCGCGCGCGGACCTGCTCCCGGTGCTGCACGCGTACCTCGCGGCGCCGCGCAACCTCGGCGCGCTCGGGCGCGTCACGACGCTCGACGCGTTCGACGCGCGCCTGAAGCGCTGGAAGGACGCGCGCAAGCGGGCGAAGCGCGGCGAGGGGCTCGTGCGCGCGCAGAGTGTCTCGAGCGCGAGCAGTACGGGCAGTGCGGCGAGCAGCGGCAGCAGTGTCAGCGGCGTGAGTGGTGCCCGCGGCATCAAGACGGGCGATATGCGGGCGGTGGTTGAGGAGGATGCGAAGCGTGCGAGGGAGAACCAGGATGAGGATGCGCAGGCAAAGGCGGAGGAAGGTCAGGTGGACACGGGTCGGGGCGAGTCCTCGAACTAGATACCCATTTCTTTGTACTCTTGTTGTATGCTCGATACCCCTTGTGTTCACTGTACGTTAGATTCTCTTGGATTTCTAGTGGTATTAATACAGTTGTGGTGGTATCCATAACCAAAATATTCACACATCGTATGGCGGCAGGCCCCATTCCTCGGGCTTGAAGTCTTCCAGCGACTTGAGTGTCTGGTCGGGTTGCTCGACGGTGGAGAGCGAGGTCACTCCACTTCCGTTACCGTTTGTCCCAACAGCAACCAGGTTCGGGTCGGGAACCCATACCACTGCAGCGTTCGGTCAACACAACGCAGAGTCTGTGATATCGTAGGACGCACCATTCATGCCCGCCCTCTTGCCTGCCTGCATCCCGGGGATGGCGTCCTCAAACACAAGCCCCTTCTTCCGCTCTACACGCTGCTCCGGCGTCACCTCCAAGTCATCGTCCTCCAGCTCGCCAACCTCGCGCCCGAGGCACGTGCGCGCGGTGACGAGGAACACGTCGGGGCACGGCTTCCCGTGGCCGGGGCGCACGAGCCCGTCGTCGGCGCAGACGACCCTGCCCTCGAAGCAGCCGAAGAGCGCGTCCATGAGGTGCGCGCTCTTCTGCTCGTAGTTGCGGCGCTGCGAGCCCGTCGCGACGGCGATCGGGACGCGGTGCTTGCGCAGGTGCTGCACGAGGCGCACCGCGCCGGGCAGCGGGCGCACGGTCGGCCAGCGCGCGTCCTGCCCCGCGCGCCGCTCAGCGAGGTACGTGTCGATCGTGAAGTCGGGCGGCAGGTCCGGGAAGAAGGAGAGCAGGTGCGCGGCGGCCTCGCGCTCGGCTGCGGGGCGAGGTCAGCGCGGACGGCGGGTGCGAGGGGAGGAGCGGACGCACGCTTGCCCATGAGCCCGGCCTTGATGTCCCACGTCATCTCCTTGCCGTACCGCGCGAGGATCTCATCTTGCGGTGTGCCGTGTCAGCGGGCCCTGGCGCGGACGGCCGTGCACGGCGACCCACTCACTCGTCACTTCGGTGTACACCCGCTCGGAATCGATGAGCAGGCCTGCGGCAGGGCAGTGTCAACGCGTGGAACAGCTTCGACGAAGGGATGTGCGCACCGTCCATGTCGAAGATAACATACTCGATTTTGGGCCTCGTCGTCATGGCGGATGGAGATGAGAGTTGGAGGCAAAAGAGAAAGCGGGAGCTGGCCACAATAGGAAGGGCGCATCAGGCGGGATAGGCCGAACGAGGACCGGGGCGTTGGCGCGGTTGTCGTCTTGCAAGCGGCCTTCACGGTTCTCAGCTTGGCCACATCATACACAGCAAACCTCCTCTTGATCCTGGAGAACAAAGCCAACACATTGCCTTTATTCTGCCTGCTTTCATCTCCACACCGAACATCGCGATCTTCGACGACTCAGCGACGCTCACGCTTTGTTTCGATGGTGGAAGTGGCCTTAGATGGATATCGGTGCGGCCCTGCCCATTAGTATAAATACTCACGTACTGCTCACTCACCGTTCCACCGAGTCTCCCTCACCATGGATGCCCAACTCCTACCGTACAAGCCCTTGTCCGACGAGGCCTTCCGCGCCAAGTGGGGTCCCAACTTCGACCTCATGGAGGCAGTCAAGATGGCGGAAGCAATCATTCAATACCCTATCCACGGCTTGCCCGTTTCAGCCTACTTCTCCGAGCCCATACAGACAATCGGGCGAAGCATACGTTCCGTCTTGGAAGGCTCTCAGCACGTCCCGAGGCAATACTCCGGGACCCTAAGTCCGGAGCAGTTCTTGAGAATAGGCGCACTTCGGGCCAATTTCGCGGAACTATGGTACGCGCCGGAGAAGGAGACACTCCCCACAGATACACCCGATTGGCACATCTGCTACCGCAAGCAGGTTG
This sequence comes from Phanerodontia chrysosporium, assembly GCA_001910725.1. NCBI lineage: Eukaryota > Fungi > Basidiomycota > Agaricomycetes > Polyporales > Phanerochaetaceae > Phanerodontia > Phanerodontia chrysosporium. The sequence continues at coordinate 358,657 of MJGA01000023.1, forward strand.
TGGTGGACCACGTATTCCGCCGCATCAGCGTCGTGTACCGGCCGGAGGTGTGCCGCGGTTGCGGTGTTCCTCTAGACGCGATGGACGCGATGAACGCCATCCTCGACTTTGTGCGGACCGACACATTCGTGCGGCGCTGTGGAGCTGCGAGCGCGTTCGAGTGGGCCATTCTGCACGTGTGCAAGTTCTTAATCTTCAATGGCGCCCCATTCGCTCCAAACATTCTTCGGAAGTCTGAAGTGACGTTCATTGATTGGACAAAGTGGAACGGCTTGACTGTGGGGCAATCCTCAAAGACAGCGGCTGAGAAGAAGATGATATTCCCATAGACATTCGTTTCGCATATGGTCATCGGCTCAAGCCTGTTGGTTCCAATGTAACATCTTTCGGTGCCCGTTGAAATAATCATACCTCGTGATACTTTGTGCGCGTTACGAGCGAGCAGAATGTTCAGACATGCAATTAATTATCGAATATACAATGACAGAAGAATCACCTAATATGCCACGCCTTTCTCGGGCAAGCCGTTCGGGAAGAATTTGCTGAAGAGCTCCGGGTAGTGCCGCTCCGCGACGTCTGGGTGGCTCCTATTCCAGCACAGTGAGCGGGTACCATCATACTTCCTGCAGTACATGCAACGTACTTGATGCGTCCGATCAGTGCGACAAGCCCAGACGGCAGCTCGTTGTACTCGGCATAGTTGATGGCTACGGCTACTCAGCTATGTGGCGCGGTCTACGGATCCAGGGTGACATACAGTCTGCGATGACCTGCCCGCGGGCCTCCTTGATCTTGAGCATCTCTGCCGGCACTGCAGCCCTGTCAGGATGACGCCACACATGATATTGAATCAAGGCTTACTGTCAAGGACCTGCCGGCCGATGACAGTGTCCTGCGAGACCATCTGGAAGAATGGCACCGAGTAGCGTGGCGTTGATCCCGGCTCAGGCGAAAGCACGCGGTGCGACGTCGCGATCGCGACACCTTGCGTCACTGTCTCGAGTGCTGCGCGTCCCGTAAGCATTTCTCTAGTAAGAAGAGCGGTTGAGAACAGAAGTTCACCCTTGCCAATGTTCACCACGAACGTGCCCGGCACAGGTGGCGCATCGATCCACGTTCCTGCGCGGTTTTGCACCTGGAGGCCGCGGTGCGGGGACGCCTGTAGAAGCTGACCTGGCCATCAGAGACAGCCTCTGTGTACCAAATGGGCGAGCTTACCAGCGTCAGGAACCCTCCGTCAAAGTGCGGGCCGACGCCCTGGTCCGACGCGCCGGGCGCGGGCGGCGGGTACTTGACGATCTTGAGGCGGTCCTCGTTCCCGCCCTCTTCGAAGAACTGCTTGAAGGCGTCGCGCGGGAGCAGCAGCGCCTCCGCGACGAGCGCCAGGAGCGCGGCGCTGAGGGCCTGGAGGTGCGCGGCGTACGTGGTGCACACGGCCCTGAAGCCGGGGAGGAGCGCGTCGGCGGGCCACTGCGCCCCTGATCAGCGCAGAACGCAGAAGCAGGCGGTGTGGGGCGTGAATGCGCACCTGTGACGGGCCCCAGAGCCGGAGGTACGCGGGGTCGCCGGGCGCGAGCGCGCGCGCGGCGGTGGACGTCCCGAAGTCGAACTGCTCGCGCTGGTCGACGCGCCCCTTGGTGAGCTCCGCGCCGCACGCGCTGTACCCGAAGAAGTGCGGCGAGTGCACCATGCGGATGCGCTCCTTCTCCGCGCGGGCAGCGCGAAGAAGCGCGGCGCGTACGCCGCGAGCGCATCGACTGTCGCCGCGGGCACGGTGTGCTCTGCAAGGTAGAAGAAGCCGACGTCCGTCAGCGCGGTGCGCAGCGCCGCGAGGAACTGCGGCTTGGTCGCTGCGCGCTGCGACAGCGAGAAGTTGAGGATTGGGATGCTGGAGAAAGCGGTAGCCATCGGTGTAAGTGTCCCCTGTTGAAGAGGCTTAAAGTGAGAAAGGCGGAACGTTGAGGGTCCTTGGTACTATCGCCGCCCTTGCAGGACAGTATTTATACCGCTCGTCATGCAACTTGCAGCATGATTATGGTCTGCACCGCTGATAGCTCTTGGGCGGTCTTACGCAGGCGCGTAGACGGAGCATTGCAGTTTACAGCGCCTGCACGATTGTCGCCACATATTCGCACGCGTCATGCGATACTTCTACCGAAAGAGTGGCTATATCAATTCGGACCTGGGCGACCGTCGGACTGGATCAGGATACAGCAATGTTTTCACAGGCTCTATGAGAGGAATTCAACTCATCCGTGCTAGCATTCCAGCATGACTCAAGTTGACATTGAGAGTTGTGCTTGCTATAGTACATTGGTTGTTCAAGTGTGTTCCAAAAGGAATGCTCCATGTCAAAAACTGTCCTTGGATGTTTAGTTGACTGCGATCTTCTTCGGGGCCTGCTCAGGCGTCGTCCGGGGGAACGTCACCGTCAGGACGCCGTGGTCCATATTGGCCTTGATCTCCTCAGGCTGTCATTCGATGCGTCAGTTTTATGCCCAAAGAGGGGGAGAACCGAGCCTGTTGTACTCACCTTGATACCCTGAGGCAGCTGCAGCGACCTCGAGAACTTGCCGAAGCGCCGCTCGCGGAGGAGCCAGCCCTTCTCGTCCTTGTCTTGGGACACCTTCGTCTCGCCCGAGACGGTGAGCACACCGTTGGCGACCTCGATGTTGACGTCCTGCTTGCTCAAGCCGGGGAGCTCGAAGATAGCAGTGACGAGGTTGGCTTTCTCGTCCTCGTGGAGGTCAAGCCTATAAATCGAGCGTTAACACAAGTTCTCAGACACAGCCTAACATCGTGCTTACTTTGGCCGAGAAACTGCTGGGACTGGTTCTTCTGAAGCTCCCCGCCATTTCCGGCACGAGCAGTGAAGGCGTCGTCGATGAGACCGAGGAGGGTCGACAGCGGATCGGGGTGGTATGACATTGTGGAGAGTAGAGAGATGGTGTGAGTAGAGCGCGGACTGTAGGTTCGAGCTGAGGCAAGTCAATGTGCTGTTGCTGACTGTCCGACCGCAGAGACCCTCCTTTATACCATTTCGCGACGACTCCTAAGCGCATGTTCCAGCCTTCGGACGGCTTCGAGCAAGCAGCTTGTGACCGTAGATGTCCCCGAACGTCATCATCTGCACTGTTCTACAGCTCCAAAAGTTGTTTCAGCAGCGTTCTGGACATCGGAGCAGTGGTCGCCCCTCGCATAGTCTGGACGTGGACGAGGTTCACGTCGAACCTTCCGGTAATTGTTGACGCTTGTTTGTACTCTTGCTAGATCTGGAATTTACTAGGGAATTAGCGCGTATGCTCGTTAGGCGCATGACGCCCAGCGACCAAACTCGAAGTAACTACTCGTGGCTTCGGGAAACTATTCTCTGGACGTGCGACGGTGTTTGGAAGCACATCAGCACCGACGTCACGGTTGCAGACGACAGGTACCATGGAGCCGGGTGTCGATCTCTCAAGTTGTGACTAGCTTCCAAGACGTTCTCCAAGAGTACGGTGTTAGGCCCTCGTGGTTATTAAGTAGCACAGGATAATATACACGAAGGGACGGTATGGCGTCTGGTACACCCAATAAGTCGGTAAGTAACAGTGACCTAGCGCTGTGTCACGACTTCTCAATCTTCACACGGACGCGAGAGTCCCGACGACGTCGCTCAACGAGAAGGTAGCTCACTGGCGAGAGTGTTAGAACGAGTCGCTTGATTGAGAGGTGCAATTCCAACATACCGACGAGCCTCTCCATGGCTTCAGTAACCTCTGGCTGCGGCTTGACCTCCAAATAGGCGTGCTTCGACATGCGGAACACGAAGAAATGGCGCTTGTGCGGGTGGAAGTCGACGATGGGCTCTGCATTCTCATCTGCATCCTTCACCAGCTGCTCACAAACGAGCTCCTCAGCGACTGAGACACGCAGACATAAGGACTTTCGCACCTGCAGACGGCCCTTGTGCGTTCGCCATTGGTAGCGAGTGTCAGCGGAGCTGGTGAATGTCCCACCGCTAACGTAGTGCTTTATGAGCTTAAACGGGGAAAACGGGAGCACGCGGACTGACATCCTGTCCTCCGAGAAGTTGAGGAACTGCGACGCGGGGATCCACTCGCCCTTGTCGCCGCCGAAGCGCACACGAGGCTCCCTCCCAGGGTAGCGCTCGATCTCGGCGACGGTCGTCACGAGTAGGTTCTCAAAGTCGCAGCGGTTGATCTTGGTGAGGTACGGGTGCCAAAAGCGCGTCACGATCTCGTAGTGTATCGAGTCGTCCGGGCTTGCGATGGCCGTGTTGCGCAGGCTGTTCGTCGTCAGCTCGAGCCGGTGCGGCGGTGCGGGCTTGGGCGGCGGCGGCATTTCTGTGCTAGGTGGCGGGAGACGGAGGGCTGGGTTGCGGGCCTAGTATGTGCGTGGGGGATATAAACCAGGAGCGGTGCCTGATACTGGAGGACGCTCTTCTGAGATGGCGCCCAGATATCATGACGAACGTTTCCCGACGGTACTCCGGATTATTGGCGGTCGCACGTCAGGGTGCGACAAGGATGGTAGAGCGCGACCCCACAGTCCTGCGATGATCCGGATATGAAAGGAAGGTGACTGATTGGTTCAACCCGGGTATAGTCTGGCTGGGTAAAGCCGGAATAAGGCCTGTGCGAGGGACGTGTTGGGCAAGACGGGTACCTAAGGCGGGCAGCATAGTCCCATGAGAAACACTGCAAGGACGGTAAAAACGTGGAAAACATGGATAATGGGTCGTGGCGTCGTCGTGTGTTGGATAGACAGGCGCTGATTTTGACACGTTGTCTCTGGGAAACAACGCCTGCCGAGGGAGGTGCTTGCGGGAAGCCGCAATGAGCGGCCCGAGGCACATTGAGCCCAGCCCTGAGGCACAGCACAATGTGGCGTCCACACACGATGCATAACATATACTCGTGTAGGAAGCGCCTCGCTAAAAACGCTAGCCTGTACAACATGTGAGAAGAGCCGATGGAGCGCGAGACTTCAGTGCGTCTGGAGATACAATCTAGGAACTGCTACATGGGTGGCGGAGCCGAAGTTGACATTCATGCGAAGCGTTGCCTGGCATGTCCTTGTCGTTTTCACATCTATGAGTAGTTTCGGAGCGGAGAGCAAGTCAGCCAACTGAAACTGATGCATGCGTTCAGGATAAGAGTTGATCGTAGGTAGGGACTGTACTGCGCACCAGATACAAATGGACGTGCTTGCTGCATGGGCACCTGATACTGCAGCGTTGCAAGCACGCCCCCGCAGTATCCTGAGCATATTCATGATTCCTGGGAAGATAACTTCAGTACTATGGACATCGGTCAGGGTCCCAAGAGTCTCTGAGATTGACATGAAGGTTGAGGAGTGCTGTAAGCTGTTGGATTAAATCGCAGACTCGCATGCCGTGGTGGTCATGGTCGAACGGAGACCTACAGCCTGGCTCGTGTCACGGCTGACGTTCGGTCACTACTTCCTGGTCACAGTGACGCTGACGTGACTCGTGCCTGCCCGTTACGCGGGACCCGTGGCTCAATTGGTGTTGTTCTACTACGACAACGACAGCGACAGCGACGATAACCGCGACGACGACGAGAAGAGCCTCTTGAAAAGATACCTCTTAATACTGCAGCATCCCTTTCTTCTTAATTTATTATCCTTGGGATTTTCTCTGGACGTGCCGCGCTACGTTCAATTGACCATATCGTGTTTCTGCCACCTACGTTATCGTGTTATCTGGTATGTGCGAGGCTTGAGAGTATTATGATGAGTTTCTTGCTAAGATGGTATCGTTTGATCAGACTTGGAGTCGTCGTTCATCAGGTGCTGAAGTCAGGTATATCTGATCTGACATCCCATAGGACATATTCGCGGTCCACCGCCAATGAATCGCTCAAATCTACCGCAACGCTCAGACAGCCTCGGCGCTGTGAAGAATATTGCGTTTACACAGATAGAGGAAGAATTGCGGGATGTAAAGCGCGTGCACTCTCAGGGACAGGAGGAGGATCTACGCATGGCGCTGTCTCGGACGATTAGCAGAGTGGAGGAGCTCGTACGCAAACCCTCATCCTTCACGTCCTCATAAATAACCCGGACCCTTCTGGTCTAGACTTCAATGCTAAAGGAAGCCTACAAAGCGCAGGCGGATCTGCAGACCGAGCTGACGCTTGCCAAGTCGAACCTGCAGCTTGCATTGGCCAATAATGAAATGCTGGAAGACGCGCTGAGGCGTGACGGCGCAGGACACTCCAAGGACGTCGGATGGAGACGATGGAGCGCCAAGGAGCAGCGAGAACGTGAACTAGCGGACTCAAGGCGACAAAGTATGGAGAGCAATGCTTCCCAACCAGAACCATCTGCACCTTCGCCAGCGCCGTCTCCTGTACCCTCAACTGCTGAAGGTCGTTTCTTCAAGTTCCGGTTTGGCAACCAGACTCCATCCGGAGCTCGCCTCGAATAGGTGGCCCCGCGTTTGCAACTTTGAACGGGCAGTCTGCCGCTGCTCACCTCACCTCCGCGTCTCTGCCGTCGCTCGTTCCCACGCGGGACAAAGAGAAGGAGCTGGAAGAGTTGCTCGCACAGCTCGAGCAGGAGCGGAAGGCGCACAAGGCCGCACAGACGGCGAAGGAACAGCTCGAAGCCGAGCTCGAGTCGCTCTCGCAGGCGCTCTTCGAGGAGGTCAGTATACGCATGACGTCGTCCCTCCCGCTGTCTGACCGCGCCGCCACAGGCAAATAAAATGGTCGCGGCGGAGCGTATGAAGCTCGCCGAGGCAGAGGAGGAGCTGAAGGAGGCCCGCGCAGAGAAGGAAGCGCTCCGGAGTGCACTCAAGCTTGTCGAGCACCAGCGGCTGCAGGCTGAGAGTCGCTCGGCGTCGCCGCTCCCAGGGTACGCCTTCGCCGCGTCGGCATCGTCATCGTCTGTGAACCACTCCCACAAACGATCGTCCTCCTCTGCTATCGCGATAAAATCGCTGCCGTCGTCCCAGCCGCCCTCTACGCCGTCGTCCCCACGGTCGATGGTTCGCATCGGCTCCGAGCCCCGTCGACGCGTGCACCGGCACCGCCCCCTCTCGAGCTGCCTGAAGTTGGGCTGGCTCTCGACGGCGTCGCCAGCTCATCACCGTCGGAAAACGAGGCAGAGGCCGACAAGTCATCTGAGAGTCAAGATACAGAGCCTACGGCCGTCGACCTAGACGCGATTCGCTCTCTCCACCAGACGTATCCGTGACGTCCGCCTCGCCGACCACACAATCGCCATCGCCTGGCCAGTTCGGCTTCTCATCAGGACGGCCGCTCACGTACTTCGATACCGAAGAGTCCCCTTGGGCGGATGTCTCGTCGACAACTCCTGTCACCGCCGCATTTTAGCGGCAGTCCCTTGTTCCCATGTCTCTGTCCTGGCCTTGATATTGTACAGACATCCATCGTAATTGCTTATTTATCGCCAGCCGCTCTCCTCTTCGGTACATACAATGCATGTAGCATAATTATTCCACAACGCAGAAATACCATGACTCATAGGTTACCAAAGTGCAATCTTGGCGAGGCTGAAGGTATGCGCTGTTGAATGATAGACAGACTAGGAGCACAAGTTTGGAGTCGTGACATAACAAATGGTACAGTGGACATGAGGTCGTAGGAAGGGAGGACAAGAAGGATAGCACCTGGTTTTAATCCTGCGGTACGTATGGTAGCACAACAAGCAGCAGAACGACAGATACGGTAGAAATTTGGATTAAGAATCCCTTAGCTTTTCGCAAAGATTGTTCATAAGCGGGCTTCCTCTACGCCTCGGACATCGTGACGTCTGCGGTAGACTCTGCAGCAGCAGCGGGGGCGGGGGCTTCCTCCTCGGCGGGTGCGTCCTTCTCCTTCTCCTCAGTCTTCTCCTCAGCAGGAGCTGCCGGCGCAGCGTCATCCTTGGCATCAACCTCCATGCTTTCCTTGTCCTCAGCCTTCTCCTCGGTAGCAGGCGCAACAGGCTTTTTCTCCTCCTTGCCGTTGGTCTCCTCCTTTCCGTTCGCGTTCCCGGCGTCTTCCGCGTGCGCCTTGCCGTTGGTCGCCGGCTTGCGGACGGCGCCCTCAGCCGCCTTGCTCGTGGAGAGAATCTCGTGCCACTTGTCGACAAGGACCTTGGCGCGTTCCCTGAACTTGAACTCATCGTCACGCGGGACCTTGTCGGCAGACAGAGCATGGATGTGGCGCATAACCTTGCCAATCTTGGAGAACTGAGGGCGGCGCGGGCGCAAACAGGTTGTCAGCACATGGAAAATCGCGTGATGAAGAGAATTGAACTCCGCCGCGACCAACGGTGGTTTGCCAGCGCACAGAAGGAAGCCTAACTCACAGTGAGGTATTGAATGCTCATGCTGTCGTATTCCTCAACAGTGCGGAATAGTTGGTCGTAGCCAGGCATGTCCTGAAGGCGAGTAATTTCAGTGTCGGTTCCGTGGAGTGTTCGGATGTGAATATCATACCTCTTCCTTCGGTACTGACTTGCTCAGGAAGGCCTTCTGAAGCTTGTGTCTCCAATCTCTGACCTTCACGGCCTCAGGATCCTTTGCAAGAGCGGCTACGGATGGAAAAACCCAGATTTAGCACAGTGAACGAGTGTGCAGCTAGGAATGCTGCGTCGATAAGGTGTAGAAACCGGATCTGACTCACAATCAACGTCCTCTTCCTCCTTGTCGCGCTTCTGCTTCTTGGCGGGCGGTGGTGAGGCCTTCTTAGAGGGACCGGCGTCCTCGTCCTCCTCTCCCTCGCCAGCCTCATCCTCCGATTCGACCATAGCCTTCGATTTCACGCCGTTCTTCTTGCTCTTGCTGGCAGTAGAGGCCTTCTTCTTGGAATCGCCGGATTCTTTCTTCGCCTTGGACTTCGTTGACTTGCTCTTCGCTGCCCAGCCTCAGAATCGCGCTTGCGCTTCTTCGTCTTGGCCTTCTTCTCGTCATCGTCGTCCTCCGCGCCCTCGTCCGCCTCGCTTTCCTCGAGTTGGTCGACCTCCGCGTTAGCTTCCTCCTCCGCGGCCTCCGCCTGGAGGGCCTCACGCTCCTCTTCCCATTTCTTCGGGTCGAGGGCGATCTTGTAGCCCTGGAGGAGATCTCCGGACTTCTTGTATGGCTCGTCAATGTATGCCTGGATCTCGTGCTGCTGGAGTTTCGAGATATCCTTAGGCACTAGCCATGCACTGTAAAACAAGACATGCATGAGTTGCAAGAGATGCGCGACAGATGCGAAAGACGTACTAGTCACCGGCTGGGAAGAAGCGGACGCAGTACCAGTTGCCCTTCTTGCTTTTCGCGTTGGGGCGCTCCTTCGCGACATTCTTGGGCACGCTGTCGGGGTCAACGATCTGGATAGGGTGTATATCTGTTAACACCAGCTCCGCGCGCGGTTTTCAACGCCGAAAGCGACGTGAAAGGACGCGATATGTGTGACACTCACCATGCCTGGCCAGGGGGGGAACCCGCGCACTTTCGCGAGAACAACATCGCGGACTTCGTACGAAGTCTCCTTAGGTTGCGCCTTGGCAGCCTTTTTGCTCATTTTTGAGGATGTTGGACGCGTCGAGGAGGAGGTAGAGAGCAAACGGAGGCTAAGCGAGATGGTGGTAAGAGTTAAACCCGCTCGGCTACATCCGGTCAGGCGCCGAGTGCAGGTCCAAGTGCACGCATAGAGTTTCAGCTCAGACGGAAATCGAAAATGCATTTCAAGAGTACTTGTATAGTCCACACAGTGGATCGTAAACAGCATGCGACGATTGCTAGGTGCCAAATGATGTAGATAAAAATCCGTATAGGTGAATATAGGGGGTTGGGCCGACCAGACGAACAATGGGCAGGTCGGGGTGGGAAATGGGAGTCCGGGGTGCCACGATCGATGCCGCCAGACGCGGGGCAATATATTTCTGCTCGCAACAGCCTTGGGCATTGAGGTGAACAAGCCAGCGACCTGCGTTGGGGCCAAGTATCCCTGGCCATGTCGAAGACGTCGCCGGCCCGTCATAGCGAGCAGGGACGACACGCAGGCCGGCGTCGCAGCTGATAGCGCGATAAGGCATGATGCGAGATAGGGGGAGACCGCCAACAAGGGCACCATCACCACATGACATCCAGGCTGGGAACGTCGGTCGGGCCATGTGTCTTAGTGCATCGCGGACGACGTAGGCGAGTCATTGTGCGAACGAGAAAGCGCAGCCCTGAACGCTCTTGTGGGCGGTGGCATCGAAGAGGTCGTGGGCGTTGTGCGCGACGCTTGGTACGTCACACGGAGACGCTAATAGACCCGAAGAGCGCAGACACCTGGCGTCATCCGCATATTCTCGGTAGCGGCTGTCTTCGCGCTGGATCCGGCGTCGCACGCAAAGTTTCTACGTATAGAATGAACGATCGTCGCATGGCTGGGACAGTGGACGAAAGTATGGGGGAAAAGAGGATGAGCACTGGAAGGTTGCACTGGTGACTCCTAATGAGCATGAAGTAGAAGGTCATTTCACTACATACGCACCATGCAGGACCGAAAGCGACTCTATGCTTGCCATATCTTGGGGACGCTTTGGAAAGTAGTCATGGATTCAGACAACTCCCGCTAAGGCGCCTTCGATGACGGCCTCTGCGAACGGAAGGCTGGTGAGCGGGCGATGTGAGGAGAGTGATATGACGCACGCGAAGAGGAGCAGGATTGACTGGTGTCGTAGCAGTCGATAACTTAACCTGTGCACATATTCAAAAGTTCTTGCTAGGTCTAAGGCCAACCTGAGCAAATGATAGACAGTGTCCGAGCTCGAAGCTCAACAAGCCTTGTCCTGGCGTGTCCTGGACTAGAGTGGTATCGTTAGCAACCGCACATTCGACCGTACATTCATATGCAATCCCCATACGCCGGTATTCGCAAGAAAATGGCATCGGACGAGGTGAGAGCTGGCCATTATCCAGATGTTGTCGCATGCAGACTTGTCTAGATCGTTCCAACGGCTGCCGAAAAGTTGTGTATAATTGTCGTATATGGAGAATCGTAGTCGCAGAGCATAGGATCTGAAGCGTAGCAAGAGTAGTTAGCGACACGAAGGTTTGGGGCAAAAGACGGTCGGATAACCGGGTCCTTTCGCAGATACGCTAGCGCCCGCAGTAGCTATTGGTGACACTCGAGGCAGGCTGCATGTTACAGAGCAGAAAAAAACCGCTGATCATTCGGTCGTAAAAAGTAGCATCGATTCAGACAATCCTAATTTGCGCGGGGTATAAATCCTCATGCCCTAGTGGAAGCCTCAGCTTCGACGGCTTCCGCTCGGAATCACAGGCTTCTGCAGCAACGCCCTCAGGGTCTCCTCGTTGCCCACTTCACTCCTAACGGGCCCACTGTACTCACTCCAGACTACTCTCCTGAACTCTGCATATTCATCTACGATCCGCTCTTGCACATGTTTCACAAGCACCGCAATCGTCCGGTCCTCTTCGAGGTACAGCTTGAGCCGTGCGACGGCCGCGCGTAGGTCGCGAAGGCACGACTCCCTGAAGCCGGAAATGAGTGCAGACACAGCGGGTTCGGATGCCCATGCCTGAGCGGCGAGCGGCGTCTTCTGCGGGAGTGCGTTGTGCTGCGAGACACGTTCGAGCCACACGCGGAGCGCCTTGCAGACCGTGTCTGCGCACGACGCTATCACGTCTTCGCACGCCCGCTTGAGTTCGTGGTCGATGCCCTGCAGCGCGGGTGATAAGCAGCCGTTCTGCAGCCGTTCTGTGGATCCGCCACGGCGCGCGACTTACGTGTTTAACATCCGTCAAACTCTCTTCCCTCGGCATTCCCAGTGAGGCGAATAGCGCGTTGGGCAGCAGGGACGTGGTCCTCCCCAGTATCGACGCGAGCGTATCTAGCCAAGCATCAGCGAACACGTTCACTGATACGTGTAGATAGCTTGAAACGCACCCACCTGTGACGCTCGTGAAGTCTACCACTCTTTCAGGGTCCCTCGACGCGAAGTCAAGATTCTGTGTTATCTCCTTGAGGATAAGCACATGCCGCACGAGGAACAGTTGGCCATCTAGAACGGATGTCGGCGGATTCTTGGACTTTAGTGTATCAGCAGCATTGACAAGAGACTGCCTGCAGAGGTTAACGGCCTCTTGTGCAATGTCGTCGAAGATAGCGGGCTGGGAACTCTCGGTGAATTATCATCAAATGACACAATGGAATAAATTACGCATACCTTGACGAAGTCGTGCAGCTGTGACAGGACCCATACGGTCCGCCGTAGTGTAGGGTACCATGTTTCCTCCCGTCGAGAGATTTCAATTGGAACAATTGACTAAAACTCTCTTTCTCCTTGATCTCCGTGCCCGAGACAGGTTTCCGTACAGCTGCGAGGACATCCGCGGCACATGCATCAACGAAACCACTAACACCACTTTAGAGCAACTGAATGAAAGGAACTTACCGACAAGTTTGTCTGGATAGGCTAGATCCTCTGGCTTGGGTACATAATACCTAACTTCAGACTGTATGACGGACTGGGCCTTGAAGAATAGCCTAGTTTGAGCGTCCTGGAGCACCATTTGTAGCAAATGACTAATATGCAGCGTCCTCAAACCCCGATGACCGGATGGTCGCTCAAGATCGAGATTGAGAGTGTCGTCTTCATCTTCATCTAGATGCGGTACATCGAGGACCATGAGGGCTTGAAGCACAGTGCAGACCTCGCAAAGGGCCGTCAAGCGAGGCTCGTGGAGAATGCGAGGTCGAAGGTCGTCATAAAGGTAATCACAAAGGTTCTCAAGGTACTGACTATAGAATCACACCGTAAGCTTGGTGCGACGGTCACAGGGGGAGCGGGTTACTTACTAGAGTTGTTCTTCTCCTGAATTAAAGAACTGTCGGAAAAGATCGAATTCATCGGTGCACAACTGTTTCAAATAACTGCAACCGGCTCTGGTCTATAGCAATCGGTTCAGCGCAGTCGCCGGAAAGCCAGGCGAGATCTCTCACCAGTTCCACGAGTTCAGTTCGCGTCGGGTCAAGACCTTTAATTTCTTCTACCAATCGAGGGACAAGGAGGCCTTTACGCGCTGCAAAGTAAGCCGAATGGCATTCGGCAAGGAGAGATGACAATTCTTCCGGGTGTGCTGCTGCACGTCGCTCAGCTCGGCTAGCAGCGGTGCCAGCTGATTAGACACAGTCGTAAACCTCGTGTAGAGCAGGTGATGTTGCGCGGTGGTCGAAACATCCTATATAAGGGTTTATAATTATACATAGCGAATAGGAGAGTGTAAGACCAAACCTTTTCCGATATTCGTTTGGTGACGTCTGCGACAGTGCTCGAAGGGACCCGACAAAATACATCTTGATAAGCGTCATAGCCCTTGTCATGCACTGCTGGAAGCGTAGAAGGTATATCTCTGCTTCCTTGAAGTGCCGCTATAATTCACCGTAAGCACTAGCTGAAGAGTACACGACTGCGAACGTACATGAGCTTTGAGGTAGTCGATGCATATGTCGACCCGCTCGACCATGTATAGAAAGTCAGTCTGAAGTACCAGTGACTCTCCAGGATGGTTCAGCATTCGGGTGGCATGCTCAAGCTCTTGGAAGTACTCTAGGCGGGTACCGATAGCTTCAGTCATTTCGAGCAGTCGATCCTGCAGAACCATCAGCCACGGACCACTGCTCAGAGCACAAACACGCACCCTTTCTTCGAGCAGCTGCTCACACGCGTCCTTCAGACTCTTCCCCCCTCCTCCACACTGCGCCAGCCCTGGAGCATGCCTTCGAGCTCACGCTCTATCCCGTCGATGCGGGCCGCAAGCGCGTCGCACGTCGCGAGGTGCTCAGCGACGCCTGCCAGATGCGCGCGGAAGTGCGCCTCCTGGCTGTGCGTCACCGAACGGTCGATAAGCGCAAACCAGTCGTAGAACTGCTGCGGCGTCGCGATAGGGTGTTGTGGGTGCAGGGCGCCCCCTGCGCGCGCAGGAGCGGACGCAGCTGGGGTCCCCGGGCGTGGCGTGCCTTGTAGACGGTGCCGCGGCGATGGCGACGCGGGGCGTGACGAGGACCCAGAGTCGGTGGTGCTAAACTTGGACTCCGTTAGCTCTGGCTGTAGGACAGGTCTTTTCTGGCATGGTCGCACGCTGAAGGATGTTCACGGACGGAGTGCATGTCGCGCAGGCCAGCACGCAGCTCCGGTGGATGTGCCAGCACAGCGACGTACCTTCACAGGTAGCGCTGCATTCTCGCTCGCAGACTTCAAGAAGTTGACACTGCGTATCTCAAGCTCTCCTAGAGGTGCCTTCGCTTCCCATTCCTCGAGCGTGATCGCGGGCTTAGGCTGCGGTGTTGGCGGCGCTGGAGCTGGTTGTCGTCGAGATGCCATGCACACTCAGCAGCTAGCGATAGACGGCGAGATACTCGGTGGCAATAAATCCAGAGGCTTGTGTGGACGTGTGTAAGAGCGCCCCCGCGTCGGTCGACGCACTTCGCGGAGGTAATAGACTGTCACTTACATCACTTTTGAATACACTTGATTGAGAGCTTACCTCTTAGACGCTTAGGTAAGAGTTTGTAACTTACATCCTTTACTGGAGGGCTGAGGGCGGTTATTGACTCGCACCGGCATTGATTTCCGGAATAAGCAACTCTGTCAGCTTGCTACTTGCCAACGGTCCCTGTCGTTCTGCTCGATGGCTGGTGCCTTTGCCCAGCTATTTCTGGGCTGCTGCGGACGAAGACGGTCTCACTCGCTGGTGAGTGTCTTACAAGAAACCCTTAAACCAAGTTAAACGTTCCGCAGGGCGAGCCCGACGAACACACCCGTCTTATCCGTCCGCGCCAGAAAACGAGGTTCCATCGTACGTTCTTCCCCACAGAAGTAAGACTGAACACGTGAATGACCTAGGGTGGTGATTCAGACCTACGCCAAACTATGTCGTGGACCAGCAAATTATCAGGGACCGCCTAGGGTCTATTGTGCGCTCAAAGGAAGGGTGCGTGTTCTTCCGCTGACTCTGGTCTGACAATCTCCAGCGGGCGCCGTCGTTCATGCCTCTCTCGGTCCCTTTTCATGCAGAAAGATGGTGAACGTCAACACCGCGCTCCCCTTCAACCTGCACAACAAGGGCGTGCACGAACTCGACCCGTCGCGCCCCGCACGCAGCCGCTCCGCGCACCCGGTGATGGGAGGGCTGGCAGAGTCAAGCACAGACATGCTGCCAGACCTGCCATCGCGCGTGTCCTCGTACTCGCCCACGCGCGGCCGCGACCTCTCGCCGTCACAGACAAGCCGCTCGACGTCCTCGCTCCACCCCGGTGACGCGTCGTACCTCCATCCGAGGCTTATGACGGCACCGGCCGGCGGCCTATCTTCAACGCACGACTCATTCGGGGCCCGGGTGGCTACGGTGTGGGCGGCAAGTTTGGGCCCAGGAAGGGAAGAAGCGCGACCAGAGGCAGGACGGGTCCTCCTGAGCCGGAGCAGGACGGAAGATCTACTGCGTCCAACGCTGTGCAGCCCATCGGCGAAGACGACGTCGGACAGTCTTCGCAAGAATCGACACCCGACCTCTCTGGGAGCGACGGTGCACATCCAGCAGCCGCGGATGTCGCTCTGCAAGACGTCGGCAAAATTACGTGTAGTTGGGGAGACTAGGGGAGGTTCACAGTGTCGGCTTACTGAGCAATGCATTCTGCCATGACGACCTTCAAGAGTTTCTACGACAATTTCACGATCTTCATCCCCGCTCTGGTCGCATTTACCATCTCCACTCTGGAATTTCTTGTATTATAACAGGGCTTTGGTCAGCTATCGCCGAACACATCTGTTGCACATATACACATTCTCATGGTTCTCTACCTCGTACAGGGCACGATAATGCTGTCCTGCCGATACGCCCACATTGCGCGGAGTCGAGGTGAAGGCAGCCCTAAACGCCCGGTGGCGGCGGCGCCGGCCTCGGGGACCCACAACCGGGCCGCACCGGTGGAGGCCGCAGGCCCTCCAGGCCTCTCCCCGCCTCCCTGGCAGTGGTATGCTTCGCGGGTAGAGAGGACGGGCGCACAATTAGCTTCAGCATCCGCAAGTTGGGGTCGTGATAAGACACTCGCAGCTCTCTATTCAGCCAGGCGAGCGACTCAGCTCCGGCGGGCGCGCCTACGGTCCACCACGCCTCTGCAAGCTGTGATGCCTCTTAAAACCTCCGAGGCCCAATTCGGGAGGTTCTTAGAATCGTGCGATAACCGTTTGAGACACCCCGCCCTGCTGAACTCTCTTTCAGCGCAGCCATGTGCCTCAGTGCTGTGTGAACGGCTCGCGCGAACGTGACGACCGTGCACGTCGTCGAACGTCACCCGCGCGCCGCCTTTGAACCATCCCCACTGTCCGCGGTGCCGCCCCGGGCGTCGCACCAAGGTGAGAAGCCTGCGACGCGCGCAGAGACACGTCGCTGAGGCTGGGCGCCGCATTCTCAGGCACCTCCCGCCCGAACGCCATTTTCCACGGTGCCCCAGTGAGTTATGTCAGCCGTCAGCGAAAAGCTTGCCTCACGGGGATGGCGCAGGTCTGCTGTCCGCACTTGTGACCTCCAGCCAAGGCGTGATACGCGGCGGTGCAGGCCCTGTCGTCCTGCGGCCAATCTGCGGCGCGCTCCCTCGCCAGCTGCAGGTTTGCTGGCACGAGAGCCCAACGGGCATCCATGTCCTGTACTCGTGTACGGTGCGCACCAGCGGATATTCGGAGCCCCGCACCCGTTAATTTTACAGAGGCTTCCGCCAGCTTCTGCCTGGCCGCAACATGGCCATGGATCCGAGACAATGGAGTCGGAAAGAACGGAACAGGCGTTCTCGAAGTGAGTACCGAGAATAAGCCATGCGCATGCCTAGAGCAGAGCTCGATATCTTGCACGCCGCAGTCGGAAGGAATCTTCGCTCAAGCCGCCGTCGACGATCTCTTTAGCAGATGTCGAACTTACAAAGCACCTTCTACCGACGTACTCTCAACAACCCGGTGCGGCATGCGTAGCTGGAGGGTCAGAAATCAGTAAAACGTCAAGAATCATGCGAACCTAGGTGTTCGGCAAGCTTGCCTTACAGACGAGCTCCTGGCCAGCTGCGATCCCTGGCGAGACTGGCCGACACTTGCAAAAACATATCTGCCCTGTCTGCCGCCGTTCACGGCAAGTGAGTGCTGCTAACGGCCCTGTGAAACTTACTAATGACTTTGCGCCTCCAGGCGTCTGTCTCTCCTCGCGTATGAGCTCCCACTGCTGCCTGGCCATCGTGTGTTGCAGAGCCGCCGCTAGGCTGTGCGCTATGTACCCCCTGCGCCGTACGCGATGAGCCATCCGGTACGCGTTTTCGCGTGCTGGCGAGCACCACTGGCCGGACTCGCGCTGTGGGAGAGATCTGCCAATTCAATCGATCGGCCGCGCCGCCGTCTCAGCAGTGCTCTCAACTCCGTCTTGCTGGCAAGTGATGGTCCCGAGTGACAGGCCGTATCAATTTTCCGCGGCCGGCGAGCAGGAATGGCCGTTTCATTCATTGACTTGTACTCTCGCTAGAAGACGCGCTGCTCCGCGGTGGACAAGACTGCTGCAGGGGCGGCACCCAGGCTCCCCGAGACCGAGCGGGTGTGCCCAGTGGGCTCCTCTTCTCCGCTAAAGTTGGCCTTTATCAGCGGACCCTGAGCCTTGAGGTGCCCAATGTCCGCGCCCACATGATCGCTGCGTGGTGCTCGGAGCACGGAGCGATGTGCTGCTCCAGAGGCAGCTCGCCCAAGTAAGCCGCAGGAGGAGGCTGCGCGAGGGCGAAAGTCAAAATCGGGCAAGGTACACAAGCGGCTCCGAGGCGCCAGGACGGCGTGCGGTGTTGGGCGTCGAGGCCCGACTTGTCCCTCGGGGGTTCCCACTCCGACGGTGGCCCCGTAATTGCCTGTGGATGATCCGGACTGGTCGCTGGGCACCTCTTCAGGTGTGCGCTGCTGATGTCTGCCTGCCTGCGCCCATCGTGCTCGAAGATCAGGGACGTCTGATTCGGTACCACCCCGCAGGGCCGCGCCTGCCTGTGCGACTAAAAGGCCCGAGATGCAGACGCAGATTCGCCTGGGCGCGGCCGCACGCATATGACATCCCACCCGCGGTCGATCACAGGCATGGCTACGTTGAATTGCATTCGCTTGGGTGCTACGTCGTCGACTGGGGGCGGCCTGGCAACGTCTCCGCACACCGCAGCGGCGCCGCCGCACAGGAGAGCGTGCGCGCACGGTGTGGGCTCGCTGCGGCCTCCGCCTATCCGCACGATCATCGCAGAGATAAGATGTTGCGCAACGCGCGCACGGCGAGGCCACGACGCGCGCAGCTTCCGTCGCACGCACGGAATGCGGCAGAAGCTTCCCACCGAACGCGGGCCAGCGCATAGGCACAATCAGACCATCCGTCGTCGAAGGCGATCCGGGGCGAGCAATGCGGCCTCCGCCGCTGGCCTTGGAGGGCTGGCACGAAGAGAAGGCGAACCTTATTCGCCCGGAGCCGAGGATGGGGCCTAACTCCGGCCTGTGCTCTGCGCGCGCGGACGCTGCGAGGGGATGCTCGTCGGTGTGCGCGACGGCTTCGCAGACGAGCGGTCTAAACGTACCGGTCCGAGGCGAGGACACGCCGCGAAGGATCACTGGCAATCTCCAGGCCAGGCGGTCGCCCTATCGTCGAGGGTCGAAGCCGGTGCGATCGATGGCTGCCAAAGGCTCTCCGAAGAACTAAGCAACAAAGGACCAACCAGAGTCAGCAAAGCGACGCCTCTGCTGCGGATACCTCAGGTGGGAACTTGTGGCCTTTCGCAGCGCGAAACGCGCTCACTGCAGGAGAATGCTTCCCTTGCGGGTGCGCAGTACACTCCCGAGCCAGAGGATCCGGTGCGCGAAGCCTGCGCGCTGCGAAAGAAGTGACAAGTCGGTGTTAGGCCTTGCTCGACGTCGGGAGGCTGACCAGGTCGCGCGGACGCCCTGTGTCCTTCTCCGCGCAACGCTGCGCCAAATCCATTCAACCATGCATCGCTGCGTGAGTCCGCCATCACGAAGGGCCGTGTCTGCAGTCGCATGGTCCAGACGTCCGGGGGAGAAGCTCCCCGGGCACACGTCGCTGCGTCAACAATAGCACGCCTCTTGGGGGGCGGCAGCTTCGGGCTCATCACAGGGTGGCTCTCCCCATGACAGGCACTGTCAGCGCGCCCCTTTCGCAGCACGGGAAGGGTCAGTCGACCACTGTCTCGGACGGCTAGTGCTGCTGGCACTCACCGCGTTCTCGCGCGTCCCGTCGTCTCATCCCCAATCGCTCGGCAGCGGGTGGGCCGGCGCTGCGCAGAGGTCGTCATGGCACGCGCTGCATCATGCTGCATTTCACGGGCCTTCTGGAACTGGGGATCGAAGGAGCGGTGCCGCCACTTCATCGTGGAGAGCGCGCCACGCTGACGAAGGTCGTGGGAGACAGCAGCGGCACGGGCGACGCCTCTGCAGCAACCCTGCACATCGACTCTGTCGACTGAGAAGCCATGGCGATTGGGCTTGGCCGAACAGGGTATGGCTGTCCCTGGAGGAGCCCCAGCCTCGCTGAAATCTCGGCGAGCATCGTTCTCGTGGTCAGCGAAAGCTCGCAGGCGGTCCCAGGAACGCCAGGCTACAGGGCCGGCTGATACGCTTCGCTGCATTCGAGCCAGAGGGATGCTGAGAACTGGAGACTCACATTGGTTATTGAGAAGGAGTGCGTGAACGGAACGTGCTGCCGCATTCGTGGCTGTAGGTTTGCCACAACGTGCGATCATTGGGTTTCAGGAGACTGATGTCGATGGCCATTGGCTGGAGATGTGCGAGAATAAGGACGGACATTGACAGAACTGTCCGTGCGGGAAGACTAATCACCGAGTGCCCATTCTTCGTGAAAAAACGAAAGGAACGAGGGTCAGTTCGGAAGGAGGATCAGTGGATGTTCCCCGAAAGCCGACTCAAAGGAGATATGTGAGCCAAGTACAGCGCAGAGACGTGATTGCACCTGTTGACACGTTAATATTTGTCAGGGCCCTTTGTGAGATCCATCGTGCGCGTCTCCAGAACTCATTACCCGTGAGCATGAGATCCCACAAAAGTTTGTTCTAGCTTGCCCGGGACCCTCGCGTGGTTTCATATCTATACCTCGCCTCTCTCCAGCCCTCCATGCCTTGATCTGCCGGTTTCTACCTCTCCTCGTCTCCGTTGTGCCGCAGAGATGGTCGCTGCAGCGAACGCCGAGCTATATACCCCCTTTCCGCCTAGTCTCGTCATCGAGGACGGCGTGCAATCTAGCGAGGAAGGTTCCACTTCTGATATTCACTCGCCTATATTTGAGCCATCCTATCCAGACGGTAAGCACCGCCTGTTCCGCTCTGTGCGCTGGCCGCGGTGACTCATATGACAACGCAAATAAAAAGTCCGTTATCACCTAGGCCACCACCACCCACAGCTTCCCGACGCCTCGTCCTCGTTCATCGCTCAGGCGTCGGCATTTGACGCGCGCTATGGGAGGCACAACTTACAGGTACCGGGCAGTCATCTCCTAGAGACCTTACAGCCACCGAGCGCAACTGTTCAGCAGCTGCTACCACCTCCTCAGGGCCATGTCGGATTTGGCCTCCAGCAGCAGCCGGTGCTTAATTTGGCCCTCGAACCACCCCCGCCCATTCAGCCTCCCGCTTTAAGTCCTGTAGGCGAATACACGTTTAATCTTCCCCAGGGCGGATCGACAGCGCAACAAATGCATGTTGTTGCTTACGACAACAACATGCCCTCTTCGTCTCGAGCCGCCTCGTATTCCATGGCACCGCCTCCCGAACACAAGCCCTCGCCTCCCGTACACATCTCACCTGCCGTAAAAGGCAATGCGTCGGGCAATAACGCTCAGTCCTCCGCCTCGCCCTCACGACCCCGTCGAGAAGCGTCCAACGTCGTAATTGCGTGCCGACAATGGTGCGTACCATCAGACCGATGAAGATCCATTTACCCCCCGCTGACACAGACCCCGCAATTTGTTGGCATGGTCCGCAGTCGCGCGCGCAAGATACGTTGCGATTCGACTCGCCCGCAGTGCAATAATTGCATTCGTCGCGGCAACGACTGCGAGTACGACGCCAAACCGAAGCGGCGCGGCCCCGATAAGCGTCCCGGCACACGGCAGCGCTCCTGCAAGAAACGCCCGCCCGAGGCTGACCCGCCGACGGGAAACGCGAAGAAGAGGCGCAAGATCGAAGGCGAGGAGGACGCGGGCTCTGTTGCCTTTGATGAGCATGCCGGAGCCACTAATGGTGCGAAACGTCCGTCCCTCGTTCCCGCTGCACATATACCAGATGAGGCTTCGGGCTTGCGTGTGCCGCAGGCGCCGCCGCTCGTCCTCGATACGTCGGCTCAAGCACGCGGGATGCCATCTGAAGCAATATATCCTAAAGTAAAGTATCTCGTCTCTCTCCTCTCGCGTGGGGTTCCATCAACCAGTATTTAATTCAGTGCTAGCAGGATGGCCTCTCTCCAGCTGCGCAACATTCTCCAGTCTACCAGTACAACCCCGTTGATTATCCTGTGAACCGCGCCGTCATGCATTCTCCAATGTCTCCCAGCGGCCACCATGAACACCACATACCCCGGGCACCTTCGTTTGACTATGCTATTGAGAGCTGGTGGGATAGACTTCTTGATACCTATTCTGAATCTCGCAGTGCATCGTACGTGCTTTGCGCTTTCCTCCGCGCGGGGTATCTGATCACGCGTTGTATAGATATCAAGCTATTCGCAACGATATCACATTCCTGTGAGACGCCACAAAGCTTGTCTCTTCTGCGCGCGACTGACACCGTCCATGCAGACTCGACTCTAGCAGCTACTGGTTATTCTTCATTAATCGTCCACTTCTGATGCAAGACCTCGACGATGAGCGCAGGGCGCGTTCGCTGCAGCCTGCGTTCGTGCTATCTGCGCTCGCTCTGTCCACGCTGATGCGGTCGAGCGAGCTCGAGCGTGGGGCTGCTGGACGTGCGCGCGCCGTCGCTCTACGGGACGCTGCCCACTCCGCCCTCTCGGCCGCGTGCAGTGCCCAACGCGTCGACATGCGGCTTGCAGAGGCATCCATTGTGAGTTAGACTCGCTCGCTTTTGCGGTGTCTCGGCTGACCGGGCGGCGGCAGATCCTGGCCATCTTCGAATCATCTAGCCATCCTGACCACTCGCAGAGGAGGGCCGACGAGGCGCTCCTGATCATGGACTCGATCATCCGCGCCCTTGGGCTCACGATGATAGACATGAACGACGCGGACGTCTGCGTGTACAGCCCGCGCACGATCCCGATGGTGTACCACCCGCCCGGATACGTCTCGCCACAGAACTGTGCCTGCGTCACGGGCAGCCCCGCGCCACCGATCCACCCACACTCGCCACCGCAGCACTACACGCTCTCGTTCTCGTTCAACCCGCCCTGGGACCCGAACTGGAGCGTCGCGGAGATCGCCCGCGAGGAGTCGCGCCGGATCTGCTGGAGCGCGCTGAACCTCATCGCGAACTACACCGCGCAGTCCGTCGCCTTCCACCAGTCGCCGCTCGACCTGTACCTCATGGAGCCCGCGAACGTAAGTGACCGCAGTGCAACAGCCCTGGCCGTTGGCTGACGGTGCGCGCAGTACTGCATCCTCTTCCCCGGCGAGGCGTACGAGCGCATGCCGCAGCACCGCATCCCGGGCCAGTCGCCCAAGGACTCGGTGTGGGCCCTGTACTGCCGCAGCATGCTCCTCTGGATCAGCGCGATCCGCCCGCGCGACAGCACCTGGACGACCGACGAGCGCTCCGACTTTGCTATCGGCGCGTGGACCGAGACTCGGCTCGTCGAGGACGGCCTCCAGATGCACAAGTGCAACCTCGACACCGCCATCATGTACCTCACCCGCGAATACCTCTACAAGTGAGTCTTTGCAGCCTGCTGCACCTCACCCCCGGCGCTGACGCTGCCTGCAACGACAGCACCCGTCTCGAGATTACCGACGAGTTCCGCCGGTAAGTGTACACGCCGTTGTCCCCGTCGCGAGGGCCCTAAGTTCTCCCAGCAGCTTGCAGGACCCCACGACTATCAGCATGCCTCCGCTGTTCAACCGGCGCCAGGCGCAAGAGTGGCGTACGTCCCCGCTGCCCCGCTGTCCGTCTGTCCGTCCCGTTGGCTGACCGCGCGCCAGTGTACTACCAGGAGCAGGTCGCGCGGCGCGTGAAGGACGAGGTGCTCGAGGTCGGCACGCGGCCGGGGCACCTCCTCACGCGGCGCCCGTTCCAGGGGCTCTGGTACGCGAGCCAGGTGTCCATCTGCCTCGCGCTCTGGGGCTACGACCACACGCTCATGCAGGCCCTCGAGCTCGCGAAGACGTTCCTCATCCCCCTCGACGCCCTCGACGCCCTGTGGCCCTGCCGCGGTGAGTCTGCCCGCCACGTCGCGGCGCCTGCTGCTGCTGACGCCGTCGTGCAGAGCAGCGGACGCGCACCGAGACCCTGAGGGGCCGCCTCCGCGACGCCTGCATACAGGCCGGCATTGCATCCCCTCTCCCTACCGACCTCACCCTCCCTCCTCAGCTGCTGCGCCCGACTTGATTCGTTCTCTCTGTCCTATTTGATTCTTTTTGGCATTCAACACTGCATAATTCAACATGTGTACAAGCTATAGTCTCCCCGCGTTGTCTGTATTCTATTTGTAACATCTCTGTTCACTCACACTATGCTTCTCCCCTTATCCAGCCCATTACTACAAGTCATATAGTTCGCGCCTCTTCGCACCTATTCACGCACTCGACTGCATTTTTGTTTAACATTCACGCTTTAGAGTTCCCCCGCGTTGTATATAAGGCAGCCAGGACCCCTTGGAGCCGTATGGGTTGTTGTATAGATTGTGGCAATCACATTGCCTGTTTGTTCGTTCCTCCTGAGTGCGAGAGAGTTGGAAACGGTCACCAAATCCCCTTTGTACTGGGAGCAGCGCTGGACCCTGTGGGTGCCTTCGCTCAACGAGACTCTGTCCATGGCAGCCATAGATGCGTCGCCAGACCTTTTTTTCAAGTAAGACTGGATAGAATTACACAGATCCGGTAGATGTGCGGGATTGTGCAAAAATCATGATCAATGCTTGATCTCCGTCGTTTGGGTCATGAAGCGTGCAGCCGCAACGAGGATCTTCTCCATGACAGCAAGCTCTTGCTCGTCCCGTGGAGCGTAGATCCAGATGTACTCCTTTGGCAGCTTTGCCTCTGGCGGGACAGGGAGTGCATGGAGGGGCCGGGAGCCGCTGAGGCGGTGCCGCTCACCCCAACCCTTCTCGATGACTAGATAAAGGTCAGCCTACTGACGCCACACGAAGCGCAGCTAGACGCACCGAACTTGCAGTCCTGCGGTGCCAGAATGACGTGCACCGAGTGGTCGCTCGGATGGATATGCCCGACCTCGCGAAGGCCCGCCTGCAGGACGCTGTGCTGCGCGGGCGCACTCTGCTTCACGAGGATCCCGTCGTGCATCTTCTCGTGCGGCGAGCGGGTCAGCTCGAGCAGGTCCGGGTTCAGCTTGACGATCCGCTCGAAGAGGGCGTCCAGTTTCTGCACGGTGGCGTCAGGCACCCGCCGCGGAGGCACACCCGGTGCAGAGGCCACGCACCGCAAACATCTCCCGCGACGGCACCTGGTCGAGCTGGCGCGCGGGCACGACGTGGAAGCCGGGGTCGGGGCGCGGGCCCGTGCGCGGCGGGAGCGCCGCGCGGTCGTCGAGCCAGGTGCTCTTGTCCGCGTCGCGGTCGTACTCGCCCGTGCTCGTCGTCGCGCGCGCAAACAGGCGCAGCACGAGCGCCATGAGCCACCCGCGCACGCCGTACGGGAGCCCGCCGGGGCCGAGCGCCATGAACGCGCGGTAGTTCCTGCGCAGCCAGAGCGAGGAGAGCCCGACGACGGCCGCGGCCGCCGCGAACGCGCCGGGGCGCCGCCGCACGGCCGCGGGCGCGTGCTGGGCGAGCGCGTCGATGTGCCGCACGGCGGCGGCGAGGATGGCGGGGTGCTGGGTGCTCATGGTGTGCGGGAGGAAGGCAGCGGGAGGAGATCCTGCGGAGCCCCTGTTATATGGCCGCCAAGGGCCGCCCGGGCAGCGGCATACGTCAGGTCGGTGTTCGACGCATAGTACGGCTGTGGGCGTGGCCATCAAACACGGTCTTGTATGTTGCTTCAGCTGTCGTCGGGAGCTGCGATCAAGTGCAGGCGGGCGTCACGGCAGGCCGCAGTGCTCGGGATAGCGTGTACACGATTGGCAAGAGACTCGGACGCGCAACCGCAGAAAGCATCGTATATTGCGCAGAAGGATTACATAGGATACTGCGGTTTACAATGTTGATCCACGAGAGAAATCAGTCTACTAGCATGCCTAGTATTATGCACTGTGAACCGTTGTTCTCCTTCGCATCGGAGATAGCACATATACAACATGCTGGCTGCACCACAGCATTGAAGTCGTTCTCGCGTATGTTGTCTTGAACTTCGGAAAGTATACTCGACTTTTCATGTGCGGCACTGCTTAGCTGCCTCTGACTGGATTGATGCGTTTTGCTCGCACTCTGACTGCCGCCTCTGCACTGATTCGCGTACTCAACCACAGTAATGCATTTGGAGGAGAACCTAGCCATAACCCAAGCCGCAGCACCATTATCAAAACCTACAGTTTCCTCAGCTGACCAAACCTTCCGCAGGTCTACACCACCAGCAGAACGGGGCTTGCTCAGCTGGATGCCACGCCTGCTAGAGCGCCTCCATCAGAACACCTCAACGGCCCAACAGTGACCGTACCTAGACAGCCCGAAGCATGTCATCGACCGCGCGCTTCCACTGCTCGAGCTCGCCGCCCCAGCCGCCGAGGCGGCGCATGGGCCCTCCGACGTGGAGGCCCTCGGTGCGGAAGCGCGCCTGCTCGCGCCGGCGGACGGACGCATGGTGGGTGAGGCACCACCAGACGATGCTCTCGCGCGAGCAGAAGACCTCGGTCCAGCGTTCGGGGCAGCCGGGGCTGCACGGCGGGGCGAGGCGGAGGAGGCGCGCGAGCGTGCGCACGCAGAGGCGCGGGAGGTACAGCGCGAGCGGCGGGTCGAGCCCTGGCGCGGTCACAGGGACGTCGAGCGTGGCACAGAGGGCGCGGGGGGCTACTCACAGACGATGTCCGTCGCGCGCGCGCTGACGAGCGCGCCGAGGCGCCGCTCGTAGTTGCCGTCGACGACCCAGCCCGCGGGCGGCGCGGCGTCGAGCGCGGCCTGCACGCTTTGGCGGAACGCGGCGTGCGGCGCCGTGCGCCAGCCGGGGCGCCAGAAGAGCGCGTCGAGCGAGACGCACGGCACGCCGAGGGCCGCGGCGAGCGCGCGCGCGAGCGTCGACTGCGGGCCGGTTCAGCACCACGTCAGAGGCGGGGCCGCGAGCCTGACCTTGCCTGAGCCTGGCCGCACGGTGAGCAGCGGACGGGGCACGCCCGAGGGTCGCGACGCACCGCAGTTCCCGACGATCCAGACCCGGAAGGCGCCGCGGCCGTCGCCGCGCAGGGGCGGGTGAAGGGTGCCGGCGTGCTGCTCGCGCATCGTCTCGTCGTCGTCGTCGTCGTCGGTGGCGAAAGGGGGGGGTGGGTGGGTGCAGGGGAGCCCGAGGCCGACGGTGGTTGATATGTTTGTTGCCAGGCGACAGTGACTCGGGCTGACGCAGGGCGCGGATCAAATGGACCGATCCAGGCACATCCTCGGTCCCGCGAGACGTGCCCCCGCGAACGAACGCGTTGCACACTCGCCTGCAGGCAACTCGAGGCGGTCAACGTCCACTTTGCGCGCTCGGCGGCGTTTGCAGGCAGGTTTGAGGGGTGCGGCTGCGGCACGAGGCCCGCAGGGACAAGATCTAATTAGCGGAGATACTAGCCTAAGGAGCGTACTACGGGCTGGCCGGAAGACGTAACGAGTACAAGGGCAGGAGAAACGTACAGGTGCCGGGTCAAGATGACGTACATATTAGCAGATAGATACAATGCCAGGAGCACAGCACGGCGGGACGGGGGACATTAGGTATGGTCAGAGTACGGGGCGCGGCAATGTCCGGAGAGTCCATGGAGAGCATGCTAGAGGGAAACAAGGAGGAAGAAGCGGGGGCGGTCACAAGCCGTACTTGCGGATGTGGCGCATGATGATCAGAGTGGTGATGAGCTCTGCTCGCCCGCAATTAGCTCACCAGCGCGAAAGCCCCACGGAGGGCGGGGAGAGAGAAGCACGCACCGCCTGCGAGCTGCTGGAAGTTCTCGCTGATCCACAGTTGCTTGCCAGAGCCCCTGCGGTTCGCGTCCTGCGGGTTGCGGGTCGCCTGGTTCTCGGTGTCGTACGCGGCGACCTCGACGCCGTTCGCGGTGCACTACAAGGGCGGGGGATGCTCCTGTCTCAGACGGCCGACAACGCGGGAAGAGCGCAGCGCGGCCCACGTACCGCCCACTCCTCGCGCTCGGACGCGCTGACAAACGTCCAGGTGTACGCCTGCCCGTCCGAGCCCACGAACCTGCGGGACAGGGCGCTGCGCGGACGCCACTCGCGTCAGCCGGTTGTGCGCACCCCCTGCCCGATGCGCCGAGCGACTCACCCCGAGCCCCGCGCGAGGTACTGGTCCATCGGCACCGCCTGCTTGCCCTGGTACTGGACGGTGCCGAGCGCGTGGTCTGCGCCGAAGACGAGCGTCGAGAGCGTCGGCCCAGACGCGAGCCGGCCAGCGGCGGTCATCGTGTCGCAGACGACGAAGCTGACGCTGTCGTCGCGGCGCTGCAGCAGGCGCACCTGGAAGGAGAGGCGGTTGTAATAGTCGACAAAGTCTGCGGAGGCGATGTCGCCGGTGGTGTCTTCGAAGAAGAGGTCGAGGCCCTTGACGGTCGACATGGCGCGGCGCGTGGTGGTGATGGTGGTGTACAGAAAGTGCGTGTGGAAGAAGGAGTGGCAGCCGGTGGCGGGATCGAGTTGGGCGGAAGCTTGGCTATAAGTATGGGGTCAAACGAATGGGACACTGCCTCGCAGACAAGGGACGCCTCGCTGGGTGGCTCGTGTGCAGGCAGGCAGGCGGGCGGGCAGTGGTGAGGAGGACCGAGGGCGCACAGGTCGAGGTATTTCTACTGCCGCGTCCCCGCAGGCCGCAGACGCGAAACGCTAGCCGAGGAAGGGGAGAAGCACCGTTGCCGCGGGAGCGCTGCGTCACGCCCCGAGCGCTTGGCGCCCGCCGCACGCCCCGCCCGGCCCCTGCCGCGCTCTGCCTGTGCACTGCTCCCAGCCGTTGCGATCGCCTCGAGGCGCGACGTGCGGCGCGCCCGACGCGGGTCACTTCCTCCGCGCTGCTTCTGCCACGGCGACGGCGCCCCCTCCGCGTCCCGCAGCCGCTCCCGCGCCCATGTCCGTCCCCGGGGCCTCCGTTCTCCCTCGCCAGCCGCGGGCACGAGGCGTATGTCTGTCTGTCTGTGCGCGCGCGCGCGGAGGGCCAAGCACAGCGCACGCCGCGGCCCGTCGTCGCGAGCGACCGTTGGCAGCACGGCTGACAGCCCGTTGCCAGACGGCCCGGCGCGTCGCGACGCGTGCGCCCGCTGCGGGCGCCTGCGCTGAAACAGTTCATTCGCGGCCGTCGGTCGCTACGCTGCGTGCGTGCGTGCAGCACCGGTGGGGCACATCGTCGACGGGCAATGTATCTGAGACCGCCCGCGCCAATCGCCCGCGCGGCCGCCCCTTGCGTCCGGAGCGCGGCGTGGGGTTTGCACGTTTAGCACGAGATTCGTCCACCCCGTGGCGTCGGCAATGCACCCCCTTTCAAGGCTGCTATCGCGGCGCACGAAGATGACACTGACACTGACGGCCCTGTGGCCTGCGGCGCGAAGCAGCGCGTGCCGCAGGCCGAGGCCACGGCAGCCTTGTCCATAAACCGGATAGCTCGGATTGCGCTCCAGGGCTCGCAGGCCGCCAACCGTTTCGGAAAGGCGTGTTCGCAGCGTCTCGCCTGGCCCACGTCTGCGGTCTGACAGGGTGAATATTGAGCATTGACGGCACGCTGGCCCTGGCTGAGATGGCGGCGATGGCGGCGGAGGCGGACGGTCAGCGGAGATGTGTGCGCACGCAGGCTGCCTGGCACGCACCGCACGGTATTGACGCCTCGCGGAGGCATTGCACGGGACGGCTCGCGTGACAGGGTATGATGCCAGTGTCGTCTTGTGGGTCCACGTCGGCGTCCGCTGGCGTGCCCACGCTGCGGGGCGGGCGCCGTGTGGCTGCCAAACAGCGTCCAGGGAAGTCGAAGGTGGCAATTGGCAAATCATCGCGCGGCGGGCCTGACTGCCCTCGCCATCAAATCGGACACTTTACGAGACGTTCGGGCGCAGTTGCACTGGGCATCCGCGCGGCGCGCCTGGGGACGCTCCTCTTCGCGAGGTCAGGCCTCGAGGCACGGCCGCCTCCTGCGTGTGATGGCCGTCGTCGATCGCAGCAGCTTAGAGGGCGCCCAGGTGTCATATGTCTCCATGCGGAGAGCGAACAAGTGAGACTGGCAGCATCCAGCAATTTACATCTAGTGAAACATACAGAAGCATCCTCAACACTACACGTTGTCCGAGGAACTGAGCACATACGTTCTCGTGGCGCCGCACCTCACTCGCGTCCCCAGCGTGCGCCGGGCATCTCGCGTCTCGCATTCTCCTCCCACCGCCTCCGGTCTCGCTCCCGTTCCTTCTCCCGCGCCACGTCGTCATATGGGCTGGCGTCGCGCTTCGACCGCACAGGCGTCCGCGAACGGTGCCGGCTTCGCGAACGGTCGTCATAGTCCCGCGACCGGCGGCGCGGCGAGCGCGAGCGCGATCGGTCGCGGTGCCGCTTCCCGCTGCGCTCGTCGTCCTCGCGCTCGGCCTTGCGCCTCTTCTTCTCCTCCTTCTTCGCGCGCTTCTCCTCCTTCCGCTCCGCCTTGCGCTTGCGCTTCTCTTCCTTCTCCACGTCTCGCTCGGCGGTAGACGCCGTTGGCGGAGGCACTGCAACCGCGTTCGGCCCTGTGGCGGGACCCGCGGTCGCACCGGAGGTGCCAGGCTTCGTTCCGGTTGCGAACCCCCTGCGAAGCACCAGTGAGCTGTGTCCGCGAAACAACGGTAGCCAGGATGCATACAATGCTGCTGCTAGTACCTCCGCCTCCTGCTCCTTTATCCGCTTGATCTCTTCTTGTCTAGCCAACTCGTCATTGTTCACGTCGCGCTGGTACCAGTGGATGTCCTTGTTCTTTTGCCAGCGACCGGTCGGGGCATTGATACTATGTCCAAGGTAGTTCTATCGGTTCTCAGAGGAACGTTTCGGGCCAAAATCTCGGTCTCGAGACGTACCTCCCGGTCCTTGTCCTGTGAAACATCCGACCATTTGAACTCGGCTTGTCCACCGCGCGTTCCTCCTCTGACGGGCTCAAACATCGCGATAGGTTACGTGCAGCAAGTGAGTAAATGTCGTACGAGACGATTCTGGCGTCTGGAGCGGCTGAGGCTGCGAGGAGGGCGAGGGGGACGATGACCGGAGTGTGCAAGAGCTGAAAGACACGCGGGATCGTCCTCAGACGCCTGAACGTCTGAGTTTGATGGCGCATCAAAACTGATCCGCCTCCTGCTGTAAGCGGGGCGGCCGGATTGAGGGGAAGGCATCCTCCTCGCCCTTCACCGCCATGCCCGTCCACACCCGGAGAGCGTCAGCGAAAACTCCAGCTATTCCGCGAGATGAGGATAAGCGCGTCACTGGTCGCAGAGCCAAGGGGAAACGCGGAGGCCTCGAGAGAATGCCAGACATGCCTCTCGATATTCTCATCGAGGTGCGCCTGCACACCCGCAATGCTGGACATCCCCAACGCCGCGAATAGATCATGAAGCATCTCATGCCCCTCGATCTCCTGTACCTTGCACGGACGAGCAAAGTCTTCCGGACGTTCCTTATGACACGCGCGGCCTCACCGCTGTGGAAAGCTGCTCGACAGAACGTTGTCGGTTTCCCGGAGTGCCCTGAGGATCTCAGCGAACCAGCATACGCAAACCTTGCTTTTGATATGCACTGCCATGTGAGCATGACATTGCACAACATTCACTACAAGTTGAGAACGGTAGTTGACCAGCTGTTGCAGGGATGTTTACAGCCTGGCACGAAGACGGTCATGTGGGCTTTGAGAGTGCGGTTCTGCCCATCTTGTAGATTGGAAGAAAGCAAGTGCGTCGTGTTCTCTTCTCCCGTGGGCCGTCGATGACGACTGACTCAGCCTCCTCAAGTGGTGTCCAAACCATCGTGCAAGTGTCTTTACCGAGTCCTGCGATGATCTAGTGTTGCCATACACCCGCGGTACGCAGGCTCCCCAAACTCTTCTCGGTCTTGTCATGACAGCTGCGCAGCTACCCGCGGCAAGAGTCACTGGCACTTGGCTTCGGCCCTCCGCGATATGACCGAGGTATTCGACACCCTGACAGCGGAAGCGCTGGACGAAGTCGTGCGAAAGAACAAGGCTATCATGCAGGCAGGTCAATGCTTCTTTCATGCCAACGCAGGTACTCACATAGATTCATGGGATTGTCGATGCGCACGAAATCAGATAAAAAATCTGAAAAAAAATTTCATGTGAGAGAAATTAACATGAATAAAAATCAAATGGCAAAAATTGCATGTGGCATGTCTAAAAAAAAAGATATGTAATCAAAATTTAATATACAGTGCGAATCAATAAAAAAACGTAACGAAGAACGAAAAATGACGAAAAACGCAAAAGCAAAAAAAAAAAAGTGATCAATCGAGCACTGTGACATGCTGCGAATCCAGCATTGATCTACAGACATACACATGTTCACAGCATGTTCCATGGTGACATGCGCGGACATGCACATGTTTCTGCGGAACATTGTGAAGATTCCGTTATGGACATTCACAATGTCCTCACCATGTTCTCCAGTCACAACACCGTGAGAACATGTTTCTGTTCTCACGATGTTTTTATCCTGATTTCCGTGCGAACATCGACAATCCGCAGTGATTATAGCATGCGAAGCGATGCGAGCTATGGCACGCACGAGCTATAGCATCGCGCAACCAAGAACGCGACGAATTGCGTCGCCGTCGGCTGCAAGCGTATGTCCTCTCTTGCGCTCTTGACTCGGTCCCATTAATTCTGCTACAGGGTCATCGCACAGCTCGAAGGGCTCGGCTGGGGCGACACACTGAAGACCATGGCCCCGGATTACATCCCGCTCCGTGAATGTCGGGAAGTCTGGCAGGCGAAGGAGCTCACGGACCGAGGCAAGTAGTGGTTGACATTATCGTATGCTTGTTCTTACAAATTCCAGAGTGGGTGAAGATTCTGTCTACAGTGGAGGCCCATATGTATGAAGTGCAGTTCAAGCAGGAGGCCGCAGCACGATGTTGACCCAGTTCCCAGTTACTGGCAATAAATCGATGGTTGAGAGCCTAATCGATACGAGTGATGTGTCAGGGGATGCGTGCGATAGTATTGGCAAACAGAGAGGACTGTCGAGCTCCATTGCTAGCACGAGTTGGCAGACACCCGAGCGCTCTGATGGCGCATCAGAAGTGATACATTCCTAGGAGAAGTTGGTGGGCGGAGTGCGGGGTTGTCCGAGTCTTTGTCCCTGGCTCAGCACTTTCGCCCACGCTCAGAAAGCATTTCGCGCAAGAAAGCGATAGCTTTACAAGAGAAAGACAGGTCTACTGCCAATCCGAAGATGTATAGGAAGGGCAAGCGTGGCTCCCTCCAGAATATGCTGCAGATGCCAGTCGATGTTTTGATTGAGGTGCGCCTACTTGGGTATTCCTAACGTAGAATTTTTTCAAGACTCAGCATGCATAGATTATGAGCTTTCTCGCTCCAGCTGATCTCCTATGCCTTGCAAGAACGAGCAAGAATTTCCGCTCGCTGCTCATGGCACGATCAGCCTCGCCACTCTGGCAAGTCGCGCGACAGAATGTAGACGACCTCCCGGAGTGCCCCTCAGACCTCAGCGAGCCGGCGTATGCGAATCTTGCCTTTGATGCTCATTGTCATGTGAGGCTCTTTGTAGACTTGTACACATTTACTCGCTGATCAATGTCGCCCCGCAGGCATGTCTGCAGCCTAACACAAAGACGATCCTCTGGGCGTTGAGAACGCGGCTATGTCACAAATGCAGAGCTGTCCCAAAGTGAGCCGATGTTCTCCTACTGCGCGACTTACTGACTCTTTGGCTTATACAGTCTCCTCATGTGGTGCCGGAAATCCCGCACGTGCATCTCTCACGAATTTCCCGATGGATTGGTGTTGCCATATACGCGCCGTACGTAGGTTTCACAACCGTCTTCCCGCTCTTTAATGACTTCTGCGTAGCTGCTTGTCGCAAAGGTCACTGGCACCTGGTCTCGGCCGTCCGTGACATGGCCTATTTATGCGATTTTCTGACAAAGAAAGAGCTACGTGAGATGTGTCAACTACATGAAACGATCATGGACGCAAGTCTGTTGCTCTTTCTCTCCCGATGCACACTCACCAAAGAATCGATAGCATGCGGCTAGGTGTGAGCAGTGGCACACGCGGATTACACTGAGGCGTACTATGAAACGCCATTCCATGCGCTCCCGCCGGCTGGAAGCGTACGTCTTCTTGTCGTTGTTCGAAAACATCATACCAAACTCTGCTACAGCATCGTTGGGCACCTGGAGCAGCTCGGCTGGGGTGACATCTTGAATACCATGGCCTCAGATCACGAGTGGCTGCGCGAGTGTCCGGAGGTTTGGCAGACGAAGGAGCTCACAGAACGAGGCGAGTAGCCAGCTTTCGCTAGGCTTTACACACCGGGGTCTTACGGAACACAGAGTGGGAGCAGATTCAGTCCACCGTCATCGCATATATCTGGGAACAACAGGTCAAGCAGAAGGCCGATAGAGAGCAGCGTACCTCTCAATGCCCATTTGCATGCTCATCTAAGCCTTCCCTGCTGACATGGCGCGCCGGTCGGTAGCTTATACTTAGTTATTTGCGTCAACTAATTTCGGCGACCACAGCCTGTCAGACCATAAACGTACCCCACCAAATCACTTGGCCTGTCCAGAGCTGATGCCTTTATTCGCGCGCAATATCGATGATCGTCGGGAGTTGCCTACTGGATGGTGTGCGAAAGAGCGTAGTTATACAGAGCAGCTGTAGCTGATTGACATCGACAGAGTGTGCTAGTATCTCTGTAATGAAGAACGCTCGAGCCCTTATTTATACGGTTGGACCCTAGCAGGACAGGAGCGAGATTTGCGTATCCCATGTCATAGACGTAAAGAGTATATACGTACAAACTCAGGTGAGCCTGATAATAAAGAAAGTCAATATGAAGCCAACGACAGCGACCACCATGCTGAGAATGACAAGCCAAGTGGTGCCCCAGCTCTTCGAACGGTGGTCCCGCAAGCGAACGCGCTCTTTGGACATCACATCGTGGTTGCGCTCGAGCTTCTCCTGTGCCTCCTTCACGACCGCCTTGTCTGTCTCGAGTGCGCCTGCAAAGTGCATGGCATTTCGCTTCAGCTGTGCCGCCATTGCTGCAAGCTGCTCAGACATTTCTTCCTGGAGTGCGGCAGAGTTCTGCAGGAACGCAGGTTTGCCGACGGAGGTTGGCGCCGCGCTTGGCTTCTCGGATAGTGGTGACGGGTCCGCAGGGAGCAATGGTGCAGTGCCGAGTGGGATTGTGGAGGAGGAAGGTGGTACGGAGTCAGAGGCGGACAGCAGTAGGTCCTGGGTAGCGAGATCAACGGTTGCGTCGGAAGCCAAAGATGATTGGGGTATCGTGATCTCAGAGGCAGAGGTCGGCGGCGGCTGTCTAGCAGACGGTGCGGGCAACGGGAGAGATGCGAGTATGGGAGGTGGGCGCACAGCCTTGGGAGCGACACGCTGGAATCACGTCAATAAGCAGGCCAGAAGCCGTGCTCACGAGCATACCTCATTCACATCCTGCACGACGCGGTCGAGTCTGTCCAGGATACGCCGCAGTTCATCGTAGCGTTGCGTCGAGGATCTAGGACTCTTCAACATACAGGACATTCGAGCAGCCCCGCAAGACTCACGAGGACTCGTCCAAGTCATGATTAAGCTCCACGTTCTTAAGCAGTCTTCTAGCATACTTCAGCTTCTACTTTGCGATATGATTCAGCACCTCAAGAGATCTAGTCGACTTGCGGTCGCTGACGCACCTGCATGACGCCCTGCGTCTTAATCCAGGCTGCCCTGCTGGGCTCGTGGGTGCCCTCGAGCCATTCCTCGCTGTCTATGCTCTTCTCGAGCCTCCGGACGAGGCGCAAGAGGTTGATGCGGTCGTGAACAACCTGCTCGGTCAACTGGTAGCTCATCGCGAGGTGCTGCCGCGTGAGCGGAATGGGAGGTCGTGGCAAGTGCGAACGCGGGTGCCGGCTCGGGAGCAGATTCAAGCGCGATGACTGTATGTAGAGGCGCCCATAGGCTTGCCTCTTGCTGCGACTGCCGCGACCAAATCCGCTCCCACATTTTCTTCTGTCCTTCACTGCACTCATAGATATTTCTTGTATCGCTAGCGACGACATCCCTTGTGTATCCATAACATGGCTAACGGCAGAGGTTCGAATCGCGGCCCAAATCGCGGGGGGCATCGCGGCAACGGACGCGGCGGCTTCAGAGGACGAGGACGAGGACGAGGCAACCCCACGGAGGATTACTCCGACTTTACAATTTACGATTGGATGAACAGTGAGCACACCTGCCATGTCCCTGTCTAATTTGATGTGTACATCCAAATAGATGCGCCCAGAGGGTCAGCCAGCAATGGCGCCAACACCCCCAAGTTCAGAGGTCGAGGCCGTGGAGGGGGAACTGGCTCGTCGACCCCGAGAGGTGGTACCCCAAGAGGGGGCTTTGCGGCGCCGAACAGAGGGTCCAATGGATTCCGCGGTAGGGGGCGTCCACGGTACAACACCCTGGTCGATATGGATGAACCCGATCCTGGCATGGGACGAGGGAGAGGTCGAGGCAGCCCTATGGAAAGAGGGAGGGGAAGGGGCGCAAAGAACCTCACCTCCAAGCTCAAAGCGGGCGCTCCCCTCTCGAAGCTGCTGTACGAAGACCGGCCGCTTCTCAGGCCCATCGTCTTCGTCCGCTCAGTATATACTGCGACTTTATTCCAGGAAGAGGAAGAAATATTACAGCCTTTGGCTGAAGACACTAGTAAGTACACATATCGTCTTAGGTAGCGCGATATTGAAGTCCCTCCAGCGAACAATGAGGCTAGTCACGTCCCTACGGCTTCTCAAGTCAATCGCGTCTTTGGAACGGCTGACGATTACTATGCTGACGACGGCGAGCAACTGGAAGAGATCGACTTTTCAGATATTGGCAGGGTGCAGGCAGAAGTCGATGCCACCGCAGCGAAACTCAGAGAAACCACAGTAGCCGAGGTCACGACAGAAGTCACTGCCGTCGAGGAGCAGTTCACTGGCTTCTACATTGACACGGACCCTGCTCCCGTGAAGAATCAGGCCCCAAGGCGTGACCGAAGACACATACTTGGCGACGATGATGACGAGGTCATTGTCTACGTTGCCCCCCATCCTCGTGCTGGTCCTGTTACCCCGCCTTCCGTCCCGCAGATGCTGCCAACAACTTCGATTCTCACAGGCCTTACCCCAGAAGTACCGGCAGGGGAGGGTACGACTGCTCAAGCATCAAGCGAGACCATTGTCGACTCCGCCATGGACGATGCACGCCAGAGATTCCTCAGCTTGGGGATTCTGGGGTATCTCCGACGAGCACGCTGTGGCAGCTGCTTCACTCCCAAATTCGGCCCAATCAGTTCCCGAGTCAGCTCCTTCACTTCCAGAGTCAACTCTTTCGCTTTCAAATTCAGCTTCTGCACTTCCAGAGTCAGCTGTCCTTCACGAAGCGCTGAAAGAACATGTATCCTCCCCGAGAGGCTACCTACGACGGTAGTAGAGGCCGCAGTCGAAGTCGCGCAGACAGAGGTCGCAACAGCACCAGAGGCTGTTCCTGTTGCAGAGACACACTCGCCGGCGTCCATCCTCAAGAGTCTATCAATGCCCCGGTCGCTGAAGTCCCCGCAGAGGCTGGCCCAAGTACGCAACCGGTCGCCGTGGAGGATTTCACGTTTAGCTTCAAAACGACAACGGAGAAGAAGACCTATACGCGGAAGTTGCATCCTGCGCGTACGCCACGTTCGCTCATAAAGCGCGGCGTGCGCACTCGCCGCAAGCCGCTGCGTGGATTCAGCTCCTTCGGCGCGAGCCTCGCAGAGGCGCAGCTCCGTCGTGAAGATCCTCGCCGTGCCGAACGCCGCATCGGCGACTCGGATGTCGAGTGGGGCAGTGACGACGGCGATATCGAGGAACTGTCGAATGGCCTGGGTGACATGACGGTCGACGCCGACGTTGACCTCGATGCAATGAAGCGCTTCGTGAAGGGCATGAGCGCCGAGGGCTCGCGCACCGTCACCATGGACGATGTCGAGGATGAGCTGCAGATGAGGCAGGAAGACGAGGAAGACGAGGAGAGGGGGGAGGAAAGTGCAGAGGACAGCGACGAAGAGGACAGTGAGCTAGAGGAGGTTGTGCGCAGAGAGGAAGAGCTGATGGTTGCTGAGAGCGCAGAGATCGCGCTCGAGGGCGAAGACGATGAGGACGGCGAGGACGAGGACGAAGACGATAGCGATGACGACGAGTTTGACAGCCCCAGACGTGGCTTCCAGGCTCGTCTTCAGCGCATCCGCGAGCGTGCGTCGAAAGGCAAGGGTAAAGCAAAGGCAACCGAGCCGCCTGAAAGCGACGAGAACGAGGATGATGGAGAACTCGAGATGAATCTCGAGCAGTCATGGGCAGACGACGATGAGGACTTCATTGCCCACATACAGGTATATTCGCCCGAAGTCTCTCTGACATCGATGCTCACTCAGTTCGCCAGGAACTCGTCGATGAGGGGCAGGATATCCTCAGCCGCAAAGATCGCAAGCTACAGAATAGGCTCTTCCAGTCGATTCGGAATGGTGACATTGACTACGACGAGTATGAAGAGCTCATGGGCCGTCCAGCCAGTACGTGTCACTACCCTTAATTTCCCAATGAACGAAGCTCACATGTCGTGCAACTGTAGAGCGCAACAAAGACAAGTACAAGGATATTCCCGACGAGCTCCAGGCGCAGTGGGAGGCTGACCGAGCAAAGAAAGCCGAGAATAAACGTAAACGCGCGCAAGCACGGTTGGAGGCCGCCGCGGACCCATTGTCGAAGAGAAAGGGTGGCAAGAAGGGCATGAAGGCGATGCTCGCGGCGGCCCGGTACGAGGGCGAGGAGGAGCTTCCGAACCGAATCGTGGATCTCGCGTCGCTCGAGCAGCAGATCCGGCGATTCCTCGACGACATCGGCGGGCCTAGGACGATGAACACGCCGCCGGCGGACAAGGAGATACGGAAGAAGATCCACGAGATGGCGAACGCATTCAACCTGAAGAGCCATAGCCAGGGCAACGGCAAAACGCG
Organism: Phanerodontia chrysosporium; assembly: GCA_001910725.1. Classification (NCBI taxonomy): domain Eukaryota; kingdom Fungi; phylum Basidiomycota; class Agaricomycetes; order Polyporales; family Phanerochaetaceae; genus Phanerodontia; species Phanerodontia chrysosporium. The sequence goes on from MJGA01000023.1 coordinate 397,236, forward strand.
GTACACGATTCTGACCAAGACCTCGATGAGTGGCATCAACATCAACGAGCGCAAGATAAGGAGGATTCTGAAGGTGCCTGGGCATTGGGACACGACTGGGGCGTCGCATGGCGGAAAGGCCAAGGCGATCTCCCTTGCGAAGCATCGCGAGGGAGAGGAGGTCGGCAAGGTGTGTGATAGTGTAGCCCCTATTTACGCAGAAAGCTGACGTTTCATACGTACAGGCTGCACCCAAGATTAGCGAGAGTAACATTGGATTCCGCATGCTCGCCTCCATGGGTTGGGCTGAGGGCGAACGCATCGGTCTTTCTGGCGGATTGGAGGCACCATTGACTGCGAAGATGAAGAAGACGAAGCTCGGCCTTGGAGCGACGCCGATGTCGTAATTGGCTGGAAGCGTATATGCATGAAGTGCCGCTCAGTCTCTTGGATTGTTCAGCTTTCTTGGTATCTAGTTTGTCAATCAGCATGGTAAGGCGTGATAGGTATGTTGTGTGTGGTAGTAAATGTAGAATTCCAGTCCGGGCAGACTTCCCCAACGACGATAGTATCGCGCAGGAACTACACGAGTTGTACGAGGTGCCTATCTTGCTGTCTGTCGATAGCCGTCTGACCGCAAACGACGTCGGCACTAGCGAGGCTCCAGGGGAACCAGCCATGCTAACCTGACGCAATGTTCCCACGGTCAGTAGCCTGTGTAGTCGCAGTAGGCGGGACTAGCGCCCGATTACACCTTGGCTCTTCCCTTCATCTCACGAACCATCACACAGCACTTCTCCGAGCACGATGACCACAGTTTCGCCCTTTGCACGCAGCAGCGTCTTCGATGAGCCGCGTATTGGCGGCCGCGAGCAGACTGTAGGCACCTTTCACCACCATCGCCCAAGAGATGACCCATAAACGCGCACAGGACATCCTGCCATAGATCGAGGAAATGTACAGCGTTCCCGAGAGCTTCCTAGAGATCGAAGTCCGAAACCCCCAGACACATGGTGCGTCGAGACGCTCTTGTGCATAGCCGGCCACGCCGCTGACTGTGAGCGCACACAGGTTTCGGCCGCAAGATGTACACAGACTACGAAATCGTGTGCAAGGTCAGTGCTGCAGCCCCGCTGGCGCCCACACGCGCTGAAGACGTCCCGTACAGACGAACATCCCTGCCTTCAAGCTCCGCCACTCTGTCGTCCGCCGACGGTACTCTGATTTCGAGGCCTTCCGAGACATTCTAGAACGCGAGTCCACCCGTGTCAACATCCCGCCTCTGCCAGGCAAGGTCTTCACCAACCGCTTCTCCGACGAGGTCATCGAGGCCCGGCGGGAGGGGCTGGAGCGCTTCCTGACCATTGTCGCCGGACACCCTCTGCTCCAGGCAAGTCTGTTCTATTCTTGACAACGACCGTACTCATACCGCACCCCGCCAGACTGGAAGCAAGGTCCTCTGCGCTTTCCTGCAGGATCCTGCCTGGGATAAGTCACAGTGGCAGTAAGCGAACTGCCGCCGCATACCCGTTGATAATGCACGCATCAGTAAGGTCTTGCCTGGATTTTCTTACCCTTCCCACTATCCTATCTTGTATGTACTTCCTCACCGCCAATCATCATGCTATTATTTCCTAGTTCCGTCATTCCCAGATATAGCAGACTACGTAACCTCGATGGCCTTCATATCAGGCTTGTTCGTCTGAGACGGTATCTCGGGCTCGTGGACTACGATGTCCATAACAGACCTAGAGAGCCTGTAAACAATCTGGGTGTGCTGGGGATACAAGCTGACCCACCTCAAATTCATAGAGAAGCCGCTTTGTATATCAGTCAGTGTGAGCGTGTCCACCGAATGTACTCCAGGAGTCAGCGCGAGGAAATCCATGCGGACGGATTGGCACGTCGAAGGCAATAGGGGGCTATGGCGTTTGGTTAGCATGCTGAGTGCGTAGATGACGGAACGGTACGCACCCAATCCTGACTCGATTTGCCAGTGGCACTATACCGGGCGCATCGCCACTAGCACTGCACTTGTTGTCCCTGCCAGCAGGGCCATCAAGGTACATCTTATCCCTGCGTTGTTTCCTGCGGTCCGGGTAGCTGACCTCGAAGCGGCGCGTCCACGATGAGCGATTGAACACGAATATATCGAGCGTGAACTGGTCGAGTGGGTATATTTTCCCGATGCCGGCCGCAGCGCCCTCGCTCTCGCCGTCACGCAGGAGGCCGACGCTCACGACAATCGGCTCGCCAGGCCCGTCTGCGGCAACGACATCGCGCAGCGTCTCGCCTTGCGTCTGCATCTGCACGAAACCGCCCGCCGCGCTCACTGTCGGGCCCGGTGTGCGCGGGATGCCCGCGGCGTTCGGGCCCTTCTCGCGACGGATCTCGACGCTCGGGCCTACCGCACCCGACTGCATGCTCGTGATCGGGCCTGCCAGTGCGGCGTCGCCGGCGGCGGCGACGACGGGAACGCTGGGTACGCGGGCGTCGGCGGGATGACGTCTGCGATCTGTGAGCTGATGCTGTCGTCCGCCGCATGCCCGCCGTACGAGTGCGGGCGGGGCAGCGATGGCAGGGGAGGGCTCAGCGGGCCGTACGTCGTCGTCGGAGTGCGGTTGAAGTTCATCGTCGCAGACGGCGGAAGGTACGATATTGGTCGCCCAATCGGGTTCAGCGTTGGTTGCCCCGTAGGCGTGGTTGGCATCGACTGTGTTATACCGGATTGCGCGTACGGATCACGCTGGTTGGCAGGGTTAAGCAGCGACGCCCCTGAACGATAGTCGATGGGCGACTTTGCGATTCGCGGCCTCCCAATGTCAAAGTAGCTGTCAGTAGCATTTGCCTGCAAATCCATCGCGCTCCGTGTGAACCTCTTGTTTCCTGCGACCGCAGCGGCACTGGCCTTTCCAGAGCTAGCACTACCAGGTTTGAGCAGGCCATCCTGTTGGGCGCCCATGAAGCCAGGGCCGGTGACTGCACCAGGAAAGGGCGACGCGGGAGTGGGCAACGCTTCGTGGTGAGATGGTCCTGCGAGACCGGTGCTTGCGCGTCGATTGCTGGCCTGTGGTGACAGATCGAGTACACAGTTCCAGCGAGAGGGGAAGATAGCTGTCGGATAGACTAGCTCGTCAACCTTCACGTTCGCACCGATGGGCTGTGTCTCTGATTTGGCTTGGTACGGCCTGCCGTTGATGATGATGGCCACTGCTCTCTGCATGTCCTGTAGCGCAGGGACACCAGGAAGTCCTCGACCCTTTGCCAGGGAGAATTCGTCTACCTCGGGTGAGCGCGTAAACGTGACGGCGTACAAGAGGTTGTACTGCTCGAAAGGGCCTATGTGAAGCGGGAACACGTCATCCGATTGCAGGATTCCAGTCTCTCCCCAGCCGATGAGGCGTGTCTGCGCGCCCTCTCCACCGACAGTGACTTTCACATTCTCAACGGCGAACCCTGCAGCCGAGTCGCCGCCGTTCTCGACCTCGACACAGAGCACGACAGTGTGCTCCTCGCTCCCGGCCTCCAGAAGTTCGCGCTCATGGACATCAAGGGAATCGGTATCGTCGCCATCCCTGCCTTCGGCCACGCCTGCGTGGCGTTTCTGGTGCGGACCCTTGCCTGGCTGGGGAAGCATAAAGTATGGCACAAAGACCGTTCGCATGCGCACGCGAAATCCAGAGACAGTACGAAGCGTCTTCCGGAAAGACTTGCGCAGAGTCGGGTGCTGAGGGCGGTATGTGGTAGGCGTGGTCGTCAGGGGAGATGCTAGCATATCGTCTGGTGCGATAATACCAAAAGCCTGCTTGCGCATAGAGTCTCCGACACGAGAAGACGGTAACTTGAGATGTTCCTCAGAGAATGTTGGGCCTGTAGAGAATTGTGAGCTACGCTGCGCATGGAGGGGTCACAATAGAGCTTACCACTTAAGCCGTCGAGCAAGTTTACTTCTTCCAGTCCATGCAGAATATCATCGTCTTCGCCTGGAGGCTTGCCAAGAGGTGTTGTGGGGTCTCTCGCGTTGAGATCTTCGGAGGACTCTATGAGAGCAGTCAAGGTCTTTCTCGCGGACGTGACGGGCACGGGCTTCTCGCGGAGCGTAGTGGAGACTGTGAGGCATAGCAGGGGATCTGCTACCTTTGTCGGTATGAAAGCTGGAAAGTGCGCGATGAGAATGTGTATATGCACATACTTGGGCACATACCAACTTGCACAGTCCACCTGAACAGAGCAATCCAGCACCCTGCTGATCTGGACCATACGAGCGCGAATGTCTCCGAATCAGGCGCAGCCGAACCGTCTCCCCAAGTTCCAGCGCGAAGCAGCGTGCCCTGCGCCTGCACATACTGTCTGTCTGTGTCCGCAGATGAGGGTATCGGATGCGGTGTATGCGGCGGGAAGATTGATGGATGCGGAGGAGCAAGGGACGGGGCAAGAGGGCTAGGCTTGCCGCGCGTAGGCATCGAGTGTGACCGCGGTGGGACCGGCGGGCGTGCCTCTGATGGCGTGGGTGAGGGTGAATGGGGTATGGAGGTGATGTACGACGCCTCGTACGAGACCTGCAGGTGCGCCAGGTAGGAGAGCAGCTCGGCAGGCGGCCTTGATGTATCTTCCGTGTCCGTCGCGAAGTGCTCAAAGCGCAGGGTCAACAAGACCTCTAAGTTTTCGTCTAGAGTGGACGCATAGTCAGTGAGCTTTCCATGCCGGACATAGCAGACGAGGAATTGCAGTAGTGACGAGTGTGTACCTTACCGAAGAAAGCCATCTTGCGATCCGTGTCCTCCGCTTCCAGCTGTATCACCCAGTCTCCCCAGGCAGACGAGTCATGTTGGCTAGGAAATCCCAAGCTGGCCTTCGGGGTAATTACAGCCAGCACAGAGTTGTTGAAGATATCCTCGAAGGGCGACATTCTGGGCGGTTTACTGATTGTTTACTGACAGAACACCCAGACACGACCCTTTGGGTATGGTATTTCACAGTAGGTCAATAGAAAGCAATGTCGACAGCGTTCTCAGAGCTGTGTACGGAGGGCTCCGAATGCTTGACGCAGATGGGGATAGTCAAGCAGCGTGTAGACCCGCGTTGTCCGTACCGCCCAAGGCGATGAGCAGTGTTGGTGGGGAAGTGGGTGGTCTCCGATTCCGTTATATGATGGCTGTACGCGGCCGACGACAGCGCTGTCGGAGGGCGGGTGAACGTCGGGAAGGAGGCGCGGTCGCTGACTCGCTGCTGAGCAGTGGATGTACGTGGGAAAGTTGTAAGCGCCGTCTCTCGAGAGGCGGCAGCACGGCGATGCGGCACTTCACCTGAAACTACCACTACCTGTACAAAGACCAGAGCGTTCCTACCACCTTTTTCTTCAACTCACCTCACTTTATCCACGGAGCATGCGCCTCAGTGCGTTTCCACTGCTACTCGCAGGAGCTAGCCTCGGTATGTGGCATGAAATGCGGATGTGGCTACTCCTGCTGACCGCTACAACTACAGTTCAGTATGCGACTGCTAGCCCCCTTCGCGTAGTCGTAGTAACCTCGGACAAGATGTTTCGGCCAACGTTCACTGGGATAACAGCGCCCCTATCGTTGCTCCTTTCGTCCGACCCTTTGCCCATCTTCCTGAAGTCATCGAATCCCAGCCTGGCGCTGGCCGCAAGCACCTTTGCTCTAAGATGAAGGACAAAGCTCTTGCCATCACCAATAAGTTTAGAGAGACCTTTGGTCTTCCCTCATTGCCCCGGAGCCGCACTTGAAGGATCTCACAGCAGGATCGAGACCCTGCCCATCGAGTTCGTCCATCCCCGTCCCTACCCAGTGGACAATGGCGTCGTTCACGTCGCTGGCAACCGTGGTGTTGGTCACGCCCGTCACCACAATGTGCCCTTCCTGCATCGCGTGCATCGGGCGCTCATGGTCCTGGGCCCCTGGGAAGGCCGCGCAGTCGCTTTCGTGTTGGGTGAGCACCGATTGGCTTCGATTCTTCATTCCGTCTCCTAAATATAGCTCATCTGCAGGTTGCGGCATCGGCGTGCTCCTCAGGATGGTCTGGGTCATGGCCATCCTCTTCGCCCGCGCTTTCTGCAGCTCGCGCCGGAGTGACGATGAAGATGTCAACGACGTCCTCGTCTTCGAAGCCGACGCCGAGGATATCCTGGTCCCTCCTCCCCAGTACACCGACGAGAAGGCTCCTCTTCCGGCTGCCGAGGAAAAGACCGACATCAAGGCTTAGAGCAAACATATACTGCAACGGCGCGGGTCGAACCTACGTCCATTGCGGAATACGTGTGTCTAACCATATTATACCGCGTACCCACGATTATCTCTTGTACTATGCCACTTCCTCGTCTCATCTTCCCCTTTCCCTGTCTCCGCCCCATGTCGGCGACTCGCGGCGTTCAGCCGGGTGCTCGCGACCGTGTAGTTTAGCGTTGCCAAATCGAATGGACTTTCTTTGTTGTGGATCGAACCATCTACTCGCCTCCGAATGCGTTCGGGCGTAGTCAAGCTGCTGCGATCCAGGATATTTATAGGACGCCGGCCCCTGTTCCTCGCTCAAAAAAGATTGCACTTGCGTCTGTTAGGCGGTACAGCAACGCCTGGCTCCTTGGGATAGGCCGGTATTCCTTTTCTGCCTGGCCAGCCCCGAGGTGCAGCGATATCTGCGCCACACGAATGTTACAGCCGCGGTGCCTGGTAGAGAAGTGGATGAGCGTACCTGGCCGCTTACGCTTCCACTTCGCCCAGACGACAGCGGGAAAATGTCGATGCGGTACGTGCATAGTTGCAGAAGCATCCGCAGGAGGTCGTCGAGTTCGCCAGGGGTGATGATGTGATGTCGCAGTAGCAGGGACGCGTTTGACTGCATATAATCATCAGATGCTTTGATGTGTGCTCTAGGCCTGGTATATGCGCACCTTTCTGCACAGTGCACACACCGCCCGTGCAAACCTCGACACTTCTAGACTGGGGATTCCTATCCACTCCAATGTTGATAGGTCGTCCACGAACACCAGTGCGTCTTCCGCCCCGCTCAGGGCATTCCGAAGGTCGTCGTAGACCGGTCTCAGCGACAGCAACGCTCCATCTTCCTGAGAATCAATATATTTGCTTGAGACGTCCAGGAATGTTACAGAGCCAGCGCTGATCAGCTGGGCCAAGTTCACATTCTACTGAGGCACGCGTAAGGTGGGTGACGCCTTCGACTCGGGCAGAAGTGGTCCACGCACAGATTTCGCGAGAATGGTTTTCCACTTCGGAGTGTAGGAGACGCCGATACCACGATGCATTTGGCGGACTTGCCAGAGGTCTTGAGGTGCGATGCAAGGCTCCGATACAAGAAAAAGTCTGCGGGCGAGCCTAGTTCGTCTGTCACGAGGAGCACCTCGCCTCGAGGGGGCACATTGGGAATCAGCGACTCGGACATAGCGTTGAGGCGTGCACAATCTTGAGCGTGGCAGATCGAAGACGGAGTTATGGGCTGGGCAATAGGCTGGGGATAAGTACGACGGAAGACTTCAGAGGGTTAGATTAGATAACTCCACGCACGGCAGGTGCCGGACGCCACGATGGTCTGTTCAAGCGCTGGCCTGCATCGAACCAGAGCCAAATCATCATATCACTGTGGCTATAGCTACGTAGCAGCTCATGAATTTTCCGGATCGAATCCGGCAATCTTCAGCATCTCCTCATAATTGTCAAAGCGTGCCTCCTCGCCAATGAAACCAAAATCGAATAACGAGGTAGTCGCGGGTGCAGCGTCGAAAAGGGCAGCAGGCGGTGTATCGCCATCGAATGGCGTAAGGTATGTGGGCAGAATGTCAGATGACATGAAGGATAGAACATTATTTCCCACGGAGGAGATGCCCAGCGCCTGCGTCGCATCTCCCTGGAATCTAATGACGATGCGGTAGAAGGACGTGTTGACGGTGAAGATGACAGGAGAGACCGTAATGCCAGTCACTCCCGTTGGAGCAAAGGTCTGATTCGGACTTAGGCCCAGAATGAATGAGCAGCCCGCCATACGTTGGTAACAGCAATCACGACTTACAGCAATTCGCTGACCTGTATGACATAGTCCTTTGGAGTCAGTGTCGCCAAAAACGCTGGATCTTGCAGCTCGTCAAAGTCGATGACAATGAAGATTGAGATTGTGACACCGAGCGCGCCTGGCATTGGCCGTGGTGACGTGGCTGAGCTACCTATGGGCGTGAACGCCACGAACCCGTAAGGGAGCTCGACCTGCATGCTGACGAGCATCTCAGGTGGGACATCGGCAGAAGTCACAGGAAACGCAAAGCCAATTTGGCTCAGCGTTCCGGAATCTGCTCTTCTGAGTTAGCCACGCTCCGCGACAAGCTGCAACACCCTTACTGGTGTTTGCGCGAAGCAGAGACCGTTGCTTTCGCATTCCACATGTGTATTTTGAGGACTGGATATCGAAGCACAGTCTAGTCAATGGCCGCGTCAGCACGCTGTAAATCAATTTTAGCCTCCGTTCACTAACACATGAAGAACACAGAGCTCAATAGCAGTTGGAAGTGAAGTGCATGGCCGTGGGGTCAGTATAGCTGGTCCTTTGCGCGCAGTTCCTCTTGGTAATGATACGTGTATATATCTGACAAAGGTGTGCGAACCAACTACAGCAGAAAAGCTTCCCGACGTTGTCGTAGGGTTCTCCCGCGAGCATGTCCACATTTTCTCTTCCGTGACGAAGGAAGAGATCGCCGAGGACTTAGAAATGGGGAAAAATCATGGGCGCACTGACCACGCCTTCGGCTCCCGACGGCATACAAACCGAGTACTATCCCGCGATCCGTGCGCAGGATCCTCTCTGAATGGTCAAGCTGCCAGAAACGGTGTGCGGCGATGTTCAGGACCGTCATTCTAGGCACGTGGGCAGCTATGCGTTGTATGACGGCACCTGACAGAAGGTTAGTCTTCTGTCCGGAGATATGTGGCTGTCTCACTAACGTGAGATGTCCCCGACCTCGAGAGGGCTTCACAGTGCTTCGGTGTCACCCAACATTGCGATAAGCCTGCGCTTGCTGTAACAAATTGAGAGCAGGTAAGAGGTCGTGTGACGCTGCTTCCCAAATGCACGAAGCCACCCACCAGTCTATGCAGCCTAGATGTAGTTTTGGCCAATATCGTCAAGGCTTACATGTATCATGAGCCACATATGCAACACCTTTATGACTAGGTTGCGAATAAAACATAGGTAGTAGTGATTATACGCTCTGGAACCTATTACATGGGTGGTATCACATCCGATGGACCTCGGAAGGAAAAGTTCAAACCGCATATTTACCGCTCTTCTCCTCGTCCCTGCCAAACGTTCTAGAGGAGTCGCCCCCTCGGAATGCAAGTGCTGTGACCCAGTGCTGAGGAGCGACTCCTCACGTTCGATCTGCGTACACGTGCCAGGCGCCGTGGGCTCTTCTGTACCGGCGAACGTTCTATCATTATGCGCCGCACGGAAGACGACATCGCTCTCCATCTCGGATCTGCTGTACGACGAGTCGGGACGTGTCATTCCCATTGCAACGCGAAATAGCAGAAGCGTGGGTATCATGCCCTACGACAGCATCAGCAGGACTTGTGTGCACGAGAAGAGGGAAACGTACACCAAGTTGAGGCATCACAGACACGGGCCAGGATGTGCGTGGGTCCGACCGCGCGGAGAAGGCGACGTTCGTGAGGAATATCGCTGAGTAGAGCACGCAGCCCTCGACAATGATCTCGACGGCGCGCGAGTAGCGAGCGGCAAAGCGGCGTCGCGATGCTGCTCCCGGGAACTGGATTTGCACCATAACGATCCGCGCGGTGATGAAGATGGTGAGGTATAGAGTCAGTGCAGTCTCGAGCACATAGTAGGTGGCTGTCAAGTGGGCCAATTTCAGGTTTGCCTTCATGAGTCCGACTTCTGTGTCTGTTTGTACGATGCCACCAATGATAGCTAGCGCTATGGGTATCCGTCAGTGCATGCCCGAGGTAGTGACAGAAAGTAAACTCACTGTAGCCTGTTATGAGGCACATAATCGGCAGTACGACGACACTCCATCGTTTACCCCACACAACCCAGCATCGCCAAATCTAAGATTGTAGAAATTAGCATGACGCTCATATTGAGTACAGAGCAATCACTTGCGTATATGCAGTCCGCCGTGAAAACCACGATGAGTAACGCAGCAATCCCGGTGGCGCTGTACCAACGAGGCCGAACGGAGAATGCAGCGATGATGGCGGGGGAGCCGGAGTGGTCGACGAAGGAGCTCAGCAAGAAAATCATGGCGATTGCCGCGTGTATCGTCGCGAAGGTGTACATGATGAGGACAGCAGCTAGCCAGCCGAGCTTGCGCATAACGCCCTTCTCGCGTGTGACTGGGCACGCAACCTGTAAGCTGAGCACAACGAGTATGGCTCGTGTCGCATACTGATGATCCAGCACATGAACGCGGTCAGGCATCCGTATACACCTTGACAATACGAGAACATGAGAACGAAGTCGGATGCCCCCAGAGAACAGACGGTTACCGTTGAGCCATAATTCGAGAGTGGGTGCTCCGACTGGTATGGTACGGAGCAGGGCAGTGACTTCGCTCGGTGATAGCGATTCCATTCGGTGCAAAGAATTCGCAGGTAGGATGGCTTCCTACTCTTGCGGTCGCTCATTAAGTACTGGCGTTCGTGCGCTGACCTTGTGAATTATCAGCCACATCGGGCTGACTGAGCGTCGCTGATCTTCATTCACTCCGACGGCGAGATGGTGTAGAGAGCATGAGGCAATGTAACGCCGTCTTGCGTGTGCTGACTTGTTCTGCACCGCTGGAGGAGCAAGAGAGTTCGAGGCAAGCCAGGATAAGAACAAGTGAATGACACATACCACAGACGTTCCGTGCCTGAAAGATCTCTTCGAGTGTCTTTAGATATCATGATGAAAGGTGACATTGATGCGTGACAGAACTTCGGAGGTGAGGAGGCTGTACGACGTGGAGGAAAGGATGCCCGTCCGACATATGTGAGCGTGGGAATACATGCCCGAATCAGGCGTCCACACCCGCGGGTAACCGCCACACCTCTGTGGATGCCGCCGACGCCACGATGGTGTTTGAGTGCCCTTCATGAATGTCTCATGTCACATCGAACCGTATACGAGCTGCAGATACGCAAAAGCATGCGCCGTATAGTCGTATGATGCAGATACAACAATACAATTGTATTTACTCCTGTTCACACAAAGCCAGCTACCTCCAACATCTCCGCGTAGTTCTCGAACCGCGCCTGCCTGCCATCGAATTTGAAGTCGAAAGACGAAGTGTTCGCGGGTGAAGCGTTGAAGAGCGCGGCGGGTGGCGTATCGCCGTCATCCGCTGTGATATACGTCGGGAGTATCTTTGACGTCAAGAAGGACATTTCATTGGCACGTGTGGAGGATACGCCCAGCTCTTGCATCGCAGCTCCTGGAATCTGGTGATGATACGGTAGAAAGACGTATTCACGAAGAAGATGTCTGGAGACAACGTGATGCTGCCCGCTCCAGTGGGGGCGAAAGTTTGATTTGGACTGAAGGTATTCTAGGTCAGCTATCTCATCTAGAGCCGTCATGAGCATGGTCGCAACCTACAGCAGTTCGCTGACTTGTACAACCCAGTCCTTGGGAGTCAGACTACCGAGGAACTTGGGATCCTTCATTTGGGCAATTGCAACTGCGGGAAAGATCGAAAACGCGGCGCCATGAATACCGCTCAGCCCACTTGAACTTGGCTGCGATGATGCAGCGGAGCCGTGTGCGGGGACGAAGGCTGCGAACCCATAAGGGAGTTCGACCTGCATGCTGACGAGCATCTCAGGCGGGGTATTGGTGGCATGCGGAGGGAATGCAAAGCCGATTTGGCTCAAGGATCCCTTGATCTACCCGCTAGGTAAGTAACGGTCTGAGACAGGCTGCACAAGGCATACCGGAGTTTGCGCAAAGCAGAGGCCGTTATCTTCGCATTCCACCCTAGTATTTCGAGTTACGAGAGCTGATATAGAGTCTGAAGAACGGGTATGTCAATGCAGTGAACATAAACTTGAACTAATACCCACTGACAAACGAAGAATGCATAGCTCGACACCAGTCGCAAGGCGATATGCATGGCTGCAGCTTTGTCGGGTAAGAATGCCTGGTATTGTGAGTCCAGCCTCTCCTGTCAATGATACATGCATATATAAGACCACGACGTGCGAGCCAACTACAGCACAGCAGCTTCCCGATATCCTCGAGGTGTTCTCCCGCGAGCGCGTTCACATCGTCTTGTCTATAATAGCCTAGGAAGAGTCGCCTCGTACACGGGACTAGGATGATTCGTGGGCGTAGTCACTGAAGCTCGGTTCCTGACAGTACAAAAGCGCAGAACGGCCCCGCAAGCCGTGCGCAAGATCTTCCGGAGATGGACAGGTCGCCAGAAACGACACGCAGCGGTGTCGAGGAGCGTGATATGGGCATATGGGCGGCCTGGGATCCCTGATAGTGCTGGATTACAGGCATACTGTCTGCGCCGTCACTTGATAGAAGGCCTCGTCTTCTGGTCGACCGTGCGTAACTGTCCCACTGTCGTGAGATAGCGCCGACGTCGAAAAGGCTTTGTGGTGGTCTGGTGCCACGAAGGATCTCGCTGTCATGGACTGATATCATGGAATGGATCGAGTTCACTACTCCACAAAGACACGAACCCACGCACCGGTAAGTGTTTCCCGCACGGATCTCTACTAATGCCGCCAACGATGACCATGTGTTCAATACCCACGGATACAATCAACGCTGTGATTAAGTTGCGGGGCAAGCGTAGGTAAAGTGGAGGAGACGCGCTCTGGAAGCTGATTGATCAAGGATAGTATCACATCCAAGGGACCTTGGAAGGAAGGTTCAAACCGGATATCCCCCGCTCTTCTCCTCATCCCTACCCAGCGTTCCGGAGGAGTCGTCCCCGTCGGAGTGCAACTGCACCGACCCGATGCTGAGGAAGGGTTCCTCACGCTCGACGCGTGTGTGCGTGCCAGGCACCGCAGGCTCTCCTGTACCGGCGGAGGTTCCACCGGTGTGCGGTGCATGGAAGACAACACTGCTCTGGAACCCAGGACTGCTGTATGACGAGTCAGGCCGCGTCATGCCCATCGCAACACGGAAGAGGAGAAGCGTAGGAATGATCCCCTGCAGCGGCATCAGCATTGATTGCGGGCATAGGGAGAGGCTACGTACCCCAAGCTGAGGCATCACGGACACGGGCCATGCTGTGCGTGGGTCCGAGCGCGCGGAGAAAACGACGTTTGTCAGGAAGAGTGCTGAGTAGAGTACGCAGCCCTCGACGATGATCTCGACGGCGCGCGAGTAGCGAACGGCAAAGCGGCGTCGCGATGCTGCTCCCGGGAACTGAATTTGCACCATGACGATCCGCGCAGTGATGAATATGGTGAGGTAGAGTGTCAGCGCCGTCTCGAGCACGTAGTAAGTCGCCGTCAGATGAGCCAGCTTCAAGTCTGCCTTTGTAGGCACGGCTCCGATGTCGGTTTGTACAATGCCACCAATAATGGCTAGTGCTGTGGTCTCTAGTCAGCACATGTCTAGAAGCTTGATGGAAGGTAATCGTACTATAGCCTGTTATAAGGCACGTGATTGGCAATACGACGACACTCCATCGTTTTCCCCACACAACCCAGCATCGCCAGATCTAAAAAGGAGCAGGTTAATGCGACGTTTGCAATGAACAGAGAGGATTACTTGCATATATGCAATCCGCTGTGAAGACAACGATGAGCAAAGCGGCGATCCCGGTGGCGCTGTACCAGCGAGGCGGATGGGAGAACGCGGTGATGATGGCGGGGGAACCGGCGTGGTTGGCAAAGGATCTGAGCAGAAAGACCATGCCCATTACTGCATGTATGGTCGCAAAGGTGTACATGGTGAGCACAGCAGCTAGCCAGCTAAGCTTGCGCACGATGCCTTTCTCGCGTGTGACTGAGAACAAGGTCTATAAGCTGCAAACAAAAGATACGGCTCGAAGAGCGTACTAATAATCCAGCACATAAACGCGGTTAGGCATCCGTATACACCTTGATGAGCGAGAGCATGAGACCAACGTCGGATACCCGCGCAGACTGGCGCTTACCGTTGAACCATAGCTCCAGAGTGGGTGCCCCGATTGGTATGGCCCGGAGCAAGGCAGTAACTTCACTCGGTGACAGCGATTCCATAAGGCGCAGAACCTCACAGGTGGAGGACTTCCTCATGGTGCGACCCAGCCTGTCCGTTAAGTACTGGACTTCGCGCTGCGTCCGAGAGAAAATCCAACTACTTCGGTGAGCACTGCTGATGCTCGCTAGTCGGGGTGACATGATGAGCGCAGGGCAGTACCGTGCCGTCGTGTGCGCGCTGACCTGTTCCGCACCGCAAGGTGCGCTAAGGGGATAGTGGTAACGTGTGAGCAAACATGTGAGTAAAATATGCTGAAGATGTCCTGCACCTGCAATGTTTGTTCACAAGCTCAGAGTATCATGATGAATGTCGGCTTCTGTGTCAGACAGAACCTTGACGATGATGTAGAGGCTGTGCGACGTGGAGGAGGAGAGGAGGGCCGTGTCCCAAGGTCCCTCTTTTGCAGTAGATACGAGATATGGGAATTACCTTTTCAGTCCTGGTCCTAGTCCGGCCGATGACCCTAGGCGCCCGCCGGACGACCGATTTTCTCAGATAGGCGCTGGTCCGCCGTCCGATCACTCACGGCTTCGGATACACGAAGGGGCCCGGAAGTCCTCGGCAGCTCCCGAGTGGCGTGCTTCGATGTCCCGATCCGCTCAAAGTAGACACAGTGTTGCCTTATGCGGTACAAGTAGCTACTTTCGAATATATGTCTTCAATTTCTCTTCGATGTGCGCTTCTCTTCCTTGCGCCTCGAGCCCAAAATGTTCGCTCCCCGCCTCAGCGACACCCCACGGCTCGCGCTCAAATATAAGCTCGCTCGTCACCTCTCGTCTCGTCTCGCGCGATTCCTCTTTTCCCCTCACCCTCACCCTCCGCCCTGCGTTCCTTACCCTCCCTCCCTTTCCCTGTTGTTTTGCCCAGAGGCACAACAACCTCTCGTCCCGTCATTTCTTTGTTTCCTTTTTATGCCTGTCTTCAACCTTCGCCACCCAGAGGCTTCCCAATCCAACCCCCAGCGCCGTTGCACGAACCATCGACGCCCTCGCGCGAACCGTCCTGCCGTTTATCCGCGTGCTCCCAACGCCGACGAT
Source organism: Phanerodontia chrysosporium (assembly GCA_001910725.1). NCBI lineage: Eukaryota > Fungi > Basidiomycota > Agaricomycetes > Polyporales > Phanerochaetaceae > Phanerodontia > Phanerodontia chrysosporium. Next base: position 412,481 of record MJGA01000023.1, read on the forward strand.
TTACGTACCGTTGACGAGTTCTACCTGAACCCAGAGAACCGCTCTCGAGCAGCAGTCGACTTTCGCGATCGTGTGCAGCGCTGCAAAGAGCTTCGTCGTCAGAAAGGTCTTGACAACGCTCCATCAGCTTTCGAACTTCGCATCTGCACGGTCTGTCTCTTTGGTATCCTCGTACCGATCTTCTGCTGGGGTTACTACAAGGCCGTCAACTTCGGAAAGTGGTTCGGCCTGGTGAGCTGTCTCGGTCATCGCTCGACGCCCTTCTGACGTTCTTTCAATTCTAGCTCACCCTGACGAGCGATCTATTGTCTGGTTCCCCGATTCGTTCGACCCTTTTGACCCATCTACCCACCCCGACTGGCTCCATCGCCCCATCATGACCCAGAACGATCTGCAGCAAGCCGTCGAGAGCATGAACAACCGGTATCACGAGATCCAGCTCAATAACGGCGTTTTCCCCGAGCAGAATGCTGTCGACATCAGTGGATCCACCACGCAGGAAGCATCCGACCTTTTCCTTGAAATGCAGGCCGTCGCCGAAGGCGCTACCACCGTTGCCACCACGTCTGCCGACTTCCCCTGCACTCCCCCCCGCGCGCCGCGCCAGAACAGGCCTCTCGCAGACTGCGTCCACGGGCATCTGCTACACAGCCTGCGGTTGCACCCAAGCCTCAGCTTCCTACTCCTCCTCGTGCTGCGAGAGGATCCCGCAAGCTGAAGAAGTCACCGCTCGCAGGCAGCAAGAGACGTAGAAGTGCGCATTTTGGCGCAGATTCAAACCCGCCCGTCGCCGCAGCTCAAGACAAGAAGAAGTCGCCGAGCCAAGCCGCGAAGCGACGCCGCTATCGGACACGCTCTCAGGCAGGGACCGTTGACAGCGAAGGCATGGAGGTGTCCGAACTCATCGCTCCAGGTGCGTAGCGTGGTATCAAGGGTCGTCTGTGGCAACGACCTCATCTCTCCTCCCAAATATGCCCCCGCAGCTAGTTGCTCCGAGAAAAATGGCCTCGTCAGCCTCGCCGCATCCTATCGCGTCTATGTCGGTGCAGCCTGTCGCTTCGACCACGGCCTCCCCTACAGCCGAGGTTGCGCCACCACCCGTCGCGTCTTCGTCGTCTGCCGTCGCGCTGCCTCCAGCTGCACCGCAGCCAGCCGCCTTGCCTACCGCCGCGGTCGCCACGACGATGACTTCGCAGCCTGTCATTCCGACCGCAGGATACTCCACATCCGTCTGGTCTGTCGCACCACAGCCTGTCGCGTCTACTTCAAACGCAGGTTCATCATCTACGTTCTCCGTCCCAACGCAGGCAAATACGTCCTCGTCGAAGCCAAAGAAGCCAAAGACGAGTAAGCTATTCCTATATTATTGTCACACCAGCAGCCTTGCTCACACGACCTGACAGAGAAACTTCCTGGCGCCCAGTTATCGTCTCAGCCGTCTACTTCGTCTTCGCAAGTACGCGGTCCGAAAAAAGTATACTCCAGTCAGTTGCCTAACCACGTCACCGAGGCGTTTATAAGGAGGCACGAGGAAGAGAATGCAGCTTCTGCCGAGAAGCAGAAGGCAGAGGAGCTCGAGAAGGCAGTCAAGAAGAGGGTGATGGTACGCGTCTGGGATTCATCTAAGGCGAGTAACCACCACGTCCTGTCAGTCCTTGTCTCTGACCCCCCTCATTGTTGACAGGATGCGCCGAGCACGTTCGCTTACGCGGGTCCTTGGGTCGGAGACACGAATGTCATCACGCCCACGAGATCTTTACTCGAGGCCTACACTTTGAAGCCTCCCGCATTCAAATCGCGTTACGACGTAGTCGCCTTCGTATATGATCTCTCCGAGTCCGACTGGATAGCCATACCCGACTGCTATTCCTACCCGCTTGCATCTGGCCAGGTGGAGCTCCATCTCCGACCGCACGACGACCCGCGCGAACATCCGGGGTTTCGCGCGCACCTGCAGGAGCGAGAGGCACTTCGCTTAGCCGAGCTTGCGAGTGCAACACCCACGAAGACCAAGGCGAGACACGAGAAGTTACAAGCAGAGCGCTTTGCGACCATTGGGATTGGTGCTATTCCCTACAGGCGCACGGAATCTCCGAGGTTGGCGACGCCGACCAAGTCTGCGGCACAGAACAAAGGCAAGACGCTCACACCGCCCTCTCCACCGCGGTCGTCAAAGCTACTCATGCGAACACCGTCCAAGACCACAATTCCATCTATCGACAAAGGCAAAGGTAAGTTTCACATTCCGTCTTGCGCCGCAAGCCCTCACTCACTCGATACACAAGGCAAAGCGCGTGCCCAAACGCCCCCCGTCACTAGTGTGGAGAAATACAAGCCAAAGCCAAAGCCAGTTCCGAGGCGCATTCCGCCGCGTCCCTCTTGCGAGCCCTCCGCCAAGACATCGCCGGCACCGCCACCCAAGTCTGAGATGGACAAGGGCAAGGGTGAGCCTTCTCAGTTACACCGATTGCAATGGCTATTAACCGTCCCTCAGGTAGGGCACTTCCCATACGGCCGTTCCCGATGTCCCCAGGCGGCACGACGCGCAAGGAAGTCTCAGCTCCCGTCATTCTCAAGCCTTCCAGCATTCCGTATGCCGATCTCTTCAAGGACCACGTGCTCCGGGCGCAGGTGAGGATCGAGCGGATAGTCGGGAGGGATGGGAACATGATCTTCCGCATGGGCAAGGACGTTGTTGTAGACAGTAGCGCAACCGGTCGCCGAGCACCTGCGAGATGACTGTTATTTCTGACAGGTCTTGGGGACTGGAACGGACGGGTGCGCACCAACAATACAGCATGAGGTTCGACCACATTTCTATGACGCGTGTCTCGATAAAGTGATGCTCTGCGACCTGAAGCACACTGCCGACGTTTGTGTAGTAGGTGCGGGTGCCAGCGGAAACCGAATAGTTGTGGTGATAGTTCGTTTGGCATTCTGACAAGAGTTTGGTTAACTGCACATGGCATCTATAGGACTATGCCACGTACTCCGGCAGTAGAGATGCACCGAGGTGGCGGGGATGATTCCCCTGTCTAAGGTGAACAACAAAACGTCGCGTCGCTCAGCCTTCTTCAGCGGTAAGGGGTTCGTGCAATGATTGTTCCCGCAGAAGTGGTGGGGCAGGAAGAGTAAAGTTCCGGCTTGAAACCAGTCAGAACCCCTCGTGGCTACATAAACGACTACTCACTGAGACCAAATTGAAGCCCTTGAATACGATACGACACCTCCGGGTTGCGCGCGATTGAACCAACACCTTTGACGTCCCACACGACCTCCTTGAGACAGTTCCATAATTCCCGGACCCGTTGAGCGAGGAGTTGCAAGGACTGTGAGAGGAAATCGACGAGGATGGGTGGAAGATTCGCAGGTGGCGTTGAGGGAGAGAACCGAGACAGCTGAGCGAGGATGATGTCGTCCTTCACGTGAGCGACCTCGCGGACAAAGCGAATGAGCTGAGATAGCGAGACATCCTCAAGCAGCCCAGGATACTGCGAGAGTCTATCAAAGAGGACGTCGAGGTGTTCCATAGCGCGAAGTATACAGTACAAGATGGGAGGGGACTACTGTGCCAGGCTGACCGCGAGGCCCTTTTTATCCTCCAGCTCAACAGCGATGTCGTCATACCCGTCAGCCTCCCCACCGCCTTGTCCCACCTCCTTCGTCGATGCCTCGTCCGCTGCCTCCGTAAACTGTCCTCTGCCACATTCGGGACTTCCGCGCTCGACGCGTCGTCCAAATGCGCGCTGAGCGCTTGTTCAAATCTGGCCATTACCACTCTCTCGGGTTGGCGCTCGATCACATATTTCGATCGCGGATTACCATATATGGATTTATTGCCGATGCCCTCCGGCCCCTACAGGACTGGACCGGACCGGACTACATTTTTGCCCAATTCCCGTATGTCCTCCTCTTTTGTGAGCGTGAGAATCTATGCCCGGATCAGGCTCCCACACCCGTGGGTGACCGCCACACCTCTGCCCGTCTACGCTCTCTCACGAAACCACTATTTCCATCCACCCAGACCTTGTGGAAAATCCTGCCATGAGAATATACACAGGGCTATTTCAGACCACGGGGGCTGTCCAGCTGGTCCATTGCTCTCTGCTCAGGACAACCTCCCAACATACGACGGCTAACACGCCACCATGAAGTCCATCCAAGAGTACGGGACCTGGAAAAGCCCGATAACAACTGCTATGATAACACAGGAGGCGCGTGGGTCTACGTTATTGCCTCTCTTCATGTCTTGACCCGAAGCAGGTGCTCGCATTCGAGGATCTCGCAGTGGATGTGCAACTCGGACGTCTCTACCACACTGTAAAGCGTCCTTCCGACACGCGTCTTGTCATTGTAGCCACCGAGACCAAGCGAGATGCGATTGGCGAGAAATATCACGCTCGGTGAGAAATATCTTTGTCAGAACGTGCAGCGTACCTCCAGCTGACCCGCATGTCAGTTCTGTTATAAACGGCTACGGGGGCCGACCCATGGCTGTGAAAGGCGGCGATATCTACTTCACTAACATACCGGACTTCAGGATCTACAAAGCCTCCAGCGGGATTTGTGAGGCTATCTCACCAGGTAGACGTGATGACCATCCCGTGTTAGTACAGGCGAAGTTGACATCGCTGCAGCAAAGCCTGAGTGGCATTTCGGGGACCTGGAGGTCCACCCTACACAGGATCTCGTCGTATGTGTCCGCGAAGATCTCACAGATCCTTCTCCGGGCGCAGTTCAGACGACGCTTGTTGCACTGAACACAACAGACGGATCCGTCACGACCATAGCTGCAGGGTGGGACTTCTACGCAGACCCAGTGTTCTCACCCGACGGGAAGAGGCTCGCCTATACTCGCTGGAACCACCCCGACTCCGCGTTTCACTCTATGCAGCTCGTGGTAGCGAACGTCGTCTCGAGCGAGCAAGGACTGTCCCTCACGCACGAAGTGGTAGTCGCTGGCGAACCGGGCAAGAGCGTGGCTCAGCAGCCGCAGTGGCTTACCAACGACGAGCTCATGTTTGTCTACGACATCTCGGGCTGGGGACAGCCCTGGCGGTACAAGGTCGGCAGGTCAGCTCGCCCAATCCTCGCGTCGCCTGTCGAGGAAGACTTCTCTGAGGCACACTGGTTCCACGGCACCTCTACCTACGCGGTGCTCAGCCCGACCCTCGCCATTTGCAGCGCCCTTGCCGGCGGTTTTGCCAAGCTGTATGTCGTCGAGATCGAGCGCGGGTCGCTGCATCAGCTCGACAACCCATATCCTGCCCTGAAGCAGGCCCGCGCTCTAGACACGACGTCTGCAGTGTTTGTCGGGTCCAAGGCAGACGAGGCGGCCGCGATTGTGAGACTCACTCTGGTGCCTGCTCCTGACGGCGCCTGGAGCGCGACGTTCGACGTGGTGGCTCCTTCGACCGCCATCGACCTGCCAAAGGGCTTCGTGCCGGAGCCCCAGGGCCTGCAGCTGTCGGACGACGAGGGCCGGCCGCTCCACGCCATCTACTTCCCGCCTGCGTCTCCCGACTTCCGGGGCCCTCCTGGAGACAAGCCGCCTGCGGTAGTCAGCTTCCACCCAGGCCCGAACTACAGGCCGACCCCCGGTTTCGACTGGGTACGCTTGCTCTACACTTCGCGAGGTTGGGCGTGGTAAGACTCGTTACTCCAGCTGATCGTTTGCGTTCTCTGAGTTGGCATCGCAGGATCGAAGTCATGTTTGGAGGTACGACGGGTTTCGGGAGGGAATATCAGTATGTGCGACGGCTTGACAACATTGCGAAATCGCTCACGCGCGTCTCAGACAACGGCTGGAGGGTCAACTGGGTATCAGAGACGTCAATGACGTCCAGTCTGCTACCAAGCAGATCATTGAGCTCGGCATGGTCGACCCTGCGCGCGTCGCAATACGCGGAGGGGCATCTGGTGAGTACGCATCAGCCCAACCCAGGCCTCCCGTTGACACGTCTCGCGGCAGGCGGATACGGCGTCCTGCGTTCCCTCAGCCTCCATCCCGGGCTCTACGCCGCGGGCACGACGTTCTTTGGCATGATCGACCTGCGGACCATCCACGAGGCGACGCAGAAGGCAAGCTGGTGCCGACACTTCCGCACAGGGCCCGTGCTGACGCTCCCCGCCCAGTTCCAGATGCACTACGTGAAGCACCTCCTCGGGGGCTATCCCGACGAGATCCCCGACGTCTTCCGCGCGCGCTCGCCGCGGTACAGCCCGGAGGCGATCCAGGACCCCGTGCTGGTGCGCCTGTCGCCCACGCCTCCGTGCCCGTGCGCCGCTGACACACGCCCCGCGTCCCCGGCCTGCAGCTCATCTACGGGCGGCGCGCGGAGCAGACGCCCATCGCGCAGATCGAGGCGTTCGCGGACGCGATACGCGCGCACGGGCACCGCGCGGACCTGTTCGTGCTCGAGAACGAGGGGCACCGCATGCGCGACGCGGAGAGCTGGACGAAGTCGTACCAGGCCGAGCTCGAGTTCTTCGAGGAGATCGCGGGCTTTGCGGGGAAGGACGACGGGCGGGAGGCGTCCGGGGCGGGGACGTGCCGTGTACTGTAGGGCCGTGGCGCCTCTGTGGATGCCTTCGGCATGGCCTGGCGTCGCTGAAATGCTGAAACGCACGGTGCTGACTCACTCGTGGTAAGACCGCAGCGGGAATGTCGTTACTGAAGACGCAGTGATGAGTGACTGTGTGCGTGGCGCACGCCGGTGACTTGGCATCCCCCACTGCAAATCTCGCGCACGCTCACTGGCCCGTGTTCTACCTGCCGCCGCTAACGTAACTAAACGCGCCATCACGCTCTCAGGGAAGGCTGAGGCAGGCCAGTGCGATGTCCGCGCAGGGACCGCCACGCATCGCCAGCGCAGCACGTCTCCCGTACGTCCTCTCCCAGCAGCATGAAACGCACACGAAGCACAGGGCCGCGGCCACAGCTCCCACGGCCGCAGCCCACAGCCCAGCACCGGCACGCCAGCCTGGCGAACAGCGACCCGTGTTACGGCACGCGCGCGCTCTTCTTTGATGGGCCCACGTCCCCGCGCCGCGCGCTGCTGCGATACGGGCCTCGGTGGCCAAGAGCGGCACTGTTTGCCCTCTTTGTACGTTCCGTAACGGCTGGGCAGACTCTGATCCCCGGGGGCACGCGCGCAGCTGAGTCCGTGGCGGGCCTGCAGGACGTGTTGCAAGTGTCAAGGCGGCTACCACTGTGCAGGTAGGGTTGACGGTGCATGCTCGTTGCGTAATCATGGCGTCGATGTACGCTGCAGATAGGCAACGTGTGGGGGCCTCCTGGACTTTCGTACGAGATCTTTCGCGACGACGACCGTATCGCTAGACGCATGCCGGAACACATACGACACTCGCACGCAGTACCATCATTCATGAAAAAAAAAAAAAAGCTTGTGTCATATTGAGCACTGCAGATCTTCAAGCTTAATGCTGGAAGGAAGCGCACGTGCGCATCGGAAACTCGCCATATACCCTCCGCGGGCTTCTCGCGAGCCTCGCGAGCAGAGCACAGATGCAGATGGATCGCTGCAATTTTCCTTCTTTCTAGTGCCTGCCGACTCCGAGACGTCGACTGTCCGCGAGAAGCGCAGCCCACTCAGCATCGAGACGACCCGTAGCCCGAGCACCCATCAGCGCAGACCACAGCAGCCGCCTCCGCGTCGCACCATGCCGACTGACCAACCCTGCCTGCAGAACGCGCGGCGCGGCGCGGCGCACACCCCCCAAGGGGCGCACAAGCGCGATTGCCGAGGACGGCATCCGCGCAGGGCCAGCTCGCACTGCGACCCATCGAGATCCGGCGGTTGCGGACATTGGAAGGGGAGAGCACGGCAAGATAGGCTTCAGGGTGTGTATCTAGCGTCTTCGAGGCGAAAAGGCAATCTTGCGCGCGCGCGCGCGGGGTTGTCCCGCTGCACCAGATGCGCACACCCTGGCGACGATCCCACCCGTCCTTGTGCGCGTGATTCTGCGGGCTGGCGGGGCTGGTGCCGCGCCGTTCTGTGTGGGGGCCCGGGGTTTTTCTGTTCGTTCGTTTCCCCGGCAGATTTAGAGAAAAAACAGCGTGTTTTTTTCCGGATGCGCGTGATCTGCGAGGGGGATTGGCGGGGGTGCCGAACGCCGAGTGCACACCCTCGGGACGTCCGTCGCGGGGCAGCCCTGGCGGGTTGTGTCGCGAGCTTTTCGCGGTCGCTGTCGCACGCAAAAGCCTCCTCACAGCGGGAGGGGCACGCCATCGCAGACCGCAGCCCGTGCGCGAGATTACGCCGATATCGCGGAGGTCTCCCGCGCACGGGGGGAACGCATCGCGAAACGTCCTGCTGCGGCATGCTGCAGGGCCCGAAAATGTCATGAGATTGGGGCGCGCGGAGGAGTGTGTACGAGAGCGATCGCGGCGAGAGGCAAGGTTCGGCGCGACCGCGGAGGAAGTACAGCGCTGCGAGGATTAGCCTTCCGCGGGAGGTTACGTCGCGCCGGCGCGCACCTGCTCGAAAGAAGAAGGCCTCGCAGACCGTGGGAGAGGGGGCGCGGCAGGCCGTTGTGAGCGTGATAACGACCACGGCGCATCCTTGGAGAGTGTTGGGCTCAGGCGTAGGCTGCCGTCCAGGTGGGGCTCGAGGTGTCGCGGGTGTCAGGTGTGTGTGTGTGTGCACAGCTGCGCCGGGCACGTCCGAGGAACCAGCACTAGCCCGCCCGCGTCTGGCGGTCGCATTCAGATTGCAGCACGGCTCCACAGCAGCGCGGCCAGTCTATTTCGAAACAGAGCTCGGGGGGTGCGCGCAGGACTAAAGGGTGGAGAGGCTACCGTAAGGCATTGTCATCACGGACGCGACGGCACGCCAGCCATATGCGGGCAGCGCAGATCCGCGTTCGCACCGAGCCCCGGACTTGTGCGTGCGCAACGCTCGCAGGGGGGTCGCGTTGCAGCGGGGCCGGCAGCGGGGGCAGCGGTGTGGGGGCGGGCAGGCCTCGCTGTGCTTCGCGCCATTCCAGGCGCGAGCGGAGGCGGCGGGCGGCGGGCGTAGGTAAGGCGCCTTGAGGGCCGTCACCGTGACGTTTCTGCAAGTGCGTCGACGAAGCATCGTTGCAGGCACACCGCGTCTCTCCGCGGCCGCATTTGCGGGTGGGCGGGCGCCGCCGGGGCAGGATGGTGACTTGACGGTTACGTGTGCTGTATGAAGTGCACAGCTGCCGAGGCGGGAGCATCCGCACGGCCGGGCACCGCTCCATCTTCTCGCTGCACGCACACAAGAAAATCTTCGGAGAACTGCAGTACAGTGGGCGTGCTCGCACCTCGTCTCCGCCGTTCCATGAACCTTGGGGACGCGGGAGCCAGGAACGCGTGATCCGGCGCGGCCGGCGCGCGGTGATGCCGGCGGGCCCGCGTGCCGCGCCGTGCACCCTGCAGCCAAGTCGTCAGTCGGTCCCAAGGCCTGATAGACGAGGCGCACGCACGCGCATACCTCATCGCCACGGTCGCTGACGCATGCAGCCCGCTGACGCACCCGCGCAGAACAAGCTTTCTCGGACGCCCCGCGGACGCTGGTGCGCGCGCGCGCGCGCGAGCGTCGCCCGGGCGCGGAGAAGCGCATGCGCACGGGCTCTGCGGGCGTGCGCGGGCACGGGAGCATACCACCGCGGCGCGTATGCTCCGGCTGCGCGCAGCCAGCCCTGCAGAAGGGCGAGGGGCACGAGGTGCGCTATCGGCCTGGGGCCAGCCGCCGTTCCTGGGACGGGCCTGGTCAGCCTCCCTCCCCGCGGATAGGTGTGGGGGGCATGACCCTCCGCCGGGCGTGTGCAGGACCACAAAGGAGGTGTGGATGCCCCCCGCGCCAGGGACAACGGGCGCGCCTGTAGCATAGCTGCATTTCTCGTGCGTCCTCGTGGACAGTGGGGGGATCACAGAGATGGACCGACCGATGCGCTACGCAGGCGACGGGCCTGCTCGTGCGATGGCATTCCTCCCGGGCAGGCCGCGCGCCGCTGCGTGATGTTCGCCAATATATGCAGCGCAGCGATCGCATGACGCACGTAGCCTCCAAAACAGTCTAGGTCCCCCGCATCTGCGGGCGCCTTGCGCGATGGTCAGACGACCTCGCCACGGCTCTTGCGTCGCCTGCGGCAAGGCGCCAGGCGCCGCGGGTGAGTGAGCCAGAAAAAAGGTGAGGGCGTGCAGCCAAAGCGGCGTCGCCGCGCCTCGACCGCGGCGCGAAGCGGCGTCGACGTGCGAGCTGCGAAGGAGGCGCGGCCGCGGAAGCATGCCCTTGCCCCAGATTTCCCCCCACGCGCATCCATGCCACCCGCTCGCGCCAAGCGACGTTTTCTGCGGCAGCGAAATAGCATCGTCATCGCCCTGGGTCGGGTCCAGGTTCCGTGTTCGCGTTCTTCTGGCCGTGGGCCACACGCCCCCGCGTGCTTCCCACAGCGTCCCACGGCGTCGCGGACCAGGGTGCGCAGCGCGCACCGCGGGCGTGACGCACACAGTCTGCCACAGCCGAGGGCGCGGCTAGCGCGGCGCGCGACGACGTCCCACGCCGGCTGCGACGCCACAGACGTTTTGCGGACGGAGAGCCAGGCAGGCGAAGGGTCCTGGTGCCGATGGGCGTCGCGGGCGCCTTGCGCGTGTGTGGGACGCGAGCGCTAATGCTGCGTATGCCTCGCGACATGCGCGCAAGCGTGGCTTGCGCCCTCGCGTGGCGCGTCGGGGCGCGCGCGTACAGGCATCGCTCGCCCAATAGCGCAAGGGCCGCCGCGAGCCGCGTCAGGTGTGGCGCGGCATGCGCGAGATGTGCTGCCTCCGAGGGGGCCCTCCTGCGGCGTATATCGCGCACGCGGCAGCTGATGCGCGGGGAACCCGGCGCTCGTGCACCCGGGCACTGGAATCGCTGTAATGGTGGGCGGGAGTGGGGTGCACCGCGTGCTCGCCGCGGGAGGCGAGAGAGCGAAGCGGACAGCGCGGAGACCAGACGGGTGCCGTCACCGGTCGCGAGTGTGTGTGGCCCCCGAGCGCAGGGGCATGATTGCGGGGGCTGGCATCTTCCTATCAGGGACGATGGCGGTGCGGATGTGGGGTCGTCTGTGTGGGGGTGCCCGTCTTCCGCGGACGTGCAGAAAGCGTCGTCGGGAGGCCAAGTATGTCGCGACTTTCGGAGCGTCGTCTAGCGTCTCCGGGTGGTGTCAAGGGTAGACGCGAGGAGGTAGAGCGAGTCTTGCCATGTTCGTTGCACCTCCGGGCCTGAGTGCGTTTGGCCGGCACCGACATGCGGTCGGTCGTGTAGAGAATAACGCCATGGCCGTGTGTTGCTCTGGAAATTTCGAATCTGCTGGCGGGAAGCTGGCCTGGGATGGTTGGGCTCAGGTACGAGGTGCGGGGGTGAGGAGTAGGTTGTTCGGCGCATCCCCAAGCTGCCGATATGAAACTGGAAACGCCGCGCGGTCGTGGACGGATGTTTCTACGACAGAGTGACGAGTCAGTGCACGCTTTGCCAGCTGCTGGTTACCGAGTGCGTGACAAAGCGCGTAGCTGAAGCACAGGAAATCGGCTAGCGTCGAGTGCGCTGTGCATGTGAGCGAGACCCTTGCGAGTCAAGCGTTTCGTCATGTTTCCGCGGGGAACGTCAAGGAATGGTCCAACGGGCGAGGTTGTTTCAGGAACGACTGCTGGTGGTGGGCCACATTTACGTATGCAGCGACGCCGCAGCGGGCACGGCGGCGCCCATAGACGTGTAGGCGAGGGGCGCGTGCTGTTGCCAGAGAGGCTCAGTGTTCAGCCATATGCTATGGGGAGGCGTTCGAGGCCCGGGAGAGCGAGCAAGCGTAGCAACGCGCTCCACGAGTGCGTGGGCAGCGGTGGAGTGCGCGGGCGGGCTGACAGGCTGGCATCAGCTGACCCGGATGCGTACAGAAAAAAAACAAACAAAGGATGGAGAGCAGTGCGCAGGGGGTGATCTTTCCGCGAAACAGAGGAGCGTCGCTGGGCTGCAGCTGGAGGACATCGATGGCACGGGCCCGTCGGATATGGGAGCGTCCAGCGGCGACGGAGCGAGCACGTCCGCCAGGAACGGAGGCGCACTCCGGGCGTGGGCCCCGATGGGATCGATCATCCGGCGCCGGTCTAGACCGCACACCGGGACATGCGAAGGGGATGTCAGGCCCGGGGGCTGTTTGCAAAAACAATTCGACACCGCTCAGAGAAATGGGGTCCGTACTTTCGACAGGGGCTGTTGGCTGTCCCAGGTGACTGCACCGGACCTTGGTGCAGGCGTTCGCGGGCTGTAGGGAACGGCCGACGCTGGCAGAGGCTCCGCTGGTTATGGCAGGTGTAGTGGTCGACGTCAGTGTGGAGTCGCTCTCGCCTTTATTGCGCGCGGGCGGGCAACGCTCGGGACCTGCCGGTCACGCGTCCGTGTTCCGATTGGACGCCGCCCGGAGGTGACGGCTGTCACGCCGGTCACGATGAACGCGGGGGCCTGGAACATTTGGGCGCAGCGGTGATGGGATTGTGCCCAAAGAGGACAGCAATGCTGGGTGCGAAAGCGCCGGTGGAGGAGGAGCAAAGAAATACGCCCGTCCCCGTCCACGTCCACGTCTTTCTTCTCTCTCATACTCTGCGACGCACAAGCCTACGAGCACGACAGCACCGCCGTACGATTATCGACAGCGACGTCTTGCGTGGCATACACGCTAAAGGATTTTGGCAGGCCTCGTGTTTCCCGCACGCCCCGCATTGCAACTCAGCGATTCTCGGGAGAAACACGCCATCATGACCAGAGATGCCTCTGCCGGTCCCAACTCCTCGTCGCTTGCGGACCGCACGCGACAATCGCTGCCCGTGCCGCACACTGCCCGTCCCAGTCTTGCCTATCAGCACCCAAACCACCCACGCCGCGCGAACGGCGCACCTGCCCCCGAGCCCCATCTGGGACCTCCTGCCTGCCCTCCTCGCGGAATAGACACGCTTCCTCCATGCCGGGCCTCCCCACCCCAGCGCCGTGTCTCAAAGTCCGGCCTGTCGCCCATTCAGACGGTCCGCAAGAGCCATTCATCCCGAGCCCATGTCCGAAGTAATCCGCCTAGTCGCTCGGGATCGCCCACGTCCTCCTCCTCCCCTCGAGCGCCCGCCCATCCTGGTGTCACATCGCATTTTAGCCTCCACGCTCCCCTCCAGGTCCATCAGCGTCACCACGAGTCCACCGCGCCCGGGTCGTCCACCAATCGGCGTTTGCAACATCCTCAGGACATTCAAGTACCACCCTCGCCGCCGGGCTCTCTCTCCGTCTCTCCCCCTTCGTCTCCCTCGTTGTCGTCGTCCTCGTCCCGCCTGCCGCGTCGACGCGTCCGCATCGCTTCCTGCTCGCCCGCGCCAGAGTCGCCACACCCAGCCCCGCCTACCACTCGGACACGCTCAATACGGTACGTCCCATTCACAGCCATTGTTCCTTTGGACCCCTTCTCTCCATCGTCCTCTCTCCCATTCTTTTCTTCCCTGCTGCGAACTTTATCCTTGATCAGTGCCGTGCCCTGCCTCAGCTTCTCGCGTCAAACCCTCTCTGGTCCGAGGCGCGTTGCGCGCTTCAGGCCTTGATCCAGATGCCACGGACGGCTTCGAGGCCACGCTCCCTTCGCCCCGCATGTAGACCCCGTTTATTGCCCCTCGCAGCGCCTCCGTTCATATATCTACTCCCTCGCCCCCTCTCGTTTTCGTGTTCCCGCTTACTCACGTCCTCCTTACCCGCACAGGTCATCGCCGTCGTGCCGGCCTGCACCTCATTCATACATCGTCAAAGCACTCATACCCCCTCCGGGCACGCCCACTTTGGCCATGTCGATGCAGATCCACGCCCCCTCACCCATCCTGTCGACGCAGAGCAACACTACAAATATGACGTCGCGCTCGTCGCGGTCTCGCTCAAGACCGTCCTCACCTCCCTCCATCGCGACACAGCTTCCGCTCTCAAGACCACCCATGCCTCGACCACCGTCGCGCTCTGAGAAGCTCCTCCGCGACACGCTGCGGCGTGCAGAAGAATACGACAGGATCCTCGCTTTGCAGGCCCTGCCGAGTCCCTCGCTCTTTGGTGCGACCCAGCCAGCACATGGCTTCGTGTCGCCGCCACCGTCGGGCCGCCGGACAAGACGGCATACGGCATCATCATTCAGCACCGAGAACTCTCTCGATGCGTTCGCTTATTGCGACACGGGCGCTTGCTACAGCGACGAGGAAGAAGCCAATGAGAACAAGCCCTCGCTCCTGCGTACGCCCTCTACCTCGTCCTCGTCTTCCGGGGTCACCCAGGGCTACTTCACCCGCGCACCCCTCCCCCGCCACCACAGCGACGAGCTCGAGGCCCGCCATCGAAGCCCCATGCGCTCGCCCCGCGGCAGCGTCTTCTCTGACGACCCCGAGGACCAGACCTCGACGTCGTCGGCACGGACCCAGCTGCACCGGTCACCCCGGTCGGCGCCGAGTGTCTCGCGGTCGTCCTTCTCGCAGTCGCCCCACGCATCCCATGCGCACGCGGCGTCAAGATCGCCTGCGGACCCGGCTGAGCGGTCGCCATGCGGGTGCCAGCCCGCGACGCTCACGCCGCACGAGGCTGTGCTACGCAGCAGACTCGAGGGCGTGCTCCGCGGTGCGCGCCGCCAGGAGGAGCGCAGGCGCAGCCAGGAGCGCGGCGGGTACCACACCGGCAGCTCGAGCTCCATGGCGAGCAGCAGGAACATGAGCGGCGAGGGCGACTGGTTCTTTGCTGCGGCCGAGGTGAGCCGTTTGTTACCGGGTGTCGTCTCGGGTCAAGGTTTAACTGCAGATGTTTCTAGTCGACCTCGCCTGGTGCATACACCTACTCCACAAGAACAAGATCGAGCACGACGCCCGCGCCGGCGAGCCACTACCCGCGCTCGCCGTCACTCGCGAGCCAGGGCCTGCGGTCGCCCGCGTCCGCGGAGGCGCCGCTGACGCCGCCGCCGACACCGCCGTTCAACGCGCGCATCGCGGCCGCGCAGTGCAAGGCGATGGACGGCTACGTGTCGTTTGCGGACATCGAGGGCCTTGGCATGCCCGAGGGCGAGGGCGAGGACTATGACGACGACGAGGCCAAGCACCGCGGCGGATGGCTCAAGTGGCTCCCGCTCGGCCACGCGAAGCGCGAGCGCAGCGACACGAGATAGACGCCGTCGACCTGCATGTCCCCCTTGCTCTGCCCTCCGCCCTCGACGTCCCCCCATCTCTACTGTTAGAAGACTTGCTCTGTCCTCGATTTCGGTGTGCATATGCTTTGCTCCTTGCTCTTACATTCGCTCCACCATGCATTACTACTTTGCTTTTTTTTTCTCTTTTGGCACTGCACCGCACCGCCCTCTCTTTCACCCACATCCCATCGCACACACCGCATACGTACCAACATCGCACAATCAAGATCGTCAAGAGCACCGCCATGGTCCTTGACCTCGTTTACTGTATCATTGTCCCACCACCGACGCTTACACCCCCACCCGCATGCCCCCGCACAGCAACAGAATGCTGCCGGATGGATTCTCCATAAACGTTGAATCGCATTGTTCTCCCGAGCACCGTTGCGCCCCGCCGCCGCCGCCGCCGCCCCTCACCGAATGTTGTCTGCCGAAGCGCCTCCTCCGACTGTCCCGCATCACGACCTCCTGTTCACGACCCTGCCACGACCCGCTCACGACCCCCTTCCTCTCACGTCCAAAAAGGCGGCGCCGGTCCGGCACCGCGCTGCCCGGTGCCTCTCATTACACGTTACATCGGCTGTATTGCGACCCACCACGCGGACACGCTTGAGTATATATACCTGCGTACAACACATACAAGTATAAAGTAAGCTCCTATATGTATACCAGATGCCCCCTTCCCCCCACCCACACATATATCCCCCACCCATCCCACATCGTTCCCGAGTTCGGCGGTTTTTTTGAATGGCGTTTTGGCGGTCGGCATAGGCTTCTCCGGCGCGCGTTGCTTCGACGGCCGTGCAACAGTAGATAGACACTGTACACTTCTGGTCGTTTAGGCACCTGCCCAATGGCACTCTAGTCTCTGCGGTATATCTCTCGCTAGCGGGAAACACGAGCGACTGGCGTGGTGAAGTCTTTTCTTTCTTTCTGTTTTTTGGCTCTGGCGCAAGCGCGGCGGTGCTGTCGCCTGCTGATCGCTGCTCCGTCGATGCAGCCGCGATTGGGGAGTGAGGCACAGCGCGCGGTTGTTCGGAGCACCGGGAGCACCACGGAGCACCCGGGTTACTACACCCTGGCGGGGTCCAGCCCCTCGAGCCATCGGGATCGTGGGCGAGTGGGGGATCAGGCGACGTGCGCGCGTGCGCCCAGCTTGCGTCACGCCCCGCGTGTCGTGAGCGCTGAGGCTCCAGCTGATAATGCAAGCTCCGGGTGCGACGCTGCCGCGGTTTGGGGGACGTGCGGGCGAGTTCGAGAATGGCGATTGGTGATGTCGAATGACGACGGTTTCCTGCTCTTCTGTGGCTGGTGCTTGCTACAGGGTCCACGGGGTGGCAGGGTCCTGCTCTCCCCCAGCCGTGCGCGTCCGTCTGTGCCGGGCCTGGGCCCCACACCGTCTTGCGTCCTCTGTTCGGTGCGGCGTGGTCTAGTCGCGGGGGCACGTCCCCTCCTTCTGCGCAACGGTGGGAGTATCAACGGGGGAGGGGGTACCGTGCCCAGGGAACACCGTGCCTGGGGCAAAAACAGGCCTTCTGCTTGCGTGAGAAGTGCTGCAGGACGTCGGGGCGCGTCGCGGCCCTGGACGACGAGGACCCTCATTGCACCAAGAGAAGCACGCGAAAGCAGTGTGCGACTAGCGGGTATCGCGTGCGGTGCGGCCGACGAGGGCCAGTCTGCAGCGCGCGACGCACGCCTGGGCCCTCGTGCGCGCCCCGCTCGCGGGGACCCTGGGCAGGGTGCCGCGGGCGCGCGATCGTGGTCGCGCGCAGGACACGCATCGCACGCGTGATGGCGAGGGTCCGCGGGCCTCGATCGCGCTCGCTAGCGTTGCTGCACCCTGGGACGTGGGCTGCGTGGCGCACGCGGTGCCGCGGGATCGTCGCTGCACGGCCACGGGCACACCAGAACCGAAGGGTGGCCTTCGCGCAGGTAGCGTGCGCCGCCGCGCTGGGCAGGGCTCGTATGACGTTGCGGTGCGAGCGTGCTTCGTCGTGTGCGCGGACGACGTCATCGTGAGCGGCGCACGGCGCGTTTGGGGCTGGCGCGGTGGGAAGGGGAGCCTTTGCGGTCCGTGGACGATCGACATGAAGGGCCGACACGGTCATTTCTTCGGGCGTCCAGGGCGGATCGACGGCGGTCGCACAGCACGCTGTGTACACTGGCATTTCGGGGACGGGGCACAGAAGGCGCCGAACCGGGGGAGGTCGAGGGAGCATCAGGTGCTGTGCATCTGTCAAAAGTCTTGTATTGCGCTACTTCTGCGCGTTTCTCACAAGATGGCGGCGTGCCCGTGTTCACCTCGTCCCGTGAGACAGTGGAATTCAAAACCGGTGGCCATTTCAAACAGAAGACTCGGTTGTGCATAACATCGAGCCCTTGCAATGCACAGGGCCTAGAACGAAGCTGTAATAGGAGCACCCTCTTCTCCCCCTCAACTGGTGTGATATGCCGACGCAGGGTGTCCCAGCTGCCGAGCTTGAAGCAGGCCGGGAGTGCCTCCCACGCAGTCTCGCGCCCCGCCTCGTACGAGGCCTGGAACACCCTCCGACACGCTCCACAGAGGTCAAACGCAAGCTTGCCCTGCGCAAACTTGACGCGCGCGAAGGGGTCCGCGACGTACGCAAAGCCAGGGCGCTCGAGGGCGATGAGGAACTTGCGGCGCACCGCGAAGCAGGAGGACACCGAGCGACAGTCGTCCGACAGGCGCACGTCGCCCGAGAAGAGCAGCGCGAAGGTGTGCGTGCGTGCTAGGGCCGACATTGCAGGCAGAACCTCGAGCACGCGCGCCGCATCGAGCCCCGACGTCCGTGCCGCGTCCACGATCACGTCCATGTCGCGTTGGAAGAGGCGGAGCATCGCTGCTGGGAGGACAGCCTCGGCGTCGGCGTCCTGCTGTGCGAGGTTGATGACGGCGATGTGCGCGTCCAGGTCGTCGAGGGGGAGTCGATGCAGGAGGTTCATGGAGGGGTAGTACTCGCCTGTGCGGTTGACCTCTTCCCAACCCTCCAGCGTGTCCGGGTATATGCGTTGCAAAATGGAGAGGATGCGCTTGCGCAGGTCGTCGGCTTGATATTTCATTGCCACCCGAAGGATAGCAGTGTACTGGACGCAGGTGCATTGAGACAGTAAGAAACTGAAACTCGACATCAGCACCAGATTGCATACAGAAATCAAAAAACTGACTCGTATGAGGAGAATAGGGCAAGCAGGAACAATGACATTTGTGCCGCGTCGTCGTGAACCTTGAGAAGCTGACACCCTTCGTACATCTCTACCCCGTAGCCGGTTGTGGTAGTGAGAACATGTCTCGAAACAAGGAGGATTCCCTGCTGAGAATACCCTTGTAGACTTTGAATAGCGTCTTGTCCGCCTGCAAGACAACCGTCCCGTCGTCATACCAGAGCTCCGGAGATCGTTCGAATTCACCGTTCGACATGTTGCGGAATAGCTAATCGCCTGCAATGTACAGTGACGGTCAATAAACGGAACAGGACGAGGGAAAACAAAGCCTTACAGAGCTCGTAGGATGTTGAACTCTAAGCGTAAGTCACATCTCCAAATCGTGGTTGTATTACTGGCGGCTAGCTCCCTGGCCTGCATTCAGGGCCGCTACCTCGACATTGCTGTCCTCCTGACAGATTGAGCGCACTTTAGATTGTAGTATGTATCCAGGGAGGGATGAGAAACATAGTTGGCGAGAGGATGAACCAGACAACCGTGCCAGAAGGGCGCAACAGCTCATCGGGACCCCGAGCACCGTTCAACGAGCAAAACATCATCCCTGCGTTACTACATAGTAAGATGTTTCACCACCGTTGGCTGATGCCCACTGCGTATCAACCGAGCTGTAGACTTGTGACAGGCTCGCTGAAATACATATTTGATGTCATCTTCACAGCCTGGACGATGATCTGGCAGCCTAGTCTCGTACATAGGACTTGCGCGGCTCTAATCATCTGACTCTTGGTCAGATTGCTGCACGCTAGACCTTTGTTCCCACAGCGTAAATCAAGACTATGCTCATAGCTTGTAGCAATGTGCTTCCTCTGACATCGAGGCCATGCAAATTGGTCACGATCCGTTCCTCCGCCACTGCACAGACGTATGTGGTGTACTACACGGGTTATGAATGTACGACTTCAATAATGGCCGCAAAGACAACTCCACTTACATTTCATTGCAGCGACATCCGACTGAAGCCTAGAGATCACGGCGGTGCCGCGGCGCTTCCCCGTGCCACCATTCCACTGCCTCCTATTTTCCACATCGTGTCGGACAACCCTGGTATCCGCCACACAATGCCGTCCACCAGGTTTGCATGCGCTGTAAGACTTACAGGCCGATCAAATTCTATGGGTCAAAGCACACAACGGGCAAAACCCGTGTCCAGTCGTGATCGGGACAGCGACTCGACTGCCGGTCGAGTAGGTTGTCGAGTAGGTTGTCCAGTCACTTGTCCAGTCACTTGTAACAGGACTATCCAGTCGTTTGCGGGACGCTCCACCTCGCGGGAGCCTCTGTGATTGGCTGACGTGGGCTGTTAGTAAGCATCTCTCCTCCAAAATGGTAGGAATGCATCGCCCTCTCCGGCCGAATGCCGCCATTCTCGGTGCACTGCTCTCCGGGTTTAAAACTGCCTCAAAATTAATTAATTGACGCACACTCCTGTTCCTGGAATTATGATTATTTTCAAGTGTTGACGGATGCAAGGATAAGTCCTCCCATGACGTCAATATAACAGACGCGGTCTCGACTCTCGACAGCCAGAGAGCGATGCGCCGGGCGCCTGAAGCTGTGTTTGTATCTATTTGCTCCCCTTTCCCAAAGCAGCGTGCGCCTTCGTTCTCGCGTCGTTCCATTTCTCTCCCGCCGTTTCCTTCTCACAATACAGTGTCATCTAGTCGAATTATCCTACATTCTATGAGCAAAGTCCCTCAGGATGTGAATGCTATATCGTCCGGTACTGCGAGAGAGGGCAACATAGATGTTGGCAACGCAAGGTCGCCGTAGGGATCCGGAGGCTTCGTGATATCTGCGATGAGTGTATTGACAGTTTGCCTCTGTGCACAGAAATCCTTCAGGGTGCAGGCTCGTGGTTGTCCTCCGGATCCCCAGCCAGTCCGGATCCTAGTGCACTTCAGCACTTGAAGGCATGGGCATGCATGATCCAGACAGAGGCTCAGATCCACTATATAGCTTATGCTCGGCTGTTGTTGCAGATCGAGCCTCAGCGATACTCGAGGGCTTCAAATCGTCGTTATGTCCGAGGCGCCGGCGGGATGATGCGCCAAAGGCGCACGCACCTTGGTGCGGATGCCCAGGTATAGAAGGAGCCGGGACTCGGTAATTACGCCCTCCGGGGCATGACCATTGGCTCGTCTAGTTATTTTACATTCTCATACACTCTTTGTTATCCACTTAGTAAACGTTGCTTATCTAGGTTAACCGTATTTTTCTTATTTCACTTAATGTTGCGGTTCACCCTCTATAGTAATTCTCGGGAACTATTACTTACTGTATAAGTACTTGTCCAACTTAGCTAGTCTAATTATCAGTCGTTTCCTCTTCACTCCTGCGTGATCATTCTACAACACAAATGAACAATTCTGAAGTTAGTGCTAGCACCCTTTGTCATACATGTAGGCCTCTGTCTAATCATCTTTGATACGAGAGCGTGTTGCTAGTGCTTCTTCGACGAGGTCCTATCTGTCTCCGCAATCAGACTTCTCATGCGCCTGGACCAAGATCGTTGCACTCACCGGTCTCTTTGGCTCCACGTGGCATCTGTTTCTGTGCGGATGCTTTTGCCTTGGTCGGTGATGCAGAGTTGGGAATGAGGGTCCTGTACCGGTCCCTTGCCAGCACAGTGCCTAAACGCGCACTTCTCGGTCTTGCTGCTTGACTGTTCGTAGTTGGCACTGTTGCACCTGCAGCACGCGCCGCAGCAGCAGTGGTCTTGAGGCGCTTGGATGGGAATTCAGACGTTTCCCCGGATCCAGATCCGGGGAACGCCTCTGAGTAGGTACGAGTACGCATCGCCCAAGCAGCGACCGTGGGTGCATGCGTCACATCCATCATACTGATATCTGAGGGAGCTCTCACTGACGGCGCCTTTATAGAGGGGCAAGGGGTGAAGGCTCTTGACTCGTTATCGTCTCGTGCAGTCGCCATACTACAGTCATCGTTGTCTGCCTCACGGCATGAGCGGGCAGATACATCAAGGAAGGAATGTGACTTTCAGTACCTGGCAGGTGATTTTCGAGGTTGAGGTTGAGGCTGTGTTGAGATGGAGGAGAAGCAGGAGTATCCTCAGGCATACAGCCGTCCATCTCCATTGAGTCAGGACTGAATACCCTACCCGAAGTCCCTGGGGACATCAACAGTAGTCAACAAGAATGCGACCGCATGAGAGATGGTGAAGAACTCACCGACTGTGGCAGCGTCGTCGCTCGGATCTTCGTCGGCTTTCATTAATATAGTGGTTGGGCAGTCCGGGGAATCCTTGTTTGGTATAATCTTGCACCGGTACCTGGGATTGAGCTTGAAGAAGTACCACTGAACAAGGTCGCACATTTCACTGAAGCTGCAATGGAAGAACAAGGTTGGTTCGATAAACCGGGTGCACAGGAATCATACCACTCACCCACAATTGTCGATGCGCCTTGGCCACTGCGAACCCTCATCTAACTCGGATGTCGCACCCTCCGCTAGAGGCAACATAGCTGCAATCTGCTTTCCTGATGGAAGCGTCTCCACCGCGATAATCCGGCGAGGTCGCTTAGTTGCCTCTGCCTCCTTTTCACTTGAATCATAAGGCCGCCCTACTATGTCCGGGCAGGCAGGAATCCACGAGAAGACAGGAGTACTGAGTGATGTTATAAGCCAAGGAATGCCATGAAATCGAGCCAGTGAACCTATTATGAACCTTTTGAACGACCCAGTGAGTTGTGAAATAGAGGCAGACGCTGCTGGCACCGCTGGTTCTGTGGAAAGCATGGAAAGCATGGGGATACAGATGACAGTTGCAGTTGAGATGAGTCTGGGCAGGTTTCGTGTCTATAAAGGGAGCAAGAGCCCATGTGAAACAAAAATATATTACGGGCGGTGTGACGATATTGCAGCTACACTCGATGTGCTCCTGCCCCGTACGGTCATCGATTGATACCAAGCGTACAGCAGATTCCATACCTCATGTAGCACTGTGATAGAGTAACCCCATCCAGAGCAACGCCATAGCGTGCTGCAGAAGTGCAGGGCTGGTCAAGATAATACATTCTACTGCGAGAAGGGAAATAAACCAGCCACAATTGCAAGCGCAGCTTGGGCATCGTAACTAGTGTCTAAACCCTTCTTCTTCTTCTTGCCCACCGTACCACAGCCTAGCTCTGCTGACTGTAGCATGGTTGCTTGAGATAACCTGCCATAGATCCACGGCTCCCTTCTTCATTATTCCAGGGCTGGGATCCGGAGTTGGTAAGTGACGGTTGGCTTCCATCGTCGGTCATTAGAACTTGGATATCTAGTGTATGATGAGTTTCCCAGTCCGTGGTAGTAGACAGTAATTCGAGCCACTCACGCGATGTTATGAGAAGGACTTGCCCAGGACGCTCGCCTGCGTTGGCGACTGTCACGGATGTGACGGTGCTGCCCTATTTTTCGCCGATTTTTGGCTATTTTCCTCGATTAATCCAACGGGCGAGCAGCCCTCGCGCCGTCTGGAGTCCTAGCCGCCCACACTCAGCGCCTGGCCACTCAGCGCCAGCGCCCTGATGGCGCATCACCCCTAGACGCCAGCGCATCCCGCTGCGCGCTCAGACACTGCCCGGGTCACCGGTCTGCCTTGCAACCGGTTCCCCGGATCGCCGAGGAGGCACTGTCATCCCTGATGACTCCCTTCGCCGAGACACGCCGAGCTGATCAGCCAGATGACACAGCCTCGGCCCGACGCAGCCTCGGACACTGCCAGCTGACACAGCCTCGTGACATAGCCTCCGCACAGCCTCGCCGCGCAGCCCGCGTCGCAGCCTCGATGGCTATGCCGAGCATTGCCCATCAGCTTAGGTAATCGTACAGCCTGCCCTAAAGGACCTGTAGTATATAAGGGTAGCACTCCTCGCTCCTGTCCGTCATCTCGACCTCTTGGTCAATACGGACAGGTAAGCCACGCTTGTATTTCTCTACTTACATTCAATAATAACTTGGTCAATACGGACAGCTGAGCAAGTTTGTTCGTCGCTGCGTGATTCGCTCCGCCGCGCCTCGTCGTCGACCTCCCCACTGGCCCTCCCTCGTGAAGCGTTGAGCCCTAGCTCCGCGACAGCGACCCGAGGAGCATGCCGACGCCCTCCTGTATCGCGACGCTCACAGCTGCCGAGTCAAAGACGTGCGGGCACGACTGCGTGAGCGCGAGGCGTAGGTGTTCCAGCTCGCGCTCATATATCGAAGGCTGCCGGGCTCCACGCGCGAGGGTATCATACATAGGCGGCTCGGGCGTCCACCGCGCAGCCTTGAGACGCGCGAGCACCTAGCGGCGAGGTCAGGATGCAGATGGACCTTGCGAACAAATGGGGACACACCTGCTCATGTAATGCGATCTCGCCATCGAGATACTCTATTGTCAGCATGTGGAAGTCCTCGGTCTTCTGCGTATGGTACGTCTCGAATTCGGCCATGGTCGTGTTCAATACTGTTTCGCAACGCGTGGCGGGTTGTTCGCCGTCGATGCCTGCGCCAGCGGCTTGAACGTGATGAGAGAGAGAGAGAGGATTGAATAGCTGGGCAGTTGTTGAGCCTGGGACATGTCTGGAGGCAACTTAGGGGATACTCTGGACATAGAGAAGAGTACGCACCGACCCTTGCCTGCCGAATCTTGCTGTACATGTTTCGAAGATTCTCCACACCACTGCCCACCGCTCGAGCGACCTCTACCGCCTCATCCGAGTCGACGTTGGAAGCAGGATGGAATACGTGGGCGCAGAACGTTGGTCCCGCTGGCGGGTACGACAGGTATTGTGGGTATTTCCGCTTCCATTCCTTCTCGATATCAGAGCCAAGTCTCAACATCGCGCAAAGCTGCCCACCGTCTCGCTCTTG
This sequence comes from Phanerodontia chrysosporium, assembly GCA_001910725.1. Classification (NCBI taxonomy): domain Eukaryota; kingdom Fungi; phylum Basidiomycota; class Agaricomycetes; order Polyporales; family Phanerochaetaceae; genus Phanerodontia; species Phanerodontia chrysosporium. The sequence goes on from MJGA01000023.1 coordinate 436,784, forward strand.
CAGCCCAGGAAGAACGTGAGAACCTCTGCGTAGTGCGCAACAGGGTGCCGTACAACGCGGCTGAGGTACCGCTCCAAGTCTCGACAACGCGCCTTGACGAAGTCGTCGTTGAAACGTCCCGCGTACTGCTTCTCGGGCAATGGGGGGAGCACAATCCTAGGTAATCTGCGCGTGAGGGCGGGTGTGGAGCACGACGAAGTGAGAGAAACGGCGGTGGACGGGTGATGCGCACGGGCGAGGGCGGCGGGCATCTACATCCTCGTCCGCACTGAAGAGTGAGGTGACGGCGTACATCGTGTATGCGCCAGAAAGCATCCACGTGCGTTTCGACAGCGAGTGTACAAGGATGCAGCACAGCGGGACCTTGGTCTTCCACGTGGGCCCTGCCTCGACGAAGTGCTTGTCCGCCTCGCCGAGGCCAGTCGCGGTATCTTCGAGCACAGAGTTCGTGCAGAGGCCGCGACTGTGCCGTCCCGTCGACGGGGGCTCCTTGTCTTCTGCACTCTTCCGCGCCCCTTGTCACGAAGCCTGAGAAACGGTTCAGCTGCTTCCCGCCAAGCAGGCTGCGCCGAAAGCTGGGGAACCACTCTTCCGTGGTCTGCGGGACAAGAGGGGCAGGCATATCGTCTAGCTGACGTGTAGGCGAACCACGAGGTGTGATGGACGAGCCTACCTTCTGCCTGAGCACGTGGAGAACTGAGGGCGGGAGCTCAAGCTCAAGACCGGAGGGGTGGGTGGGCCTTGGAGCGGACTAGGGAGAGGGTGTGCTCGAATTGCCTCAACGCGTACATGCAACGTCATCTCCGGGCCTCACTGAAACCTTCAATATATTCCAGCTTAAGCAGAAGTGAATCACTTACGTCGATTATTTGAGGTGTTCTGCAATCAGCGCAGCGGGGGGAGGAGACATCTGCTTTGTAGGGTCATGGTCATAGCGAGCGTGAGGCATAGGGTTGGTTTTCGAGCATAAGGGGATGCAGAGTAAGGTGAATGGTAAACAGAGCAGATCTTTCAGCAAGCCCACAGCAGCGCGTTCAGAGTACCGCTGAAATCCACCGTCGAAGGCGTCAAAACGAGTGGATTTACAGGGGCATTCCTCGTGCTCTGCGTATAGGCCGCCTCCGAGACCTGGGGGAGGCAGGCCGTCTGCGCAGGGATTGATAGTCAGGACATGCACGGACATGGCTCTTGCGCGCGGACGTGGCTACGATCCTCGCTTGCCGGTTGAAGCTTGAAGGCTGGCTACTCTAGATCTGCAACGGAGACTAGGACGTGGCACGCTTCGTCACAATATGTCACTGCGCGACAGTCATCACTGATTGTGCGACAAATTTGGCAGTCAAGCGCCCGGCCTCTTCCTGCCCATGGTCATCACGATGGTCGCCCCTTGCACTGTCGTCGCGCGACGCGAAATTATATACAAGAAATCCTCTGAGGATCAATATTCAATCCCGCGAGGTCTGGGATGCGATCCTCACCACCCAATTATGATTAAAATCAATGGCCATGGCTAGGCTCGGATACGCCCGTACCATTTCATACTCCGCAAGCCCGATGTCGGACGAGCGCCCGCCCGCGTCGGTTCATCATGATCACCCACCCTCATTAGTCTCGACCCACGTCGTAGAGTACTCCAATCGCGCCTGTGGAATCCACCACAGGCCGGGTCAGAGTATCGACGAAGCACCCCTGTCTGTTTGGCGGGGGTAGAGACTATATGGAGGTCGTCGTCATGATCGTGATCCCTCCCTCTGGATGAGTCCGGATCTGAGCAGGACATCAACTCCCATACCTGCGATCTGCAAGAACGCGACGGGACTTGTGCTGTATTCAACAAGTATAGGAAGGGCATCTAGGGTGCATCCATGCTGTAAGTGCCTCTGGCTCTTATTCCATGCCAGGACATTGACGTGTGATTAGCCGTGCGAAGCAATCAGCGAGCAATGTCCCTGCCACGTATACTCGCTCTCGCGCCGGGAAGCACTGTTTTCGACATTTGCCCGCCCGAGGCGCGTTACAAGGCGTGCAGCCTCGCTCGTAGGCATGGCGTCAGAGCGTTGCAGATGGTGGAGGCCATGAAGAAGGCCACGGGATGCAATCTCAGGTGTGAGATCACTGAGTGGAGGTGCGTGTTCTGCTTATTTTCCGGACTGCTTGCGATGGAGCTGATCTGAGTGTGCATAGACGAGGCGATGTGCCCGACCTCAGCGCGGACCTAACGCTTTCACAGAAGGAGATTGGCTTCACAGCGCCGCATGACCTCGAGACAATCAATACGAAGCCCGAGGTCTTGACCATGTGGTGCAGTACCCAAGCCAAATCTCGCGGGGCTAGAAACCAAGGACATTTCCTCTGGGCAGCAACGTACGCCCCGATGAGAATTGGTGTGGGGGACCAGCTTCGGCAGGTCGACCGAGTTCTCTGCCATCCTTTGGTCCCTCCTTGCATGTCGTCCGCAAGACTTTACCTGAAGAAGTCCATCCGAGGTAAGTACCCTTCGCTTTGAATTCCTCTCACTTGGTCAACTCAAAGCGCTGTCATCAAGATCCCGTATCTCGCGACTGAACGAGAAGTTTTAAAACCAACTGCAATGTAAGGACTGCGATCCTGTAGCATGCTGCACAAGGATTACGTTCTGATGCACACGTTGACTCAGGCGGAGCTGAACATCAGCGTTGGGACTACTACGTCACCTTTTGCCCCACTACGCGCCCGGCGGCCATGTAATATCCATGGTACTTTTCGTCTACGAGCCTACTACAACTACGAGAGTCCCTTTCGGGGCTAGTCGAGCGGTAGCAGTGTGTTGAATTGGGGCCGTTCGGGTCGGGCTTCCAGGGCCTCGCACGAGTCGACATGTGGACACCGTAATACCCATCTGCTCTAGCTAGATAGATACAGAACATGCATGTCAAATCAAGAGACAAACAACGAAGTGCTCGTGCGTACGCGGACGTGTGGACACTCTCTGCGGGATCAGAAACTTCAGGCGCACGTGAGGTGAGCTCGGGACATGTGCTCTGAGGGCGCATCGGTGAAAGGGTTATCTGTTCCTTCACTCCCTTGATGAGTTCGACCACCGCAGAGCTGATCGTGTGTCTCTGTTCTGTTTGTGCACGTCATTCTTTCACAGACCGCGACGGAGTCACCCAGCGTGGCCAACTCAAGCGGCCACGCACGGTTCGAGATCACATCGCCCGACATGGTCGAGCTCTGCCCAACATCGAGGCTCAGGTCAGTGTATTCTAGTCATTGGTGAAACATACACACGAATCTCACTTGCATACAAACATCCAGTTGACTGCTGATGAAGATGCGGACAATCAGCTGGAGCGTGGGGACGTACAATCTAGTCATGTAGAGAGGGACACGCTGGGCAAGATTGAGTCTATAGAGGAGGAACATCCCAGCAGAGGTAAGCGTGCACAATGCTTTTCAGTGATATCGAACCTGATGTGAAGAAGTCTGTGAGACTGTTGAACAGACTCACGAAATCATTCAGAACACAGGACGTAACATACGACTGCTCTCCCACATCCTCTCCGCATGGCTCTGGCTGTGTGGCTGCTTGAGCAGGGACTCCGTCTCGCGGGTTTCAAGTGTCATAGGAGTTCTGATAGGCCTCGCCATCAAACTGGGAGGCGAGTACGAAAAGCTTCGCTCGTTAGGACACGAGGCCACTTCTCCAGTTCTTCACAATGATGCACGCACCTCCATCACCGCTCTGTCCCTGGATCCAAAGCTTGTACGGTTCGCTTGTTGCCCTAAATGTCACCATTTATATCCAAACCTCGACCATCTCCCTGACCGCTGTACAAGTCGCAAATACCCAACTTCGCGCAAAGAGTGCGGGGCGAGCTTGACCACCATACGACAAACCATCACTCGGGGCCCAATAAGTGTCCCATGTCGCCTATACACGACTCAGGTATTTGAGGATTGGTTGCAATGGCTGCTTATGCTCCCGGGAATCGAGGACGCCATCGAAAAATCCTATCATCACCAACCCCCTTCGGACGGCCGCATGTATGGTATCATGGACAGCCCAGCATGGAGAAGCTTGTCAGACTCGCAGTGGTGTACTACTCCTGGTAACCTCACCTTCGCGTTATATATCGACTGGTTCAACCCCTTCACCAACCTCATCAGCGGCAAACACGTCTCCTGCGGCAATATTTTTGCCGTCTGTTTGAACTTACCGGTGGAAATGGCGACCAAGCCAGAGTATACTTTCTTTGCCGGCATGACTCCAGGACCTAAAGAGCCTGATGTTCTGTCTATCTGTCATATTCTCCGGCCTATCATCGACAGGTTCAAGTCCGCTTGGTCTGGTGTTCCCGTTCACACTTGGAGACATCCCGAGGGAACGGTCAAACGTGTGGCCATTGTTCCCCTTATCGGAGATCACCCTGCTGTCTGCAAGTGCCAAGGTTTTGCTGGACAAGGCGCAGAGGAGTTTTGTTGGTTCTGTCCATGCAAGCAGTCTAACATCGAGAGCTTGGATCTTCAAGGGTGGGGGACACGTACCGATGATCAGGTCCACCAAGCAGCCGCAAAATGGCTACAAGCTCCGACGATAACTCTCAAAGATTCACTCTTCAAGACGACAGGAGTTCGATGGACCCCAATGCACGAGTTATCATACCGAAGCCCCGTCCGTCACACGGTCCTTGGCATCATGCACAACTGGTGGCGTGGAATACTGCAGAATCATGCCCGGGAGATCTGGGGTATTGGACCTGCTCCGAAGAAGGAGAAGGGACAGAGTTCTAAGCAAAAACAAGTAAAACCTGGACAGAAACTTGGTGAGAGGGCATTTGGTCATACTTAGGTAGAACTGATCATTTCGCCTACATGTACAGGTCACTCTTCAGTCATTTCACTTGAGCAACACGCCGTGTTAGACACGGACGTAGAGATGCTTCCTGCCCTGTCGGATACAGCTTCTTTGTCAGGCACAGAGGTCAAAGAACTCAATGCCGAGATCCAAGGACAGGACGCTGCACTGTCGTCAATCCGGCAGTCAAGGCTGAAGGCAGAACGGTTACTGTACCATGGTTCCGACGCTGGTTCTGATCTGGCTGAGGATGAAGATGATTTCGATCCTTACGGCCCCGAGTCAGTCATCGTAGATGCAATTGCTGAGCTCAATCTCGGCGGCCATCTTGGATACGCATTCACCGACTCAGACAGCAGCTCTGGGGACGACAGCGATGAAGAAGAAGAAACGGCTGTACCCATCCCTCCCATGGAAGACAACACAACATCCTCACCTCTACCTCCTACGTTCAGTCCTGATCGTTTAGAGCGCATACGCACATGCATCACAGAGGTTGTAATTCCGAGCGATCTGGATCGGCCTCCGACGAACTTGGGCGATGCATCTCATGGAAGCCTCAAAGCATTCACATACTTCATCTTGTTTTCAGTCTTCCTTCCATTGGAGCTAGTCGAGATGTGGCACGCTGCGATAGACGGTTCACGGGACTACGACCTTCTAGAAAATTTCTACCACCTCGTCACCTCGGTCAACATCATCTCGGCGTATTCCACATCCGATGCCGACGCCGACGCTTATACAGAACACTATCTCCACTACCGACAAGGTTTGCATGAACTCTTTCCGAGTGCGCATAGCAAGCCCAACCATCACTGGGGAACTCATGGCGGCCAGTTCCTGAAGTTCTGGGGCCCGCTGGCACCGCTGTCAGAGTGCACTCTGGAACAGAAGAATCACCTGTTGCAGCTGGTGCGGAAGAACGGAAGAATCTGTAAGTTCTACAATCGGCGATTTCGAGCTGTAGAGAGCCAGCTGATCCATTTCTTCGCATTCCAGATGATGTAGACCTGACAATGCTTCGTCAGGTTTGCCGTCAAGGTCGCCTCGTTGCATATCTACGCCATAACGAAGGTGAACCCACAGCAGAACTCACTTCATCTATGAGGGAGGTTCTGCTGGCCGACCAGCAGCCAGATGATGCAAACCTGCAAGCACCTTCTCTAACGCATGCGGAAGCGGCACAGTTTTATAAGGGCACCGACCTGCTCCCATCTGAACAATACAACTCTCTCTTCACGCTTCTTGCGCGAGGCTTCCCCACTCTGCGCCATTACATGGACTTCCCGCACCCACTCGACGCACCCGTACTCTCCAACCATGCGCTTCGTAGGCGACATGCGTTCCTGCGTGGCAGACGCTACTCTATTCAACGTGCACACCTCGGAAATAGTTCTGTGATCTTCCGAGATTGCGGGGACACCCTCAGAGCTGGTTTTATTACAGCCATCTGGACCACTCTGTTGCCAGACAGGGTCCCTTTTACCTTCGTTGAGATCGCACCTCATCGAGTTCTCACAGCGACGGACAGCTTTCACAACCCCTTTCGAAACCGACCTGGTTTCAAATGCGAAGTGTATTACGACAAGCAGGACGAGGCCTTGATTCTTCCCCTCACAAGGGTCGTATACCATGCTCCTTTCCGTAGAAGACCAAGCGGAACGTTCGGTATCATGGCTGACATTCTCATCGTACATGATATGAGTAGGGCTCGGAAAATCGAATAGTCTACACCCTTTTCAGATCTAGACTTTGGCATTGTCACTCATGAAAATGCGATAATGAACACACTGTCTTCATGATCAGTTCGATACTTGTCACTGCGCATGCGCACACGCACAGTTCAGCCGCTTACATAACACCATTTGTGTCGATCGTCATCTCGTATCGGGGAAACTTGCAAGCTATATCCACGTCTAGACGGCCACAATGGAGCCAAGCTCCAGCCTTTCTTTAGCTCAAGAGCTTACTTCCCTATACTCATTGGACCAAAATCAGGCGCAGATCCTCAGCAACTTCCTTGATCAACATGTGCAGCGACGCCTACAAGCTGTTGACCAGCAGATACAACAGCGCATACAGGCTGCCATTGATGCCCAGGAGAATCAGTACAGGCGGACATTTCAAGATGCAGAGGCCATGCTCCACCAAGCCCATCAGGAGCTGCGTAACAAAGAACAGATGTTGGAAGAAGCCCGCATGCGCCTTGAAGCCCAGGCTCAGGAGATCAAGCATCTCAAAGAAGAGGGGAACCGAAGAGTAAGGGCAGAGGCCAGTCTTTCAATGACAGTATCTGCATCCGACGGGTGAAAGCTCTTTGTCTGTCCTGCACCCTTATACTGACAGATCGACTCCAGATCCCGCGGTACTACAAGTGAGCCCAGCGCGCTGGAAGCTTTCTTGGTGCAACCTACGCCCCCTTCTCTGCCAGCTGCTGCCGCTTCTGCTTCTGGGAGCAGAGAATTCTCTGGGCTTGTCAGTCTTCATGGTCAGAAGCGGAAACGAAGCGACAAGGACAACGACGAGGACGACGAGGACGAGGAGGATATCTGCGATAATCAAGAAGGCTCCACTGTCCGAACTGCCAGAGAAGGGGCTACTCTACACAGCGGCCCTATGAAGCGCAGACGTACCGACGACCACGATTGTCTCTCAGAAGACCCAGATGTTCTTATACAAGATGCTAGTGCGCTGCCTACAATGCCTCCAGGGCTGCCTACACTGCTTTCCGGGCCACCTGTGATGCATCCGGGGCCGCCCTCGATGCCTCCTGAACCATCTGTGACACCAAGGGCGCCTGCAACGCCGAGGGGAAGGTCCACAACGCCGAGGGGGGAGTTCGCACTGCCGGGGAACAACTCTAGGGAAGAACCAACCACGCCCGAATCCAGGCAGAGATCCAAGTCTATTGTGCCACACAAGGCGTCGCGCTCACGAGGTGGAAAACGCACGACCGCGAGCAATGCGATGTGCCTCTGGAAGACCACTTTGCCAGAGGACGCAGCGGGGATAAAGGTAAGCGTTCAGTACGAGCCTGCCATCACCATGCTGAATCTATCACTTTCGATAGAAGGCGCTGTTCAGACATATCGATCTCATGTGGGGGATATACACTCACGGCGCCCTGCCACCTCAACCATCTGAGGATGATCTGCGCCGATTCGAACAGCTACACAGCTCACACGACGACATCATGAAAGCTCGATCCCTGGCTTCCAATTCTCTTTCCGATGAAACCTGGATGGATATAGCTCGTATCCCCGACGACAGGAGCAAAGTGAAGCCCGATCTTCTCGCCGTACAAGACTGCCATCTGTCCATGATCCGTGCCATTTGCGCTCGTTACAAGTTCGTAACCTGGAGGCCCAACCTTAACGGCAACCCCTATGACCTGTACAACGCTGCTTGTCGCGTCGCCTGTCTAGACTCGTTCCGCCAACTGGTCAAAGCTTGCGCATGGACCCACATGTCCGTCAACGAAGCTTACCTTACCAACACACTTCTACTTCTTTCTATTTACGACCACTACGTCTGGTTTGTCCAGAAACGTCGGTTCGTTCAGGAGCAGAAGGAGCCTGGGAGTGTCCATCAGAGGGAGAAGAAAAGCTCCGTATATCGACGTCGCACTAGGGTATGTGTTCTTCATTCAGCTGGATTCAAATCACGGCAACGTAACATCTGCTTTTCTAGATCATGAGGGAGCGTATAGCTATCCTAAAGCAAGAAAGTCCTTCCGAGGCAGGTCGCTACTTAGACCTAATCACAAGTGAAACAACATCAGACGACGAGTGTAACGAGACACGGACGGCGTACATCGTGAAGAGGAAGCCCGAGAGGTCAGCAGCCGCGGAAACCTTCATTCGCCGACTTGAAGCTCTGAGAGTTAGCTCGAAGATGGCCATGGGGAAGGGGAGCGAATGGCCACGTATCGTGTTGCCCTTGGACTGTCGCCCACCTTCCCAGTCCCACACTTTGCCGAAGAATATTCCCATCGATTACTACGACCCGGCCTTCTTCAACGCAAAACCATTTTCGGTCCGCTCACAGATTGCGACAGAGAAGGTGGTTTTTCCTGAAAACAACGAGCTCATTCTAACTGAGTACGACCATGATAACTTGGTGGAGTCCCCCGCATACCGAGAAGGCGTTCTCAGTCGATACAAGCTCGCGAAAGGCATGTCCACCAATCAGCAACCCGAGGACGTCGACGTTGACAAGGACGGTCCGTCGCGATCGTCATCAGGACGTGTCAGCGAACAAGACGAAGATGAAGACGAAGAGGCCTTGGCATTGACCTTGACCATGGTCCGTGATCAGGACTATGAGTCGGATCGAAACACACTGGCGCAACAATTAGATAGCCAGAAGGACACATGGGGCGCACGACCTTCTGGCGAAAAGCAGACAGATGTAGAGATGGATGAAGGCGACGGTCAATGGGCAATATAGATTGAACTGGACGTTGTACTAACAAGAATGTATGATTCCTGCCTAGCCTTGCCCGCGAGAATAAGTACCATACCAGGCCTAGGCCTGCGTACTACTGGGGTTGTCGCAGGAGTAGGACAATAGCCAACACCTGGAAACATTCATACGTATCAGCATGCCATCCTTAAGCAGGAGGGCAGATCTTACGCTGCAGGAATTCTCCATGTTGATCAGGTCGTGGAAGTCAGGCAGGCTGCGTGTCCGCCACTATGTTCGCGGAAGGTGTAGAGAATAGTCGTGCTTCTACTGCGGAAGTCGACAGGTGCTATTCAGCACCGGTACAACATGAGAAGCAGGGGCATAGTCACCGCGTCACCTGTTCGGGGCGTCGTCCAGCAAAAGTCCCATAGAACTTGCCTATTTGGCGGTATGCAGCTGTAACATGGCATTGCTGCCAAGGACTTGTCACCAAGGACCTGGATAGCGGTGATGGCGACGCTCTCAAAGGGACACTCAAAGATTCCTGGGCCGACTTTGTTGATGGTCTGCCTTGTGCAGGCACCTGCCTCGACTGTGGATAGTCCATTGGGAGTCTGGACAGTACAACGTCGAGGTGGACTTGATTGGACTAGGCGAGCACCCAGGCATCATGATAACAGCAGTCAGGAAAGGCTCAGAGACGAGGGACGAGGAGGTTGGTGGTAAACTAGATTCAGAGGTCAGGGGCGGCATAGGAGTCATCATAATCGAACTGCTTACCTTGTAGCTTTCCCCAAAAGCGCGGAGTAGCATCGCACGTCTAACACTGCAGTTAGTCCGAGGGAAAGTGTCGGCGGCAGCTGGTCTGCTGTACTGGTCTGCTAGCGTGCAAGGCAGACACGGGATTGGCGACATACCAGAAACCCGGGGGCGTGTCACAACCTCCTCTACAGCTCCGGCATCCGCTCCAGGAGACAGTGAACTAAGTTGACAATTCTGGTCCGAGTTGAGCGACGCAGGCACAAGAGGAGCACCGGAACACTTTACCTTGTTGGTCGGGGCATACGTGGCCATCGCTGGGGCTCATCATGACGGCGACTTCCTTATAATTAGTCTCTACCCCCGCCAAACAGGCAGGGGTGCTTCGTCGATACTCTGACCCGGCCTGTGGGGGATCCCACGGGCGCGATTGGAGTACTCTACGACGTGGGTCGAGACCAATGAGGGTGTACGCTCATCATGGCATGAGGGTGGGTGATGAACCGACGCAGGCGAGCGCTCGCATGCGCAGGATTCTCCGGAGCTGTCCGACATCGAGCGCGCTTACATGACCAAATCATGATCAGTCAGATAAGCCCAAGCCAAAGATAAGATTAAGACCCACTCTGATCATGATAAGCATAATCGCGTCCGGCTCTGACGCAGCCTGGATGCAGATATACAGAGGCGCATATATAGAGGCGCACGCATGCCAACAGCTATGAGAGACGAGGTGATTATAGAGGCAGTGAACAGAAGGACCTCGCACACAATCCAAGCACAACGCGAGTGACAAACGCCCGAGCGTGTCACGATCAGCGCATCGCGTGAGAGGTCACGCAAAGTCACCAAGTGTGACATTACTTCCATCGGACATGTTGGCTGCTCTGAGAACAATATTATTTATTTTCCAAGAAATATAAGGGCCCAATAACACCCTAGGAGGAGTTTCAGAGAAATTCACAATCAAATGCTTAGTCTTAAAGTGGATCTTATCGACAGTGACGAGGCGCTTCAAATATGTGTGACATAACGTGACATCACAAGCGCACACTCAGCACCGAGCGAAACGAGACCTCACTCGCTATCCACCCAGCTCACACTAAACTCAACACCCTTTCACTCCTTCTCTGGATCAGCAAGTGTACAGCAATTGATGGGAGTATAGGAAGCTAGATGGAGATGAAGAGCCAAAGGCAAAGGGCGTACACAGGTAAGTGCTACAACTCTAACGTACCGAAGTGACTTCTTATTCCAGAACTCGCCCAAGCTTGAGCTTGAGTGCATGCACCTGGCTTCGTTCAGCGTTTAGCGCATGTACATCGAGTTCAGCATGCCCCGTTGATGCACTCCCACCGTACACGCCATGCATGCTATGCTCGCGCTGCTCCCCCGTGTTCATTACTTCAGCTCGGCATGTTCCTGCAAGGTGCGCCTGTCTAACGTTGCTTACCACCTGAATCTCACACGTCCAACTTCAAGTGGGAACAGGTGGAAGGATATATGCAACTGGATGAGACGAGGTCAGGTGGGGGAGTGGAAGTCTCGGTCTCGAGGACCGGACGCAGAAGGCAACAAAGCACGAAGACAACCTCTCCGTGTTCGTGGACAGTACCCTGCGACCATCGGTGTGTTCAAGGACGGTGTCACTGAGTTGTACCGCATTATCCATACCCACAAGAACGAGGACGAGAACCGGAGTTAGGTCTACCTCGATGGTGCTAACCTCAGCACGCAGATCGGTCCCACCAAACCTGCAGAGTGTGGCGGTGATGTGTGCCACATGAGCCTATGCAAGACCTTCGTTATGTGAGTTGCTCTTATATAAACATCAGCGCAGTGGCTGACGCAAGCCCCTCTGATAGTCCTCACCGTGGAGGTGGAGGTGGACCTGGTGTCGTTCCCATCTGCGTTGCGTAGCACCTTGCTCCCTTCTTGCTGACTTACCCTGTTGTTCCTGTAAATCGCTACAATGCTATCAAATATCCGTCTTCACTGCTCAGTACAGCAGCGCCGAGTCGATCTTTCTCATCTTCTAGGCGTACATCAGATGGTCGGCAGACACGGTCTCTCAGAATCGGACAAGACCGCGCTCCTTAACATGGACTACGCCATGCGCATCGCCTCAAGGGCTGCTGCAGCCTACAATACAAGAACAGCCACATCCCAGTCGCACACGAGCTGTCCATCGACCTCTCCCACCTCTCCGAGTTCGACAAGGTCACCGACTTTGCGAAGCGTCTGCAGGACTATGGCTTCCACCATCGACGTGCTCGTGGCCAATCTCGGTGCGTGCTCAGTAAGCATTGCAGATGGAGCAGCTAACGAGGACGTCCCGAAGTTCTTCAGCCGTTAGCCCGGGCGAGTTCCCAACACCGTCCAGGCGCAACCAGCTGTCAGATCGGACCGGATTTCTCTTGCGAGAAAGCAACTGGACCATGGTTGTATTCAGACGTATAGCCTCTGCCAAACAATCGAGTGAGAAAGTCAGTACGTCGTTCGACAGGTAAGTACAACAATGTTATGGTACCTCGTTGTAGCTTCTGCCGCTTAGGCCCGCCGGTTGCAGGTTGGTACTCGAGAGGAAGAGCATCTACTCATATATCGCTGAATGAATACACGTCCAAAGCAGTGAAGAATAGTACTACTCACCTATCTGGACACTCGACAACCTCTTCCGCTTCGTGCCAGCAGTGATTGACATTGAGGATGACATGGAACTCGGGACTGGGAGACTACGGAGTCGATGGCATGCGCGCAATTCTGGAAGGACACCACTGTAGCCTTCTGTGCCGCACCATGAATCTCGTTGCCAAGGACAGACTATGCCGCGAAGTTGATGCCGTCGCCGCTGAGCTGCCCCATTACCGCGGACAACCTCATGCTTCACCGGACTCTCCTCTCTTCGATACAGCTGACTCGGAGCCTGAGACAGGCAACCAGGAGTAGGACATTGATTGAATTGGCCACAGCATGCATTTCCTCATCTAGATTCATATAGTACAACTTGTTTAATGGCGAATACTATCGTAACTCCTCAATGATAACTTTGCAAGGTAGTCCAACTCAGCGTTCCTCTCGAACTCCTTGACCGTGCGCTCGGTGTCCTTGTCGAAAAGACCAGAGGACGCCCTCGGGGGCGGGGGAATACCGGCAACGTTGAAGTCACCAAGGAGCATGTTGTCGCGGACGAGCTCACGGACACCCTGTAGACCTTGACCTCGATGGCAGCCTAGCCGTCCGCAGCAGTCGAGACGGTTGGGGTCTTCTTGGTTGGGGAGTGGTGGTGCAGGGAATAAGCTCAGTATCACGAAGAGTATACCGAGCGACAGAGGAGTGGCATCAAGGAGGAGAATGTCGGTGACATGGCCGGCAAGGAGACCACCCTGAATAGAGGCACCGATAGCAACCGCGGTTGACCCCCACATCCGATAGAGCCTTCTTTCAGGGGTCGATCATGCGCTGGATGAGGCTGGAGACGAGACCTTTGAACTGCGAGCAGAGAATCTTGATGTCGATGTGCTTGGGATCGGAAGCGCCCACAGCAACGACGGAAAGGTTGATCTCAGTCTGCTGAGTCGACGAGAGCTCGATCTTCGCCTTCTCGGGACTCAGCAACCTTACAGATACAGAGGATGGCCATCGGCTCCTTGATGAGGTCCATACCAGGGTCCTTCTCGAGCTCTCTCAAGAAATTCATCTCCAGGATGGAGATATCGAAGGTCTGCTCATTCGTGAGGTTTCGAACCGCGTCCTTGAGCGAGTACTGCTCGCTGTTGATCGTTCGGTACACGTCGGTGATCTTCTTGACAGGCTCAATATCGTAGTATGGAATGAGGAAGAACTCGATACCAGCCTCCTTGAACGCGCGTTGGGTCAGGAGGAGACGCTTGATGCGAGACAAGCACTCGTGGGGGTTGTCGTACGCTTGCTCGATGAGCGCGAGCACCTCTCGCTGAGACTGGTTGAGACGACCCTTGACCGAGTATGCCTCCTTCAGCTTCTCGAGCGCGAGCACAAGCAACTTGGTGTCGTGCTTGTAGTTGAGCGGAGGGAACGGAACGGGAGAGAACTTGCGGGACTAGAGCCAGTGAACAGTAGCCGTGTAGATGGCGACAGCCTCCTGGGTATGGAGGTCGGCGGCGGTGACGAAATGACGAAGGATGTTCTTCGGCAAAACGAAGGTGTACGATTCTGCGTCGTCCTTGACGTCGTCGTGACTCGTTCGAGACGTAAATGTGCTGCAGACGGAGGGACAGGTGGGTTGCCCAGATCGCACGAACTCGCCAGTCCGACTTGCTGCTGAAAACCGGCTGCTCGTAGTTCGTAGCTGCGAAAAATATTCAGTGAACGGATCACGGATGATATAAGGGAACCCTTACTTGTGACGGTCTGAATCGTGTCACCGTGGATGTTGGTCGTCTGTGTCTGCACCGCTGTGACCTGACCCTGAGCCTCGTTGCTCTTCTCAAGCTCAGCCATTTGCTGCCGCTGAACTGACGGGGCAGCGATCTCCTGTCCAAGAATGATATCGCGAATCTCACTAGCGGTGAGCGACGTAATGTTGACGCTGTTGCGCTCCCCGAAATCTGCGAGAATAAGATCCTTGAGAGCAACCTCGACCTTGATCCGCTCCACATCGGAAAGAGACGGCCAGACAAAGTGAGGCTCGGTGACGGTGTTCTTGTCTGGACGAAGGAACAATCTTCGCCTTCTCTTGGTTGACGTGAAAACCGCGAAGGAGAAGATGAGACGCGAGAAGGCCGTGTTGCTCGAAATGGACTTCAGCCAGTCATCGTACAAGTTGAACAAGACCATCTGCGGCTGCGTGGCACGCAAGATGAGGTCTCCGAACTTCTCCATCTTCATGCAAGCCTGGAACGGAAGCTGCAGCTCGCTACCTTTGATGACGATGTTCGGGAAGTCGAGCAAATGCACTTCGAGCGGGTCCAACATGCCCTTACGGGTGACGATGACTTGCTTCGGCTGCTCCTCGACAGGGAGGGAACGGACCAATGCGGCAACTTCTTCGGCAGTCTTCCACTTCGCCAGCTGTCCGAGACCCTTCTGGCCAGCTCAGACACTGGTGTGGATGATTTTGAGGAACAGCTGGCCAGAGCGCGGGTTGAAGATGAAGATGGCACCGTTAATGGGCTTCGTCGTCAAGTTACCCTCGAAGGTCTTGTGGATAGTGACACGGTACACGTTAGTGTCATCGACGAACCAGATGATCCGGTTCGAGAAGAGCTCTGAGTAGTTCTGGCTGTTGAGATACGGTTCCGTGGGCTGGGACGAGTAGAGCTGCAAACCCTTGCGGATACATTCGCGGAGAACGTGGCACGCAGGGTTGGCCTTCATGATCTTCGCCATAGCTTGCTGGATGAGAGGCTTGAGACCGGGGAACCAGTTTCCGTAGGCCGACCACAGGTTGTAAGCCAGGTCCATGCCGATCATGACACCGGTCGGTTATGGATAGATACTCATGGAGTCCGAGATGTAATCCAGGAACTTCGCACGAGTGTACCGCTCGATGTCGTGAGTATCGAAGTCTCCCCAACGGAGCTGCACGTCGATCCAGAACCTGTTGCTCGTCGTGCCGTCGAGGACGTCCTTGCTATCCGTGACTAGCGACGGGCGAGAGATGTTCCACTATAACAGAGGTCAAGATCGGCATGAGAACGTATATGCGAGCGAAATGCACGGACCCTGTACGCAGAGAAGAGCAGGATGTCCGCGCAAGATGAGTTCATCTTGTAACTCTTACGAGGATGGATTGTCTCCTTCTGCACGGTCTCGATTTGCAACGGCTCCAGCTCTTGATCGAACACTTGACACAAGTCCATGACAGCACTCTCGTGAACTAGTCCAAGATGAGTACATATTCTCTAGGCAAATGACATGGGGAGTTTACTCACTCTTCTGCCACCACAAGTGGGCTCGGAAGATCTGGATCAAACTAATCTTCAGCGTCGGGATTTTACCGTGCCTAGAGAGTAGGGTGAGCAAGGCCATAAACAACGGCTGGAAGCTAGACTCACATGAAGATACCGGTCAAATCGAGCTGGACTTGGAAATCGACGTAGACATTGGCGCGGTTGATAGTCGGGCTCCACCAAAGCGTGAACCGACAATTGGGAATTTGGTTGAGACCGGACCGCTGAGCGTTGATGAGCTTCTTGTATCGCATAGACTCCTCGAAACCAGACGCCTTCTCGCAGAAGAGACCCTCCCAAGTCGGGAAGTAGGTACCCTTGAATAGTGTGCTCGAGAATACCCTCAACACCACCGAGTGTGGTGATAACGTCGACAGGGTAGTTGTTGAGCTGCCAGAGCTTGCCATCGTGACGCTGCGACGTCCACCAGAACGGATTGCTGCGTAAGGGACTTAGCATCAGGAGATTAAGATGGGGAGGACGGCGACTTACTGCTTGAGCAACTGATACTGCTTCCAGTCTGTGCGGACACGCCAACCGCGATCGTAAGCAAGTGTGTGCCGGTCTTTCTGGACGAGAGTGTTGATTGGAGGGACACCACGGTCCCAGCTGTCCTCGAGATCCTCGAGTGTCAAGCGGCGATTCTGCGCGTTCGCGTCTTTCCTCTTCATCGAGTACTCCGACCACACGCGAGCCGAGTCCAAGAATTCCGCCTCCCATGGCTGCAGGTAACGATACAAGTTCGGGATGAGCTGGTCTTCCTCATGAGACATACCGGCACGGAAATGGGTGACGCCGACATCGGTCTGCTTCGACCACTGAAGGTCGCTCTGCGGAATGAGGACGTGACCCATGGACAGAATGCCGAGACCGCCGAGCTCTTTGGGAGTGTAGAAAACGACGGGCGGGAAACGAGACGGCATCTTACTGTTCAGGCCAATCTTGACACGAGTCTGGATCTTGTTCTCCGCCTTGACGAGGGCATCAAGTAGTTCGTTTGTGTGGATGACGGCCTCGCGGTAGTATGTCATGAGACCAATGAGTGCGGTGTTCCACTTGTTGACGATCTTCGAGAACGTTGTAGAACCCGAGCTCATGAGGACTTGGCGGATACGGTTGTTGAACTGCTGGACACCTTCGTCGGAGACGCGCAAGAACGCCTGACTGTACGCTCCTTCGTTTGCTCGTTCGTGAGGTTCCAGACCGCGTCCTTGAGCGAGTACTGCTCGTCATTGATCGTCCGAATCTTCGGCAGGATGCGACCTCAAAGCCACACATCGAGAAGAGTAGCTGAGGGTTATCCTTCGAGTAGACACTAACGAAAGTGTCCTCCCACTCGATCGTCGTGAGTGAGCGAGGCAGGCTCTGCTTGACGTTCCAGAAGACTGCGCGCCCAAGGTTGACATCGTGCTTGATGAGACGCATACGGCAGTCGCGGGGCCAGCAACGCTTGTTGTTGTAACCGATGACGTTGTTGTTCGTGGGATCGGGATTGGCACTGAGGTAGCGTTGAATGAGGTCTCGAGCCTCCTCGGCCGTGAAGCGGAAGAGAATATGGATGCGATCGACGTAACGCGAGTATAGACGGATCGGATGACGAGTCTCCGTCGCAACGTCGCGATACTGCAGGAAGTTATTGGGCATCTGCGGTGGGCCGGCCATTTCGCTCGCCCGCTGCAAGCCAAGAATGAGGAGATCAAGGACGAGACCGTAGTATTGGAACATGAAAGCGGAGAACTGAAGCCCGCGGATGAGACCGTAGGCGTTCATGTGCGCCATGTCCTTGTACGTGAGAACTGGTGAACGGTAGCCGTGTAGATGGAGACAGCCTCCTCGGCGCTGATATACGGACCGTCGTTGAGGTATCCGTACTGACGCTACTGTTCGGCCTTCTAGTAGAGACGAGTGAGGCGGCCGAGATTCTTCTTCACGTCAGCCTTGTCGACCGTAGCTCCCCGGCGAATACGCTCGCGGTTGTAGTGCGCGACCGAGACCCACCAGTCAGCCTTGCTCTTGATGTACCGGAGGATGATGTTCTCAATGGCCGTTGGCATACCAGGCACCTTCCATGGAATGTTGGCCTTTCAGCAACGCCAGGTCTCCGACAAGTGCTGGAGGATCGTCTTCGACTGGTTCTGTTTGATCGACTCGGGCATCATGTCGAGGATGTAGTGCATGACCGCGGCACAGAGCTTCAAGTCGTAGTGAGACTCGACACGCTGCTTAGTGAGCCGATAGAACGAAGTTAGCATAGTCGCATGCGAGGACACAAGCAATCACTAACCTTGTACTGGTATCGGTACGTACCAGTCAGGGCACCGATGTGAACGAAGATGTACTGGAGTGCGTCCGCGAGATGGAACGCGTTGATGTTGCCCAAACGGTACTGGACGTCGACAACGAGCTTGGTGAGGCGGAGAATCTCGCGACACAAGTGGAAGGCATTTCCGAGCCGCGACTTCTTACGCTCTATCATGGTCAGCGTCTTAACGGGCTTCAAGTTCAGGTTGTAGTCGAGGTGCAGGTAGTTCAAGTTCTTCCGGTGGATAAGCAGGTTGTAGCTCTGCCTGCAGACCGGCTTCCACCCAGTCGAGCCGCACCACCACCAAGATGGTAGACGGCGATGACGGAGATATCTGCGCGGCCAAGACCGTACAGGAGAGCAGCGGCTGTCGGCTCGTTGGTGGCATGGAAGACTTCAAGACCGATAATCTGGCCGGCGTTCTCAGTTGCCTGTCGCTGAGCATCGTTGAAGTATGCCGGGATGGTGATGGTAGCATGGCTGAGCAGCGTGCATTAGCCACAAAATCCACATGCTTTGCGCGAGACCTGCTTACTTGAACTTCTTATTATTGAGGAACTGCTCAGCAGTTTCCTTCATCTTAGGCAGAACCTTCGAGGACAGCTTCTCAGGGAACTCATTTAGTGTCAGAAATAGCTCATGATCACACGCTTTGAGGAGGTACTCACGAAAACCTGCCCCTCTCTACCGTTGTCGACATTGATAGCTCGCTGGCCATCCAGCTTTGAGACAACGCGAACGACTAATGCTTCAAAACATCCTGCACCCCTTGGCCGTGGCCCCGCAGCTGAAGAGATGCTTGAAGTCGAGGCTGGGTTCGTCGGATTCACGACAGCGTGAATGAGAGTCGACCGGGCAGCTACACAAGAAGATAGGCGACGGAGGCGGCGACGGGGGCGGCGACAGGGGCGGCGACGGTTAAATAACACGGGGAACGCAGCAAGGGAATGAGGGATGGGCGGGCGACCGTAAGGAGGGTTTGAATGTGAAGATGACCCCTTCCGGCTCTAGAACGACCCTGCCCAAAGGGCAGGATTGTTCGTCATTACTCTGACCCGGCTTGCATTGCAAGCGCGATTGGAGTCTATGTGACGAAACTAGAGACGTCGGAGCCATCATTCTGCTAGAGTGTGTTGCAAACGAGCAGGCGTGCGCAAGATGCGAGGCCTGACGCCACAATCACGTGGCTCCATCCACTAAGCGCTGGCGCTTGGTTGCCATCATGATCAGTTCGTGATTTCATCCATGGCCTTCCCGCCTACCGTACAGTATGCCGGTGGGGTTCTGGGTAATGCGAGGGTGTTGAGGCCGAAGCCGAGATAGGTGGCTCGGGGCGTGCTCGGATAACGGACGCAGCTTCGGCGGGAGTTGCAGGCGCAGCGCAGCACAGGTCGCATCATGATCATTGCCTGGTATACTATATATGGCATCTGGTGTCGCCTCCTGTCTGCATGTTGCCAAGGGACGCCTCAGCCACGCTTCTGCCTGCTACCTCTTGCTCGGCAGGATTCTGCGCCTTCGAGTCGAGATTTGTCATCTTGGAGGAGCTCTACATCAACGCCCAGACAGCCTGCACTGAGTGGGCAGTTAGATGACCCCAATGGCCAACCGTAGCCACCACGCGATATATGTCTTCTCGACGTTGGACCGGATTTTGATCTCGAGCAGGGACTGCACGCGCCCTGGGACCGTCTGAGTCTAGAGCTATCTGTCTGGCGCAAACGACTCGGAACTCTGATCAGCATGCTCTCCGAACTCCCCGGGCTCATGTCTCATTTTGCAGTGTTCATGTGCTCAGCAAATATTAGCACTCTCGCGTGTCAGATACGTGTATTTGTCAAAGGCCGGTTGACCAACCTGCTGTACAGTCCCAGGCACTCATACTCGACCAATGTACAGACCGGAAACGCACCCCACTGCTGTGTACAGCAGAGCTAGAGGACGGCCTCTTGGAGGGCGGCCTTTTGCTGTCGAACCAGCCAGACGTCTAGACTTCTCGCATCACAGCACTAGCATCATGACCTCCACCCCCAAACCGCGTTCTCGCTCACTAAGTATGCCGTCCCTGAACATCCCCTATGTTCCGACGGAGGTATGTTGGCCTAATTCCTCGCTTCATCTGCGGTTGATGCTTATACCCAAGTGTAGGATCACGATGTGTATAACAGTATCCCTCAGGCGACTGCCATTGTGTCGTTTCTTCCAAATTCACGGAAGCAGCCCATGTACTCCGTGAAGCTCACGTTCCTTGCCCCTCCTGCTCATCACCGGGCCTTCGATACCACATCCAACTGGCTAGAGCTGGCCTTGACACCACCATCCGGCATGACTCAATTGCCGTTGCCTCGCATCAACGGGCTGCATGTCACTATCAGAAAATCCCCCGCAAGGTGTTTAGTCGAATGGCGTGGGCAAGGCGATTTCAAACGGCCCGGAGTCTACATACGCATCGGAATGGAAGGCATGGCGGGGGCCCCCGTAGAGGTCGAGTACACGGGGTACGACTATGGTCTGCGCGAAGTGAAGAGGTGGTTATCCTGGTGGGACGGCCGGGTGTGGGATCTGCGAGTGTTGCTCCCCACTTTTCCTGTTCCGGTGGAAGACTTCCAAGTCGACGTTTGTCCTTGCGAGAGTGAGTCTTTCCTCACTCGTTTTCGCACCAACTGACATTTCACTTTCGTATACAAGGCTTCCGGTTGCAATCCATCCAGAGCAACGTTATCGGAGCAGTTAGTCTTCTCCACGACATGCTCACCGACCAGCCTTGTCCCCTGTACCCGTATGACAATCCTCAGCTATCGGTGCGTGTCTCGGAGGCGCGCAGGAGCTGCCTCCAGCAGAGGAACCATTCCGGAACACGCCTGTCTCCCGGCTGCATGGTTCTGCTCATCACGGTTCTGATGGCAGTCTTGGGGGTTTTCATCGCGATCGCCGAGTCGCTCGTGTTCCTAGACGAACCACTTTCATTCCCCGTCGAGTTCGTCCATAACCATCGGCTTGATGTGCACATCTCACCAGTACCCACCCCTGCCGCTGCAGACACGCAAACAGGCACAGTCGTCTATGTAACAGTCACGACGACGACCACTGCCCATTCCACAACTACGCTGGAGCCATCAAGTTCATCTACGGCGGGGCTTTTCTCGGAGAATCGTCTGTCCTCTGGTACTTCCAACACAGCTCACGCAGAAGAAACCCCCGTTGTCCCTGTGCGAGGATTGGGGAGAGCCATCGTACGAAGTAGGGACTGGAACGAACATCTGAAGAAAGCAGAATCTCGACTACGTAAGGAACTAGTTCAAGTACTGCGAAAGGGGTGGAGGATCTGCGCTTATATCGTCAATAATTGGC
Organism: Phanerodontia chrysosporium; assembly: GCA_001910725.1. Classification (NCBI taxonomy): domain Eukaryota; kingdom Fungi; phylum Basidiomycota; class Agaricomycetes; order Polyporales; family Phanerochaetaceae; genus Phanerodontia; species Phanerodontia chrysosporium. Next base: position 458,373 of record MJGA01000023.1, read on the forward strand.
TGTAAATTACTAGATCCTGTGTAACAAGTGGTTGAAATGAAAGATATACTTCGCAATGAGAATACAACCGGATCCGGATCCAGGACATGTATATACTATGTCACTGTTGAAGCAGCTCGCGGTCATTAATTATGGTCATGACACAGGTTACGAAACGCTGGCTTCGGGGTCTAACCTCGATATCAATGGTCTGAATATATATTACAAATCCGTTTTTCGAATATGCGGCATCTCTCTAACCTTCGACATCCACTATACATGATGGCCTCCGAGACTGCAATTCCCGGTATTTCCTTTGTGAAGTACAATTCATTGGCGGGCTCCCCTGCTTGCGCATCAGAAAAGGCACAAGCTCGAGGAGATCATACTATTGTCATTGAAACCCTGTCAGATGGGACGCAGATAGGGTCATTAGTACCGTTGGCGATTGGAGCGGCAACACCGGCGGATGAAGGTGACTTCCCTCGTATCATCGACTTCTGCGGGTTCGGGTTTCCTATCCCACTGTATCCCAACATCACTAACCATGCGGATAGAGCCAAGGAACTATGCACCGAATACCGTTGGAACATGCTCAAACTGAACAACAACTATGTATGCAAGGTCTTCCCAGTGGATCTGTATCCGAAGTCCGGGGAGCAGCCTAGGGCAGAGGTTTCTCACGTGGACCCAGGTACGCTTTCAATATCAACACATGGCCATACGATTATTGACGACGTACAGGAAAAGACGATATCTTCGGAATGATGCCTGGCGGATTCCCCAGAACACCCTGCAGAAATCCCGTCCAGGCCCAGGAGAAAGACTAAGTGCTTCACGTATCCTTGAAACCCTCGTTAGTCCCCAAATCCCAGCCACCGTCCAGGATCCCTGCAAGACCTTCGCTCCTGACACAAGTTCACGAGAAGCCCTAGAAGGGAAGTGAGTACAAGCCCTACCGACCCGACCTCAGGCCGGAGGGGTCAACACGCTTCGGGAGGTCACAAAGGCCGCAGCGCGGCGGAGCCATTGCAAAGGCAGTATGCGATAGAGGATATAAATGATGCATCTGGTGAGTACTCGTCCTCGCGGTGCTTATCAATACTGAAAGCGCACCGCCAGAGTATTCCCGTCGACCACGAACACGTGCCGTCACCCGCGGCCGGACGTGAACCACAGCGGATGGCGGTACTCATGTAAAATCGTTGGATATCTGGCTCTAGCTAGAGAGGTTCTGAGGTCAGAGTCTAGATAGCAGACCGAGATTAGAAAACAGAAATATCAGCTGATTATTTGGCTACGCACCGTCCTCGGTGTCAAGAGAAATGCCATGATCCTGAAAGAAGGATGTTTGCCCGAGGAGCCATCACCTTGAGAAAGTGAGTGATGAGAGCGCGGAGAGGGCCATCTAGCTACCACCGGCATGGCGGCTGGTTCATGAGGAGGACGAGGATCAGACGTGGTACCATGGCCAGCGCCCGCTGATCATGAACGGGACATGCCGTGTACAGGCCTTGCGCTTCCAATTGGAGGCGGCCTGGGGCGTCCTGAAAGTGGCTGATCATGAAAAGAGTGCCAGCATCCCTGCATCGCAAAAGAAAAAAAAAAAAAAAAAAAACGTTGAAACTTCAGGTCAGTCCCCCACCGACACGTTGCAGAGCATCTGATGAGGACCACGGCCAAGGCAGCACACCGTATGCTGTACTACACGCGTGAGCGGAATTGCGATTGGAGCTGAGTGTGGAAGACAGGTATGCCTCTGTGGTACTGCGGTGGGGAGATAACAGTTCTCTCTCATGACCTCGATATACCTCCATGACGATAATCGGCAACAAAGGCCGCAAATTTGTCTCTCTGATCGTCTGCTGACCCAGCAAGAAGTTCCGCCAACTGTGTAATCCCGACAACAATCTGGTGCCTGCTTCTCCTGTAACACTTGGATGAGCGCAGTAGAGGGTGACAGTCATTTCGACGGCTGCGTACAGATGGTCCGCGAGACCGTGCAGGGTCTTAGGCGGTGCTTTCTTTGTCAATGCGACACAGTCTTGGTGCAAACATTGGTGACAGAAGTCCTTGCTGTTTCGCGTGTCTTCGGTCTTTCGCGCTCTCTTGCGAGCTCGTGCGGCCACTTCTGTGTCAGTACGCGGATTTCGGGTTTTCTTGAGAGACGACAACTCAACACGACACAAATTCTCCAGGTTCGTGAGCGATTTCCAGGCGTGATATAGGCTGGCCGGAACAGATAGAGGGTTTTCCCGGCCTTCGAGGCAGAACTCTGTCGCCACGGAGATGGTCCTGTCCAACCCTTCAATGCCAAGGAAGTCCGTGGCGATCTTGATGCAAGGTGACAGATTAGAGACCTATTTCGCAATGCGTCAATGTCATGGAGGATAAGCACCAAGTTCGGACATACCTGATGTGCCGCCCCAGATGGAATAAAGACAGCTTGATGCAGTTTTTGAACGAATTTGAAGGGCACAATCTTGCAATCATGCCACAGCATTTCGAGCAGATCATCATCGAAGAAGAACTCACGGTGGAGGATGGGATTGGGAGCATCATCGGCAAGGTTGTAATGTTTGCGAAGAAACGTAGACACGGCCTCGGAGTCATCAGGGAGGAATATCACCCATTGCGCACCCGTTTCATCAGGGATGGTCCCGGTAGACAGGAGACAAGGATGTTTACGGCTGCGCATACATCTTTATGAAGACGAGTTGTGCCTGTCTTCTCAGAATCGCGAGAAGCGATGTACATCTTTGGGCCTGTACAACATCAGCATAGAACAGAGTACAGTTTTCTAGGCATACCGAGATCGGGTCGCGAAAGCCCAATGAGAGGCCGTCCATCTGGCGACGTGAAATCGGGGTAATGCGACGCGATGTTGTGGAGGCCGTCTTCTGCGGTCAGCGCACGGAATGGCACCAATGTCTGGAAGGTTTTGTTAAGATTGGAGCACTGTTCCGACAGGTGTGCTGATGTCGGCCAGTCCTGGAGATCGATCAGTTGCACACTTCGCAGGAGATATTTCCGAATCTGGCTCACCCGCATGTCAACTGGTTGACCAGAGCGCCAACGTTTGAAGAACGCTTCTACGGTCATTTTGCGAACTCGGGCACCGTCACTCGCGTGACAGACAGTCTCACCATATGTCGCGGCAAGCACAGTGTCGCTCCAGATGCTGGTCACATGCAGGTTATCCACTAGGGCCGGGTAACCAGCTGAAAATATATGAGAGAACTCTTGAAGCTCATTGCGCCGAACAGTTGGTATGCGTCTGTCGGGGCATCTGGTGATGTTAATCAAAGACTCGATGCGGTCTGCGACTTGTTTGGGCATATGTCTGTCGACGTCACCAGAAGTTGATAGTAAGCCGCGGACGTCTTCGAGCGTCGCCTCCAGGGGGTCCTCTTCTGCACCAAAATACCTAGTAACCGGACTGTACAAGTGTTGATGGTCACGGGTATTTGCGCATTCTGAATAAACTAAAGCGTTGAGTGTAGATGTGCGTGTACAATGACCTGAATACGCACGTAGGGTGCCGTCAGTCTGGCCTCTAGATCTACAGGCTAGACAAATTTCGTAGCTGCAACTTATGCAAATCCACGATGCAGAGAAGATTGCGCTCTGGCAATTATCTGAAGTACATGGTATTAGCGCATTTAGAGTATAATCGGCGCGGTAGAACATACCGCAAGTGAGACGTGACTCGGGATCCGGGTACCTGTGGATTATCCCCGGGAGTTGTGAATGCTGCACCTCCTCGGTGAGTACGTCAAGTAGGAAGGGGGCAATTCTACTCTGAAAAGAAGAGGGGGGGGAGAGAGAGAGAAAGAATGCTTAGTTTTGGGAATATTTGATAGCACGGAAAGCAACCTTGAAGGCAGTGACTTCCTCCAATTGTAAATGCTTCAGTCCTCGATCAAACGCTGTTTTGTACTTCGGTGACGGAGGTATAGTCCCTGGCGAAAATGTGGTGCGTCTTCCGCTGGCAATGCGATACCCTTCAAAGTCTCAGATGAAAGGCAAATTTGACAAGTTAACCATGAAGGCGCACCTTTGAAGCGACATGATTCCCCAGGGAACGACTTGGGATCATGGCAAACACAACAAGCCGCAAGCGGCTTGCATCTAGTCTGTTGAACTGCCGTGGGTCTGTGTCAATGATCGCATTGAATGAAAACGAAGACATACCTTTTGACATGTTTAACACAGACAACCCGTAATGGCTCCGGTCGTCGTCGTCGTCGAGGCGAAATATGTGTGCCCCGCGGTGTGCGCCTAGGATGCAGTGCGCTTCCGGGTCCGGAGCAAAGCGCGGTTCGGTTCGAATGATCATCTGGCCGACTCCGCCCAAGCGCAATCTGCCCTGGCGAACTCCTCGATCTTTGCCCGCGACCACCAAGTTGTACTCCTCCCCGAGGCCTTGTTCACATAGTAACTCTCAACCATTCACCATCTGTGGCTACACAGGATGCACTTGCAAACACTTATAATGTGAGTTCTACGCGGTCAGTCCTCCTAGGCAAACGAAAACGATAGCTTACTCTGCCGACTAGTGGTGTGCCTGACATATGCAGCTGCCCAAGAACGTACCCATCCAAATAACGGGTCACAGCTCATACGTGTAACCTTTGGAGCAGGCGAGCCATGTCCTGAGAGCGCAGTACGTCGTCCGCGTATGCTGTAGCCAAGCCCGTCTCCTGACCCGTCGCCTCTAAGCTCCACGAGCCCTTCTGCCAGCCGTTCGGCAACCGCAGACTCATGCACTGAATCCCCGCGTCCACATCGTCCTCAAGCTCATACGCACACCCTTCACAACGCCACGCGCGCCGTCGTACACCCAGCACGATGCCGAACAGCTGCCACACGACCACACGTCGCCCGAGCCGCATCGCGCTGCTGGCGATATCCCCGCATGGGAGTCCTGTGGGCGCATTGTAGCAAAGGCACGCGGAGACTTTTACGAGTTCGTGGCCTGTAACCTCGGCATCGTGGCCTGTAACCTCGGCATTGCGATCGTCGCCGTTGGAGTCGTATTCCTGCGTCCAGGAAGATTGCAGGCTATGCAAGCAAGGCAGCTGGCTGCACGGATTGGTTTTGTAAGGCCGGCTCCTGGGGGTTGGGCTGAGACTTAAGAGTGAATTGGGTTGTCAGTTCGGAGCATTGATGACTCCAAAACGCATCATTTACCGATCCAAATCCCTGTAGATCATCGTGTTCTTAGCAAAATGTATATAATGAGCAGAACGTGATCTTTCTACTTAATTTTACCTGCCAATGCATCCAGCAATACATCTATACGCTGCTCCTTACACCCCGGTCAGATTACAATCTGAGCTACAATATGCGTGGGATGCTACATGAACGGCTGGCAATGCTCCTGTTGGATCAGGGGTGTAATTAAAGGACCCTTGGCCTTGAGCATCTCATGCACCATCTCACGGACTTCAACTTTGAGCTGTTCGTCACCATCCTTGGTGCCTAAGTCACAGCGCATCGCCCTCCGCACGCCCTCCACACGCCCTCGTCCTCGCGCACCCACGTGCCGACCGTCTTCTGCTTGGACCACCAGCTCGTTGTGACCGCGCGGAGCCTCGCGTTGCGCAGGATCGCGGGTTGGAGTTACTTGATGAGCGTTACGTGACGCGCGAGCGTATCCATGGTCTGGCGCATCTGCAGCAGGAGCGGCGAGAGGAGCGGCAGGACAGGCGTTGCGGGGAGGAGATAGATCGGCACGGCAGCACCAGGTGCCGCAAGATGGAGAGAGTGTCGTGCCACTGCGGTGTCCGTTCAGCACACGCGACACACGACTTCCAAGACGTCGGGCCACGCACCGTAGTCACAGGAGTGTCGTCGCGCGGAATGGAAATCTACAGAGAACGCCTAACTTACTGTGCGCAGGCGCGCGCGCTGTTCTCGACCGTGAGCAGCCCGAGCATGAACACCTCGCGCACGCACTGCAGCAGCGGCCGCGGAGGGGCCACGAGCGCGTAGTGCTCGAGCGTCTTGCAGTGAGTGCAGTCCTGGAAGACCTGCGCATGCTGGCCATACCTGTGGACACGACGTGTCAGCGTGGCGCGCATACAGGCGGGAGTACCGGACGCGCTGCGTCCCATGGCGTAGGAAGTGGCGTACCTGGCATATGCTGTGCAGATCTCAGCGTTCTCCAGCTTCGCGAGCAGGTCTTCGAGTGGCCGCGGCAGCCCTTCGCCCGCCTTCAGGCCCGCGCGCTCCAGCAGGAGGCTGCGTATGCGCTCGGTCGGGGAACCTAAGCGTCGTAAACAGATTCGGGGCCAGTATACGATCAAGAGGATGTAGAGGGTGTGTAGGTGCAGGAGCAGGGTGAGCGGCCGTTCGTACGGTGGGTAGACATTGGCATTTGAGGTGCGTGGACGTGTTGAGCGGCTCCGGCGTCGCAGCCTAGTGTCACGAAGGAGCGACAGTCACCGAGAGAAGTGACGAGACTGGCCCCATCCTAATTAATATAATCAGATCCGGACCCCGTACCGGTACCATACTCCGGATCCGCAAGCCTGATGTCAGACAAGCGCTCGCCTGCGTCGGTTCATCACCCACCCTCATGCCATGATGAGCGTACACCCTCATTGGTCTCGACCCACGTCGTAGAGTACTCCAATCGCGCCCGTGGGATCCCCCACAGGCCGGGTCAGAGTATCGACGAAGCACCCCTGCCTGTTTGGCGGGGTAGAGACTAATTATAAGGAAGTCGCCGTCATGATGAGCCCCAGCGATGGCCACGTATGCCCCGACCAACAAGGTAAAGTGTTCCGGTGCTCCTCTTGTGCCTGCGTCGCTCAACTCGGACCAGAATTGTCAACTTAGTTCACTGTCTCCTGGAGCGGATGGCCGGAGCTGTAGAGGAGGTTGTGACACGCCCCCGGGTTTCTGGTATGTCGCCAATCCCGTGTCTGCCTTGCACGCTAGCAGACCAGTACAGCAGACCAGCTGCCGCCGACACTTTCCCTCGGACTAACTGCAGTGTTAGACGTGCGATGCTACTCCGCGCTTTGGGGAAAGCTACAAGGTAAGCAGTTCGATTACGATGACTCCTATGCCGCCCCTGACCTCTCCGAAGGTAGGTCACCAGCCGCACCGCGCATGGAATATGATCCTATGCCAGGTCCATGTCTGGAAATAGAGGACATGCGTTCAGGGAGTGCTGCCACGTCGTTTTACGATATCCAAGACAAACATTGCATTGGCACAGTGAGTTAAACACGAGAGGACTTAAGCTGGAATGCAACCTTCGCAAGCATGTATATACACAGTCAGACTAATGTGAAGCATCTTTGTGAGACATCCACAAACACGGGGCTGGCCATGGTCTCAGCAGGGTCAGTGCACAGCGTGCGTGCACATATATGTAATGCAGCCTCTGCGTACGTGCCATTGGATTCCGACGGGACCTTCGAGGTGCTGTCTCTAACCACCCCCCTCTCCTTTCACGAACTGCCTCAGATCCGTGCGCGAGCATACATGCCGTCTTCGCAGGAGAGTATGCGTCTGCCTCCGGATCCTGATCATTCTCGCGAGCAGGCACTTGTACCATCGCCAGGAGTCCAATCCCTTCCACCGTCGTCTACAGCAGATGAGACCACCCGACTTCTCGTACTGTTGGCTTACATGCTAAACCGTCTTCAGCCTCTCACTCTGTCCCGTGTCGATATTGACGTGCTCCTCCTTCGTTTCGAGAAGAGCTACATCAAGTACAACATGCTTCTCTCCGCTACTTGCTGGGTGCATGTTGGATCTTCGTGGTTGACTCTCAGTCTGCCCGCCCCGCCGAAGACTTCGACAGTATCCGGTCCAAGGCTGCTTTACGCATTAATCAACGGCACCCGGGCAGAGTACGAAGAGTGCATCCTGCCAGAAGCATGGCAAGAGGCTATCTCTGTCTCCTCCGAACGGAGATGCTGGCATCGGTCCACACAAGGCACTATGCAAGTCAAAGTCCTCTTGAGAGAGTTGGGCGAGTCTCGTATACAACTGGCGTACTCAGTGTTGGGGACTACCCTACCAAACAAGAGGAGCCGCGAATGCGAGGTGAGTTAGTCCCACCATCCCTGACAGGCGATTGATGTATATGCGGCTACTAGGCATCTATGGCGGAGATACTGCTCCCACGTTTTCCTCTGCCGGTCGATGTTATAGAGTCAATGTCCTCGGTGGAGAGGAACATCCAGGTGCGATAGTCCTGCCCATACTATCTACGTGCTCTTCTGAAGTTCGTGATCGATACTCTCCAGACGTATCAACCATTTCATCGAACCTCACCCTCGTGCCAGATGTGTCAGTACTACGGCTTAGCGGCCATCGCCTCCACTCATTCTTCTCCCCATCTGTATCGTTGCGGAGAATCTTCATCAACGGGGAAGCTCGCGCCATCATTCTGTTACGCGCA